>OY728132.1:1799117651-1799742651 GCA_963277665.1 Viscum album
AATGGGAACTAGTGCACGACAACGGGCCTTGCTGCACTCTTGGTTACGACACTCCCGGGGGATATGCTTAGGATAACTCTCATTTTCTTTACAAATCATTATGAAGGGTTTATGAGTATATACTTCCTCAAAGAAAACATTCTTATGATTATGGATTATATCCATAAATAGTTCAATTTATGTTAAGTGTTTTATAAGTATGGGATTATGTATTTTGATTCATAAACTGATCTAGTGTATTCCATTGTTTAGAAATGGCGCCCAGTAGAAGGAATGAGAACTCTAGCAATGCACATGATGCAAAGAGAAAGAAGGATCATATATTTCATGGTCTTAAGCCAGAATTTATAAGAGAAATAGTCTCGCATGTATTATCATCATATGAAGAAATAATATCATGTGTTGATAAGATAAGTAAAGAGTTTACTGAGTCCTATGGCTTTGAAAGGAAGCAAGAGAAGAAAAGGATGGAAGAGAGAAAGATGGATAAAGGTAAGAGGGAAAAGAAGAATTTTCCCATATGTGGTAACTGTGGAAAGAAGCACCCTGGAACTTGCCTGAAAGGAATGGGAGTTTGTTATAAGTGTGGAGGAAAAGGGCACAAAGTACGTGACTGCAAGGGTAAGAAAATGGTTTCAAATGTACAATTCTTCATTTGCAAGGAGATTGGACACTACGCGAACCTATGTCCCAGTCATCAGAATATGCCACAAATGATGTTATTGGATAATAATCAAGTTATGATACTACCACAGATGAAGAGGAATGATTAGAGTTCTTATGTTGATTATGTCAATTGAGTGTTGTATCAACAATGTACTTGTTATAATAATTATGGAGTATATAAGGATTGTACTGCAGTACTATTTCATTAAGGACTTGAGATTGTGTGGAACAAAGAAAAGTGACTCAATAGCAGGATAAATTTTTGGAAAATATATGGTTGAGAGAATGATAAATCATAATATAGTTCTGATACTGAGGTAGTGATTTTTGAATAATATGTGATTGTTTTGGATAAATTATATTGGATATTCTTGACTACCTTGGAACTGATTAATGATTTGTATATTCCATCATTATTGGGGTTTAAAACATTTTTGGATTAATGAAGTATATCCAGCATTCTATATGGAATAAGGGAGCATGATTGTAATCAATAAGGAATATGGTAATACATGATGAAGGTATTCATAAGCTATTATGGGGTAAAAAGGATCTACATAATGTTTACCTTCCTTATAAATGTTGGACTGTGAGTTTGGACAGAATTATTTTGGATAGTTCTAGTTTGGATTATTTTGGATTGCCATAAAAGGGCAACCCAGAGGTCGGGCGGCAACCTGTCGCGTCCGGCAAGGCTGCGAGACTTGAACCCGCAACCGAAGGGCGACAAGGGTGTATCACCTACCACTGGCCCACGAGATGTCCTGGATTAAATATTGTAGTTTTTATTAAACGATCTTGTAGATGATTTATAAATTCGTTTATTTTGGAACCCTATACGAATAGTGTAAATAGAATTTTTTTTACATTCTATTATCTTTTAGAGTGAAAGATGAGTTTGTGGTAGAAATTTATTAATGGATAAAACTCTAATTATAAAGTAAGTATATCTCCTTATGATCTTATCCAATCTCATAAATAAATTCCTCAACATTAAGAAAAGTAACTTAGAACAAAAATGTTTTCCTAGATGATACCTTAAATCATCACTAATTTATGGCTTTGGGATTGTTGGCCTTTTCATAGCCATGTTCTCTACCACTCTCCATCAGATAATTGATGGTTAGATTTCTCTTCCATATCCATATTTTCCTACATGGAACCCTAGTATGTGTTATTTTCGGTAATCTTCATACTTTCCACTCTTTATTTTAAATAGAGGTCTCGATAATTCATTTTTCGATGTGGGATTTCAACTAAGATATTTTGAAACGTCAAAAATGTGTTATCTTAATACCCTATGTTTTGTTGAACCGATGGTATTTCAAATCATCATAGATTGATGAATTTAAGGACCTCAATTATACACTTGTTTGTGATTGATGACCTCAATCACTACCTATAAATATTTACGTTTTTCCTCCGATTATATGTCTCTAATTGCCACCAATTTTCTCCTAATTGAGATCATAATTTGGTTGTGACCCTTTGATTTCTCTTTTCCTCATATTAAGACTAAATTTTAGTAACCCAATTTCCGATGTGGGTTTTCCCACAAATATATTTTCTACTTTCAACCTTTTATTTTCGAAGAACAATTTCAAATTGCGAGGACGCAATTTATTGAAGGAGGGGAGAATGTAACACCCCAAGATTTCATAGTGTGTTATTTCTTCAAAATAATTCAATAACTTGCACTACACGCAACACCGAGTTCAATTGCACCATGACTTACCAAAAAAAAATCCATTCAAAAGAGGTTATGAATAGTATTAACCGAATTTTAAACTTTATATAATCCTTATAATTTTAGAATCCATATTATGAGTTTCTTAGATATAATGCAAGAACAAATTCATTTTCAGTATTGCACTTTTATCAACGTTTAATAGTGAACCCTTTTTAAATACAATATTTTAAACTTTTTGACTAAATGGGGACATCAAAAATTTAAAATGAAACATCCCAAGCTTCCACGGTACACTTTCTTTGAATAATACAGTAGCGTGTGTTGTACGCAACCTTGAGTTTTAACACACACCACAACCAATCAAACTAGCCGTTATGAATAGTAATACCTACTTTTTGAAATTATATATATTTTATATTTTAAAATGGACTTCATTTTTGGATTCGGAATATCGAATTTAGCCTAAGGTGAAATTTTGGTACATTTCGGATAACTTTCATATTTTGATGAATAGTGAAAATTACTAAATTTTAATTAAAAACAACTTTTTTTAATCAAAATAATTAATAGTGATAAATTATGAATTTGAGTGGTTTTAGAGTATATTTGGAATATATTTTTACCATTTAATATAATGTTGGTCATTGGACATAATTTTACAATTAAACCGAACATAAACAAGTGTCAATCTTTTGATAGTTATTATCTCTTAAAAACACGCTTTTTGTTTTGACAGCGGGAATTAATTTTAAATTAATTTCTGCCACTTCTGTGTTTTGAATTTAGTAAAATGGATTCCATATTTGGAATCAGTATTTTCAAATTGTGTAAATAGGTAACTTTTATTTTTAGACATTTTGAATAATTACTGCGGTAAATATTTTATTTACCATGGTTAAGGGTAAATCCGGTAAATAAGGGTTAAAAAATAATATTATAATAATACTAAATTACCCTAAAATGTGTCTTAACCCTATTGGTTGATATATGGTCGACCATGGGAATCTTTGGGTCTATTTTGGGACCCCATGGATCCACTTGTAAGTGATAATGACACTTTATTTTAATTAAGTTAAAATAAATACAAAAATGACACAAGCATATATCTTTTAGCAAAACAATTGTTACATAGGGTTATATATGTTGGATTTTAGATTATAAATATTCATTAGAAAGATAAAACTATTTCCTACATAATGATATTTTATTTATAATTTTTAGACATTAAATAATTTATTTTATTTATGACACAATGATGATGCAGTAATTACTATAATAGTGAAAAATAAAAATAATTGATATTATAAATACCCAAAAAAATATAATATGAAACTTTTAATGAATTAAACTAATTTTCTAGGATAATATGATATATTAGGATTGATTTAATTTACTTTTTTCGAAGTAATCAATCTGTTATGAGTTTCAAAAAAATCAACTATTGAATAGTGTCAAAATTGACATAAAAGAGTTCTTAAAACAAATATTATATTATTAATTGATATTAAATTCCTAAAAATCTAATGTTCGGCCAAGAGACTTATATCATGATAGGTTCATCATTAATAGACCACTTGGGGGTCGCTTGGATGTATATAGTAAGTTTATTAACCATATTATATAAAAATACAAAGAGACATTGTAAAAGTGAAACTAATTAACTTAGAGTTAATACTTAAAGATAAGGTTAATATAAGTACCCAAACCTGTCTAAATTCTATTGGATGAGTGGTTTTCGACCTATCCCCACCTTAGCCTTTGAATAGTCAACTTTGGAGCCATTGGAAACCGAATATGAATTTATTATAAATTAATATTTCTAGCTTTTCCAAAGGTGCCCCTCACCCCTCTTATAAAAGGGCACTCCTCCTTCTCTTTTCCTCACACCTCTCAAGCCACTTGGCTCGTCCAAACTCTGACCAACTAAGCTCCCCACATCCCTCTCCTCCTCCTTGAAGCTTCCCTTTAGGCAGAAAGCATTTCAAGAAGTCCTTTGGTTCCAACCAAAGTGAGTTACCTAGATTAAAGGTAACGATTTCTCTTAAATTATTTTCATTTATTTTGCTTCTCCAACCCCCAAACTCTTTTTATTTCCTTTCTTTTGTAACAACACCAGTATCCACAATATACTAGGATGTTGTTATAAGAAGGATTCAAACTACACATACACGCAACTTCATCTAATGGATGATGAACATAATGTTTCTGTGGATGGCAAACTAACGCCTCACGAAACGATGATTGTTCAAATACATCTTACCACCTCTCATGGTGGCCATTATGATGGCACTGTAATTAAATATGATATTAATTATATATATTTTATATATAAGCTTCTGTAATTCCATTTTATTTCATACCATTATTCGTTTCATGTTGTATATGCATACGATAATTTCATTTGAGGAAGTGCGGACTACCGCCCCCTTAAAATGATATGACTCGTTCATACCACACATGGAACGTATAAAGGATGGTGTTAATGAACTTAAGTAACATATATAATATATTATATTATACTGGAATAGTAATATACCTATGTATCATTTGGATTCGATTCTTTTAAAATAAAAATTAAATGGAAGTAGCGTTCGTGCGTACGTACGGACTACCGTCTCCACAAACGCGATGAGATTCATTCTCCATCGTATCCATTCAAGTATAATTATCATTTAATGATTTAAAAATGATGTTTAAGGACTTGATATCATTCTGGATATGAATAAGATACAACAAACATGACTTATGTAACAAAACATATAAAAGAAAATGAGTAAGTTAACACCCGAAACGGCGTTAATACTAAGATATTATTATCAAATCAATATTAAAAGATCATATATGATATCATATTAATGTATATGATTCTTGTATAATTTAATAACAATTATTTCACCATTATACAGGAGGTTAACCTACCCCAACAAAGTAAAAGTACAAGGTACGGGTTATTTCACAATCTCTTCATTATCCGAGGTTGTTTATACGTAATAATCTACTGGGATTTCTTTATCATCCACATCCATGTTTCTTCGAAATGTATTTCAAAACATATTTATTATTTACAAGAATATGGTTTAAATTCATTTATACCCTTGTTTTACTTTTTGTAAGAGGTTTATAAAGGAATATTTCCGTCGTTTTCAAAACAAGGTCCTTTTTGACCTTTTCGACAGAATTAAGATAAGAATGTTTTTTTTACTTATACGGCGGGTGCGGTTATTTTCCGCCGTTATAAAATCGTCAAAGCATTCCTTACAAGATTACAAGAATATTTTCAAGAGAATGTTTTATTTTATATGGCTCTTAAATGATTTCAAAAATAGAAAGAGATATTTCTCTAAAAAGTGTTTTGATTTCATCTATGTCAACATCCTTTAATGGATTTTACGCTTATTTGAAGTTGATTTATTATAATACAAAACTTCTATATTGTATTGAAGGTTTTGTGATATGTTTGACTGTGGATGTGCTATTTTATACCCTTCATAGTTTATGGTGAAACTATTGACATTTCGTATGCTAGTTTTAATCCGAATGTTTATGTTATATTTCAAACTTTTCTTCAGATGAATGTGCTAAACAAGTATGTTCCGGGTTGGGGACCGGTAAAAGTAAGCCCTCCAGGTTGGGGACTGGTAAAAGTAAGCCCTCCAGGTTGGGGACTGGTTAAAGTAATCCCTCCAGGTTAGGGACTGGTAAAAGTATGCCCTCCGGGTTGGTGTCCGGTTATTAGAGGCACTCCGGGTTGGTGTCCGGTTATTAAAGGCACTCCGGGTTGGTGTCCGGTTATTAGAGGCACTCCGGGTTGGGTTCCGGTTAGAAGTAACCCCTAGGTCTTGGGATGAGGCCTAGACAAAGAAATTAACGTTTAGCATTATGCATTCCAACATTATGAAAGTGGTTATTGATATTGCATGTGATTATTCGATTAGTAGAATATCCATGTGAACAAGTAAATGGCATTATTTCATTTTACTTTTGCCATACTATGTTGAAGTTCAATTTTAAAAGGCTTTTGTTTTAGTAATTCATTGCCTTAAATGTTTATGCTTATTTTGAATGTTCCGCTATATTGTTATCCTTACTGGGCATTTGAGCTCACCCCTTTTCTATGTTTTATTTTTCCCAGGTAGTGAAGAAGTAAATTATGAATGACTTGCAGGGATATTATGAGGGGTTAATAGTGTGGATATGAAGACTTTGTTGTTGTAGTAGTTTTTCATTTTATGATGTAATGTAAAACTTATGAATATATCTAGTGTTTCCAAGGCTACTAAACTAATCGGTCTTTCGGGATTTGATCTTCTTGTGATCATGCCAATGTTACGAAGTAATGCACCGACTCTGGGTAGCTGGGGTCGGGGCGTTACAGTTGGTATCAGAGGAAGTTTAGTACAAACCTTGGAAGCTAGATTTAGATAAACTCTGATTAGAGCACGTAGACCTAAGATGAACTTTGAGGATTAGTATAGAAGAACTTCCTAGAATTTTGGTATTATAGAGATTTTGTGAGTTTTCCGAGCAATACATCCCTGTCTGGATACGAGCAGGTAGAGGCGGCTCTGGCACAGATGTACCTAGGGGTAAAACCTGAAAACACCGATTTGAGCTAGACTCGAATGGGAACTGGTGCACGACAACGGGCCTTGCTGCACTCTTGGTTACGACACTCCCGGGGGATATGCTTAGGATAACTCTCATTTTCTTTACAAATCATTATGAAGGGTTTATGAGTATATACTTCCTCAAAGAAAACATTCTTATGATTATGGATTATATCCATAAATAGTTCAATTTATGTTAAGTGTTTTATAAGTATGGGATTATGTATTTTGATTCATAAACTGATCTAGTGTATTCCATTGTTTAGAAATGGCGCCCAGTAGAAGGAATGAGAACTCTAGCAATGCACATGATGCAAAGAGAAAGAAGGATCATATATTTCATGGTCTTAAGCCAGAATTTATAAGAGAAATAGTCTCGCATGTATTATCATCATATGAAGAAATAATATCATGTGTTGATAAGATAAGTAAAGAGTTTACTGAGTCCTATGGCTTTGAAAGGAAGCAAGAGAAGAAAAGGATGGAAGAGAGAAAGATGGATAAAGGTAAGAGGGAAAAGAAGAATTTTCCCATATGTGGTAACTGTGGAAAGAAGCACCCTGGAACTTGCCTGAAAGGAATGGGAGTTTGTTATAAGTGTGGAGGAAAAGGGCACAAAGTACGTGACTGCAAGGGTAAGAAAATGGATTCAAATGTACAATTCTTCATTTGCAAGGAGTTTGGACACTACGTGAACCTATGTCCCAGTCATCAGAATATGCCACAAATGATGTTATTGGATAATAATCAAGTTATGATACTACCACAGATGAAGAGGAATGATTAGAGTTCTTATGTTGATTATGTCAATTGAGTGTTGTATCAACAATGTACTTGTTATAATAATTATGGAGTATATAAGGATTGTACTGCAGTACTATTTCATTAAGGACTTGAGATTGTGTGGAACAGAGAAAAGTGACTCAATAGCAGGATAAATTTTTGGAAAATATATGGTTGAGAGAATGATAAATCATAATATTGTTCTGATACTGAGGTAGTGATTTTTGAATAATATGTGATTGTTTTGGATAAATTATATTGGATATTCTTGACTACCTTGGAACTGATTAATGATTTGTATATTCCATCATTATTGGGGTTTAGAACATTTTTGGATTAATGAAGTATATCCAGCATTCTATATGGAATAAGGGAGCATGATTGTAATCAATAAGGAATATGGTAATACATGATGAAGGTATTCATAAGCTATTATGGGGTAAAAAGGATCTACATAATGTTTACCTTCCTTATAAATGTTGGACTGTGAGTTTGGACAGAATTATTTTGGATAGTTCTAGTTTGGATTATTTTGGATTGCCATAAAAGGGCAACCCAGAGGTCGGGCGGCAACCTGTCGCGTCCGGCAAGGCTGCGAGACTTGAACCCGCAACCGAAGGGCGACAAGGGTGTATCACCTACCACTGGCCCACGAGATGTCCTGGATTAAATATTGTAGTTTTTATTAAACGATCTTGTAGATGATTTATAAATTCGTTTATTTTGGAACCCTATACGAATAGTGTAAATAGAATTTTTTTACATTCTATTATCTTTTAGAGTGAAAGATGAGTTTGTGGTAGAAATTTATTAATGGATAAAACTCTAATTATAAAGTATGTATATCTCCTTATGATCTTATCCAATCAAATAAATAAATTCCTCAACATTAAGAAAAGTAACTTAGAACAAAAATGTTTTCCTAGATGATAACTTAAATCATCACTAATTTATGGCTTTGGGATTGTTGGCCTTTTCATAGCCATGTTCTCTACCACTCTCCATCAGATAATTGATGGTTAGATTTCTCTTCCATATCCATATTTTCCTACATGGAACCCTAGTATGTGTTATTTTCGGTAATCTTCATACTTTCTCTCACTTCACCAAAATACCCTTTCTCGGAATTTCTCTTAACTTATATAAAGAAAATAACCCAATATTCATTACACCCAACCAATACAATGAAAAGGATATTAGAGAAGTACAACAAACATTAATCTCAAAAATATATTTGGTTGGAGTTACCTAAACCTACATAACCTCAATAAAATTTATTATAAGTACACCAAATGTTCCTAATGAGTAGATTCTGGGATACAATTAATCTTAACCACATCATGATAATTTATAATATTAACATTAATCCAAAACTCAAAAAACATTATAATAATATAATATTACAAATATAAATAACAATATCATTAAAAAAATTATGGAAATGAATAAAAATAAATAGAAACTCCATATATAAAAACATCTCTCAAAAGGATAAATATTTTTTCTATATAATATAACTCTACAGAACATGTTAAATTAGTTTTTTTTAAATCAAATAACCATTTCTTCAGTTCCAAAAATCATCTTGGTATTTTATCAGTGTTGACCTATATTTGGTAATCATGATACATAAAGACAAAAACAGGGAACATATATGTTCCACTAATTCAAAATATAACCAAGGATACCCTTAAAATGTTCTCATTTCCTACTCTTATGTAATTTTTGTTTAGATACATAGTCCTATCCAACCATGACAATGAAAAAACATTAGGAAGATCCAACAAGACCCAATTTTCTATTATTATACCCATAGAACATTAGAAAAACTCATTTTATATAAATTAAATAAAATCACAAAATTCAGAAAATGTATACACATCACAACACAAGTGAAATTTATATAATTAGGGAAAATCCTAGGGATGGACTATTGTTGACGCTCCTTTCCGTCACAATGTATAATGACTTAAAAAGGGAAATACTTGTGTCCAAAGTGATTCATCCTTTAATGAAACATCAAAAATCAACAAAGGCATGAAGAAGTATTTCTTCCCACATGGGTCGTGCAAGATCCTCCAAGGTCGTGCAAGTATACTTGTGCGCCGCCAATTGGACACGCAGGTGACTTGCGCGCCCTCTTTGAATTTTTCCCAAGGTCTTCTCCACCCTATAAATACCCCCAGTGGGACCTCCATTTTGGGAGATGAAAATATTCCCGAAACTCATATTTGAGCTCCCAGAACCCTAGTATCTTCTTAATGCTTCTGAACACTTTTAAGGTATTTTCTTACCTAGAACGGAAGATCTAATGAGTGGGAGGAAGGCATAAGTGTTGAAACTCATCAACACTTGCTCGCCTAAGTGGCCATCCCTTAAGGGTAATGGACACACTTGCACGCCGCCATACTTCTTCAACAGAACTAGTGTGCCACCCTTCTGTAAGCCTCTACGGATAATACTAAGGGCTTGAGCCAAGTCTCGCACAAGTGTTACCCTAAGGGTTAACCGTCATGCAAGTACCCATCTGTCGCACAAGTATACTTGCGCGACCAAGACTTGCGCGCCCACGCAGGACTTTCCCGTCATGTTCTTTTTGGGAGCCCCTCTTATCTATTTTACCTATCTTATGCCTATCCACCTATCTTATTCAAGATTAATACTTCAGAACTCTCTCCAAATCCATTCATGACATGATTTCCTTGTTGGCTTTCTTATCTGAAAGGAATTATGTAGAACGTCTCTGAAAACCTAGTGATTTACATATCTTCATGTCACTGTGGTCAGATATTTCATTCATTCAACCTCATCCTTTAAAGATGATAGAATCCTTAACATGGGCCCCCTTTTCAAGAGTAAGCCCAGTCCATGTTCTCTTAATTTTGGCCTCCTTTTCAAGAGTAATCCCCAAGTCCCCTGAATTTCGGGCCTTCTTTTTAGGACTAAGACCCAGTTATAATCCTTTAATTTCGGCCTCCTTTTTAGGGATAAGTCCAAAGTCTCACGTCCCCTAACCTGGGACTCATTTTAAAGTATAAGCCCCAGTCTTCAAATTCCCTTAACCTGGGCCTCCTTTTCAGGAGTAAGCCCCAGTCTTTATGTTCCCTTAATTTTGGGCATCCTCCTCAGGAGTAATCCCCAACAATAATTCTTTTAAATGGCCATCCTCTTTAGGATTAAGCCCCATGTTCCCAAAAATCCAAATTTCCTTAACCTATGATTCCTTTTCAGGAGTAAGCCCCAGTCATAATCCCCTTTAACCTGGGCCTCTTCTTTATGAATAATCCCCAGTCATAATTTCTCTTAACCAGTCTTAATTTACATCTGACATGGGATTCCTTCTCATGAGTAAACCCCAATCATAAGTCCCCTCCTAATTTGGGAATCCTCCTCAAGACAAAGCCACAAGTTAGAGTATCCTAATCTCCATAAAGCACATATACCATTATGGACCATGTTCCCAGGTTTCTTCCCTAAAGTAAATCCTGATCTTTATCTATCTAGGCTATCATACATACATAGTACCCCCTCATTTCTTATAATTGAATCTTTCATGGAACAACTATATGGTTTTCCCAATACCTCTTATTTCTCACACCGAGCATGACTCACGTGAGCTTATAGTGTAAAAGTAATTATGACATCTTTCTTTGATCCATCAATCTGGCATAAACCTCATACTTCTTTACATGAACTACGTGGGTTATGATTCTTTTTACAAAACAAAGGATATGTAGGTAGTCTATCTGCGGGTATGATCCCAACACTAAAATAATCAATGTCCTTATTAATGAAAATAAACATCAAATGCCCCGCTGAGTGTCTTTAAAACCAGTATGGTTATTATAATTACCAAGAGATATCTATATAATGTGTTGAAGGATACCATTGACCAAGAATCTCTATCAAATACAGATGATTATCTATCAACGTAGAACCTTGAATAAATATAAAAGATTCTCTAAATCTCATATATACTTATCATTGATTATCATATCAAAATGAAAGATCATTTTCATTCTTGGTAATGTAATAAAGATTCAAAAACATAAATTAAATCTATAAAGTGAGTCCTGTAGTAGAAAATAATTCCCCCTAAAAGGTGTGATGAGTCTGACCTCCCATCCTCACGACCAATGAAAACTCTTTAGCCTCATCAGTTCACAACTAATGAGCACCTACCTTTGGAAAGTAGGTCCAAATAAATATGGAATCATTGGATGTTTCTGGTTCTACGAACAGTCCCGTTATAAACTGCTTGGATTTTTTAACCTTAAATCAATGAGTTCATCCCCATTTACAGAGGAAATAAATGGTGAACCCGACATAAATCCTCAACCAATTTAAAATGATGTTTTTCTTATTTGATAGGAACCTATTTAAAACTCAATGAGGGGGACTAAAAAAATCAATTACATATGTGCTCATCCAAAAGATGTATCAGATGATCTTATCTTGATTATTTTTGTTATATCAAATAGGAACTCTATTATAAGATCTTATACGTTTAAAAAATAGATTTTAAGAAGTACATATCTTTGAATACTTCTTCTAGGAATACTTCTGCTGTAAAGGCCTCAACTGCTACTTCTGCTGGATCGTCATCCACTCTGAAGACAACATCACCTACTCAGTGTCTTCAACACTAGGAATCAAATGCTCTGGAAAAGGAGTACCGTCAACACAGTACCATTCCAACTATGGAGGCTGCTCGATAATCCCTCCAGGTGAACAACTCACCCTGGTCATCTGGACAGCGACGACCAGCGATCAAGAAGTAGGCAGTGCTAACTACTGTCTCCAACTGTTTCAGGTCATTATCCCCGGAACACAATCACCATTCCCTCCCATATTATGGGGAGTTGAATGTGTGGGTCCCTCTAGGCCTTAACTCAAAGAGACAAGAGTCCTTCCCGAGGGCCCCCATCAATAGTCGCCTCCAGACTCGTGCGGCAGTGCGCCCTCAACATGATGAGGGTGTCATCTCAAGGCATTCGGATCAGGTTTCTCAAACCCGAGAAGGCAAGACAAACCACCACTAGCGATGACCGGTTAACAGTGAGTAGGTTCTCATCTCTACCGTTTTCCAAGATGTCCACCAACCTAACATGGTGGCAAGCAACGAGCGGGCACACACACCCGTACGTTTTAATTCTACAGTCCAGCAGACTCGTCTGGTACCAACACATCAATCCCACCAGACAATTCCGACGGAGTACTATAGATATGAACATACACCTGTTTATAAGTCATTAGCTAGTCAGCAGGCTCGTCTAATTACATATGATGGGGCCTGTCAACCCAATATGTTAACAATTGGTAAACATGCACATACACCTGCGTACACTCATTAGTCCTGCCAACAGCCTCGTCTGTCAGTATTGAAGGAATTTTGTCAACCGTGTTCGGCGGAGGGCAATCAGCATGAACATACACTTGCTAGTATTGATCAAGTCTGCCAACAGTCACATTTGGTAGCAACAAAAGAAGTCATTAGGAAAGCTCTGGTGACAAAGAGGAGGCAGACTCAACTCTCTGTCCCCACACTTGAGTACTGTCAGAATTCACTAACAGGAAAAGGAGGATAGGAGTAGGGACACACACCTACTCCAAGAATGGAATGGACGTATATTCCTGTTCCGGCAGCTGAAGTCACCAAGCATATTCTGTCAATGGTGAAAAATCATAATCAAATCCTTGTTCATATTCTGGATGCCACCCAGGATATTATAACAGCTTCAATAGCATCACAGGGGAAGAAATGAAATTCTATCCTTACTAGTGGAGTGACACATCAACAGTTCACCCCAGAACAGACACACACCTCTGTTCCAGTCCAAGAGGGTCGTGGGGCATACTCCCCCATATCATACGAACTACCAAGTTAGGCACATACATCTAATTTGAGCGGAGATAATCAGACTAACTTTATCATTTCTCTTAAGCAGGCACATAAATCTGCCCATAATGACCACATTCGTCAACAAGTGGTTCCTAAAATGAGTAAGAAGGCGTCTAAGAAGAAGACCCGCAAACATAATCAAGGAATGAAGGGACAATATGTAACAAGGACTTACTCGATGTTGGAGTTCTTTATGCACTCAGACAATTATCTTTTGCAACTCAAGATTCTACTCTCTCAGTTCCCAATAGTTGGGACATTAATTCCGAAGGTCTGCATCAGACACATCCTCATGAAGGCTTCATTCATGACAATTCAGTCGATATCGAATTTTCATCTTTAAATTAGAGCCACAAGAACCCTCTGTGTGGCATGAAGACCAAGGAGAAAAATGTTTCATCTTTTGCTGTAACCCACCATGGTGGTCCTCCCCATGATGATGAATTTAGCTATGAAAGTCCTCTCCACAGTAATAATGCACATTGATTGAAAAATTCTCAAACGGACAATGTAGTGATGAGAAAGCCCTCGTATCTTGAGGCACATTAAAATGTGAATCCTGACATATTTGATACTTTACCACTAGTAGGTGAAATATTTCTCAATTAGAATATAGCTCGGGGTGTAGGTAATTCTCCGAACCACCCCTGAGTCATGTATCTTCTAGTTTGTTAAGTGAATTCTCCACTGATATTGTTGAATATGATGAAGCATCCAAGAAGCACCAACTTTGGTCTAAATAGGTAGAATAATATTTTATCAAATTATAAAGAGGAAGTACTAAATATGAGAAAACAACTGGCAAAAGGTGAAGTGCTAGTTATGTTTTGGCCTTTGGCTGACTCTCAATATGACATTCTAGAGATGTTGACGGAAGATGGAATTCATGATATTCGTCTCAATATGTGGAAAACTCTTTGTTATTTGAAAAATAAAATATTCTCTTATTATGAATATGAAAATCATGTCAAGATAATAGAAGGTTTACAACTCCAATGTTATTTGGCTTCTCTCTTAGTTTCTCGATATCCAAGGGTTGAAAAGCAGCAGAGAGCCCTTCAACATTCATGCATTGGCACACTAATAAGATTGATCTAGTTAATTTCCAATGCCCCATAATGTATTAATATCAGGGGATATGGTGTTCATGGAGTGATACATTTCACTGTACTCTCCACTCAGCAAAGCCCGCCAAAAATTGTCTCATGCAATGTTATTGACCATGGCCAGCCACAGCCAATTGTCTTTGTTTGTAATCAAAGGCTCGATCAAGTACATTCCTTAACTAGTTCTTCTCAAAATCAGGAATATAAAGAACATGTTGTTTAATTACTCTAGCATCAAGAAAACGAGAATACTGAACATGCCTCTCATTTGGAGAAAGCACATCATCAAGTGACAGAAGTTTCAGAAATCATCCAATGGTCTTTTGAGCTGGGTGATAAGAGTGGATTTAGGATGATGCATCCATCCAATTTCTAGACTAATGTATGTAAGATCAGGAGAGATTTTAAGAAGGTCTTAGATGTAGAAACTCAAGAACCACCCCATCTTTCCAGACTGGGGACTCTTTTAACCCAACCCTTAGAATCAACAAATAGGAATCGAGGAGTTGAGCAGGGACAAACCCAGTCCATAGGACTGGGGAATTTTTCAAACACTCAATATCTACCTCAGAGAAAGTCAGTCTTCTCTTGATTTGGGAAGAAAACACAAGAGGAATGAAGATCCGAATTATCAAGATATTCCCTCCACATTACGGTTCTTCAAGTTGTTCTTGATGGATTAAATCAATAAAAGGCAGTGTCTCATCAGGGACATGGAAAAAGGAAATATTGAAAAAATTCCAATAAAAGAGATGAAATGTGTTATACATCAATCAATGTCATTAATGTTGTTGTTGCTAATCCCCTAGATGATGCTCTCTCAGACGGATATGATGAGGATGTCCCTGCTCAAGAAGTAGTACGCACAGACATAAATGAAGTTGGTCTGCGTACATAAAATCAACAGATTGCCTAGAATCTAGGTAATCCTTCAAGTAACCCACTTCCCTCTCTCCAAAAGGGATCCAACAAGGGGAAATGAAAAAATCAGGTTACATACCCTTCCTCTGAACAAGGCCAATCGCTCTGATTAGAGCAAAGATTTTCATAACAAGAGGAAGAAATGAAGGAGTTGAGGAGGTTGAATGCATAACTACTTCAAGGTAGTCTTCCTCCTAAGCATGCTGGAGTCTGTTAGAAAAGGTAATTTGTTGCGGCTACCAATATGGATCAGGAATAACCTCCTATACTAGTACACCTTCAGAGGTCTAATCCTACGGGTCATGTGCAATAACAATCAGCGGTGCTACCATCAGTTGTGGTACCATTCGCCACACCTATCCAAGCTCCAGTTATTGCACCTGCACAGGTCCAAGCTCCACCGGATGATTCTCAAAATTCAATAACTACTATTGAGTCATTAACAGATTGATTGGAAGATATGGAGGGAAAGTGCACTCAAATTCAACCAGAAAAGAGAGCTTATGATGAATGGGTTGATGCAATTCCTCCCCCATAAAATTTTCCAAGTACCACATTCCCAAACATTAATGGTTTAGGAGACCCATAGGAAAACATAACACATTTTGTTTCTCATTGAGATCCTATGATGGGAACCCCTTACCAATAAGAAGTAGTTAAGATCAGTTGTTTTATAAAATCATTACAGGAGCCAGCCTTTGTCTGGTACACAAGCTTGCAATCCCGGTCAATTACCGGATGGGAGGATATCCACCAACGATTCCTTCTTCAATTCATCTCATCTTTTCCAAAGACAACAGTTTTTGATTTTACAAATTGTAAGCAAAGGGAGAATGAAAGGGTTTCAGATTTCATTTCTCTTGGTAATGGATTAACATATTCCCTATGCTTAGCACTCCCTCAAGAAGAATTGTTTCTAATCCGTGTGGCAAATATGTGTGATGAATTACGCATGTCGTTGATCCCTATGAAATACATAGGAGGGTTTCGAGACTTTTCTTCAATTTCGTAACAGATTTAAGACTCTATTATGAAGACTAAGGATTAAGCTCGTGTAATTCCATCAGCTCCAGGAAGGAGAATGGGTAAAGCAGAAACTGCTACAGTTATGATTAAACATGCACCTGTACCTACTTATACTTCAAAACCTTCATCTTCTCGAAAGGCTCCACCTCCTGAACATCAACAATAGAGGTTGTTTCATCAAGACGATCAATGATATCAAAGACGAAAACAATTTGTGGATCTGAAGATTAATGTCTACTCTTTACAATATGAACAAGTTCCTGGTTACTTCATTTCAACACTGGAAAATAATTTGGTTCAATTACCAAGGCCCAAGAGGCCGAATAAAGAAGGAGATGAAGACTATCCAAATTATTTCCAATTTCATCAGATGTTGGGTCATCCCATTTAGGAGTGTTTTGTCTTCACGTACCTCCTATAGAAAATATATAATACTATATTTATAGATTAGTATTTCTGAGTTATAATAAATTGGTATTCCACTTTAATAATCCTTTCAATAACCTAGAATATCCTCATGAGTAAATGTTCTGATGTCCCCTCACTCAGGATCAATCTATGTACCAAATGATGCGATAGTCTCAAAAATACACGGTCACCCACCAAAAATTCTAAACAATCAAATCCCCAATTTGAAAATTATTACTACCTACTAATAGTGGTATCTAGATATAAACTAGTCAAATAGATGTGTTCTAATGTATCTTTCATGAAATTAATTCTAATAATATGATAATTCCAAAACTATAGAAATCATATATGAAATCAGCATCACCATCAATGAAAAACCTTAAAATGGATCATTTGAATTGAATACAAATGACTATAATGATATGTGAACATTTAATAAAATACATGATTCCAGAATTATTAGATAAAATAAAGGACACATGATCGGTGCATTTTATATAATACAAAAAGTTTATGCTAATATTCCTCACTCACTCTAGGGTCATAATTTTCACTCATACAAACATGAGTTACCATGGAAATATATAATACATTCCTAAAATAAAAGTTTTATAATTCATGAACATCTGATATACTACTATTGGGAACAACATTTAATCATATTATCACCTACATATAATCTTCAATGACTATTATAAGACAAGTTCACCCCTTTTAGTTTAAAATGTGTGATCTTCATAAACTGGTCAATGATTCCCCACATAGTATCACTCCATAGGGTGACCTCAATAGTACAATTATGAAATTTATTACCATATGATCACAAATACACAATAGAACGGGTTTATTTTAAATAATATTTATTGTCCTATGATGTTTTACCTGAACATACTAATAGTTTTTCCACAATGAATCAACCCACAAAATTTAATTATTTCTCCATGGCCTACAATACAACTTTTAGATGTCGTGATACATCTTGGTTAACACTATTTGGATTTTTCAACTAGATCTTTATTTGTCTAACATCACATATATTCCCATATATATTGAAAAACCAACATGGCCTCATAAAAAATTATCTCATTATCATCATGTGTTTAATTTTGTGGTGGATCACCCTAATATAATCTATAACTCATTATCCATAAATAAAAGTCAAAAAATGATTCATCGTCACTATATCAAGGAGTGAAAAGGAATAATAAATATGTATGGGATACTATCCCCTTATAATCATATATATAAATAATTAAATCATTGATAAGTCTCATCAATTTTCACTAACAATATTACTTAAATTATGCATGATCGTATGTCATCCAATATAGTGCATTCGATAAAACATTACATTTACTATGAGAGTATGTTTTTTTTGTGTTGATGGACTAGAGATACTAAAACCCCATTATCTTCCAATTCATTATTTCATGCAATAAAATATATACAACATTATCTTATGGTGATTATATTCCATGAAACACTCTCTTAATGGTCACTAACACAAATAACTCAAAATTTTCACCACGATAGACAACCCTATATTTGGTATCAAGTAGTAATACACACGTGACCTCATATTTTAAGACATATAAGAGACTATTATCTTTTCGAATATCAAAAATCATTTAAGAACAATACATTTTGAGTCATAATACTATACATACTCCTTTTCCTTATTAGGTATGTCCTGATGTTTTTGGTTATCAACCCATTGGTTAGCTTCTATAAGGATTTCCCATATGAATTATTCCACTCAAACATCACTCTCTTCTAGGTCAAAGAAATTATTAGAGTATATAACATAAATATGTATTAGAGGAATATATAGTAGTATGCATTCAATCCTTGTGGATATGGATCAGGAAAACATTTTTCGGTCACTCCCATTAATCTATAACAACAACATTCCCAAGTATGAATGATATACTAGCATAGGATACCATATGGCCCACAAATAACAAATCATTGATCATAAAATTACACATCATGATCTTTTCATATATTTTATTCTCTCTATGTGTTTTCAATGTTATCCTTAAATTTCATTAATGAACCACATGTTATTGTTACTAAATGATAATATCCTAAATAAATAAAACAATGAATGAATAAAAATATAGGAGGAAGATCATACTCATTTTGGATATAAACATAGTTATAAAGTCAGACAATGTCAACTTCATTATGAGAAACTCATAAAATCAATAACTTCTCAAAAAAATAAATATGGTGAACATCCCTCACCTCACTCATATATAGAGATATTTTGGTCTCTTATTGATCATGGATAACATATTTGATCCACCCAGTTAATTGAGTATTTCAATTATAAATTGAATAAGATATTTATTTTTTAATATCACAAGATAAAAATCATGTAAATCCTTAAATAAAATCTACAATCAAATTATCTTATTTATGAGTAAAATTATACCAATACAAGGGTATGTGATTTTTTAATGAATCCCAAACCATAGACAACCTCTAGTTAAAATATTGAACTTTTATGTTCTATAAGAGTCTTATTATTTGTTATAATAGACAAGGGTACTATACCTAGAACCACATCAATAATAAAATTTCCTCACTCTCAAGAACAACCCTATGAAATCCCTAGAAAAAACACCACACAAATTTTCATTAATAGGAGGAAGGTCTCGATATATCAGCATCTTAAGAACAAAAAAAATCACTTTATATTTGGGATATAATCCTCTCTATCTATTTATTGTAATGTCTCAAATAATAATACTATTATTCAACTCCACTCTGAATGTATTCAGTAACTGATAGTGTATTTGAAAGAAATTATCCTAATATTGTGTTTTATGTGTACTCAATACTAAGTAAAAAATCCATTATAAGGATGACATATGAACCAAAAATCATTAATATAATGTTATTTTAGAGAAACATATAACCACAAGTCATGATAGAAGACTCTATTCAATTCCAAATTCAATCAAACCTCATCTCTAAGGTATTACTTATTCCCATCACCCCGTAAATATATACCACTACCAACTGAAAATCCTTAACTAATAGATAGTATATAAGTTAATTTTATTTACCAATATCAAAAATAATATTTGTGGTGGGATTTTACAAATTTTTTACCATGAATAGTCGATGTTATCTTGATTCGAATATGTATTTTTAAACACCAATATTTTATAAATTTTAAATTTTTTAATTAATTTAATCTTTTTGATATTTATCATTTCATGCCACACTAAATATTGTATTTTTATATATCAAAGTACTCATTTTGACATAATTTATATGAATAACCATGATAATAATGAACTTAACTTCACATAATGTTTAGCTATCAATATATGGAACATCGAGGTTAGCTTACGTTACATGCAAGACTAACATTCCGTGATGGCTTATGTAATATGAAAACCCTACTTTTATTACAAACTTAAACATGATTTATTACATAAAAAATCACTTGATACAACAATGAAATTTGAGAGGTTTAGTGTATCTGTGGCTTATGATCATTACATAAAAACTTGAAACATGGAATACAACATCTATATTGAAAACTTCCTATACATGACTACTACATTCTCTTGTACTTATCAATGCATGGGAAACTTGAGGACATGCATAAGAATAGGGTGATCTATAAAGCACAGTAGAGGAATACACATGGAATAACATGAGGAGTACAATACATGTTAGACATTAGGCATATCAATAGAGAACAAGAGAAACATGAACATAAAGGCATGATAAATCATGATAATCATAACATGGAAATGTGGCAACAACACTTAACATGGAATTAGAATGAGATAAGGCCCATTGCACATGGAGCATGAGTAAATACTCATTGCACATGAGGCACGAGTAAACCCTTGTTTCACTTGAATTATCATGAGTCAGCACTCATTCCAGATGACGTATCATGATACTATACTTTACCCAATGCATTGGAGCGGTATAAGGGCACCCCCTTCTTAAACATTTCATTTCATGCATATGTGTGCCACATGGATCATAAAACATGGATTCATAAAACATAATCATTTATTCCACGATAAATGAATGTGGAATTCATACATGAAACTTTATAATAAATAAGTAAATGTTCATAAAGGTGAATACCCTTGATGGATAAATGGGCATGGTATTCACTGAACAATGGCATTGGGTTAGAAAATCGGTGTGATTTCGGCAGCGTAACAGCATGACATAAGAATTCATAAAAATGGTTGATAAGAGAGAAAGGGGTTCCTCATCATATTTATATGTAATTGAAATTAAGGAGGTAATATAGATACATGTCCCAAAAATTTTAATGGAATTTAGATTCATGATACAAAAGTATTGCTTGAATGTAAATGGGGACAGAGAAGTTCCTTTCAGAATTTCGGCATAGTAACGGGTGTACATGGGAGGAATTTAATGAGAGAGAAAGAGTCTCCAATCATTAAAAAATAAATAGGAAAGTATTATGGAGGTGAGAAACCATACCCCAACATTCATAATTGAAATTAAAAGGGCAAAACAACTTAATGAAAATTGGACAAAAATGAGAAAGGAAGAAAAAACCCTTACTTGGAAGTGTGCTTCCAAAGGCTAGAGAGAGGCTTGTGAGAGGCTTCTTGGGAGATTGGTGCACATTGGAAGGATTCAATAGAGTGTAGGTAAGAAGGTTGTACGATCTTAAAAGGCTTTGAGTTAGGATGAAGTGGGTGCTTTCATGAGTTTATATAGGAAGGGTGAGGGAATTCATTATTATTTAGGTTTGGGACCCCTTATTTTAAATTTATCCAAACCACAAACCATCCCATGGTTTTTTCCCTTGATTTTTGGAAAAGGGAAGAGGAAAACCATATTTTATATGGTAAAAGTCCTAAATTCTTAAAATAATAGGGTTTCTTATGTGGAGGTGAGTCACACTCCCATGGAAAACAATTTAAAAAGACAAGGTGTTTAATAAGTCTTGAGGGGTCCGTTAATGCTTTGAAAAGTAAGTCAAACAAACCCTAAATCACATTATTTTAATGGTAAAACATATATTGGCCGAACATAAAGATTATAGTATTTTATTACATCACTATTGGGTCATTATGATGTCATAAAACACATTATATATTTAAACGGTATTTAATTTTTACTCAAAAATTTGACTGTCTCAGAAAATTATGAAAAATTCACCGTTGGATAATTTCAACGTCCTGATTCAAAAAATAAAATTTATTTTATCTAAATAATTTTCTAAATATGTTAATTTTCACTTTTAAAATAAAAACCGACATTTATAAAAAATTCACGGGTTTTGAAAAAAATGTCGTTCAAACCATAATAAAAATTATAATTGCAGTCATACATTTATATGATCATTTATATATAATAAAATTAATCTAATAATAATAATAATATTTTATTAAAAAATTATTTAATTCAAAAATCTCTTAATTTAATAAAATATATTTCTTAATTTTATAATAACAAAAAAACACCATTTGTAATTTAAAAACTATTTACAATGTATCAATAATGACAAGAAATTATATTCGTTATTATATACAAAAATAATGTACATGATCATAGTACTATCGATTAGTTACATAACCCCTTAAAACAACCGCATAAGACCTAAGGGTAAGGTGTGCGATGGTGACAGAATCTTGGGGTGGCTCGGATAACATCGCTCGAGTGGTAAATTCCATCAACTTCCACTTTTCCTGTAGACGGTCCTATTCGAGCTTGAAATGATGAAGCTCAGCTTTGGCTTGGTCAAGAGAGAAGCCCAAGGAGGCCACCTCTTTTCCGAGCTCTAACAAATGGGCTTCGTATGGAGAAATTCTACTGGATGAGGCCATCGCTTCTTTTGTTTGAATAAATTGGATTTGTTAAAGCCCTATATTTATACTAATCATGTGATCACTATTCAACAGCTATATTAGAAATAGTAAAATTTCTTAGCATAAAAATAATGAAGTTGAAAATTTATATAAACATAAAGAGACATTTAATTAGACCAAGAGGGATTTCCATTAATATAACTTTGGGTTATTACAATATTCCCCCCTTAAGAAATTTCTCCCTCAAAATTTTCCTTTTCCCACACTAAAACAGATGTGGGTAACTCAGCATCATCATTTCCTCTAATTCCGAAGTCACTTCTTCAAAATTGTGGTTTCTCCAAAACACCTTTACAAGGGGAATTGTCTTATTTTGTAGAACTTTTTCTCTACGATCTAAGATCTTCACTGGATGCTCCTTATAAGAAATATCGTCCTCCAACTATACCACCTCAGAAGAGAGTACATGTGAAGGGTCCGGTATGTACTTCCTTAAGAGGGATACATTAAATACATCATGTACTTTGGACATGGTAGGTGGAAGTGCTACTCGATAGGCCACAGCCCCGACATGATCAATAATTTCGAAGGGGCCGATGTACCTTGGACTTAACTTCCCTTTTTTTCAAAACCTCATGACCTTCTTCCACAGAGATATGAGTCTAAAAACCATGTCTCCAACTTTATACTCAATGTATCATCGACGATTATCTGCATAACTCTTCTATCAACTCTGGGCTGCCCTGATATGCTGGTAAATGGTTTCACCTTCTCCACAATTTCCTCGACCATTTCTAGTCCAAGCAGCTTACGTTCACCGACCTCATCCCAACATGCTGGTGTTATGCACATTTTATCATATAGGGATTCATCTGGTGACATTTGGATGATTGAGTGGAAACTGTTATTATAAGAGAACTCAACTAGAGGAAGATGTTGATCCCATCCTCCTTTAAATTCCATTGAGCACACTCTCAACATATCCTCAAGTGTTTGGATAGTCTGCTCGGATTGGCCATTAGTTTGAGGATGATAGGCCATACTATAGTTTAGTTCAGTATTCAGAGCATGTTGAAGACTCTTCCAAAACATAGAGGTGAATCTTGGATCTCGGTTAGACACAATAAATAGTTGTACTCCAGACAACCTTACCACTTCCTTGATATATATCTGTGCTAGTTGATCTAATGAGAATTCCTCCCGAATAGTAATGAAGTGTGCAGTCTTTGTAAGATGATCCACAATAACCCAGATTGCTTTATTTCCTTTGGATGTCCTCGGATGTCCGGTGACAAATTCCATGGTGATGTTCTCCCATTTCCATTCTAGTATGGGCATCATCCCCTTAGACTTCTGCCTCTCTGCCTTCACTTGCTAGCACACTAGCCACATTGATGTATATTTAGCGATCTCCTTTTTCATATTATCCCACCAAAAGTTTTCTCAGAGATCTCGATACATCTTTGTTCTCCCTAGGTGAATAGAGAAATTTGATCTATGTGCATCATTCAAAAGATCCTTCTTCAGCTCTGGAGTTGATGGAACACATAGTCTTTTCCCAAACCACACAATTCCTTCTTCATTAACATTAAACTTCTAGGATGTCCCTTTTTCGATAGCTTCCACTTTTTCTTGAATTCCCACATCATCCTTTTGAGCATCCTTTAACCTTTCCAAAAGAGATGGTTGATCAATCATTTGTCAATGGATTGATGATGTTCCCTTCTATATGATTCCAATGTCCATCATCATCAAGTCTAAGAATATTGGATCCTTCTCAATTCTCATCATTAATAGAATCACTGGATCCTTTCTACTTAGGGCATATTCCACCTTGTTCTCTTTCCCAAGGGGGTAATGGATTGAACAGTCATTATCCTTGATGAGATCAATCCATCTTCTTTGACGCATAATAATCTCTTTCTGTGTGAATTTATTTTTAAGACTGTTGTGGTCAGTATATATCTCACATTTCTCCCCATAGAGATAATGCCACCAGATTTTCAAGGCAAAGATCACCGCCGCTAACTCTAGATCATGCGTTCGATAGTTTCACTCTTGTATTTTCAAATGCCTTGAGGAATAGGATAACACTTTATCATTCTACATCAGCACACAGCCTCAACACTTCTTTGAAGCATCACTAAATACCACAAAAAATTCCCCACTTGTGGGTAAAGTGAACATGAGCGTAGTGATAAGCCTCCTTTTCAACTACTTGAAGCTTTCTTTGCATTAATAAATCAAAGAAAACATTACTCCCTTCTAAGTTAGCTTGGTTAGAGGGTTGGACAATCGTGAGAAATTTCTCACAAATCATCGATAATATCCATCTAACCCCAAGAGGCTACGGATATCCATTACGGATGTTGGCCTCAGCCGTCCCTCAATTGCATCTGTTTTGGAGGGGTCCACAGATATCCCATTGCTTGTGATGATATGGCCCAATAATGAGACATCCTTCAACCAGAACTCACATTTTCTGTAATTTTTCAAAGAGATTCTCCTTGTGAAAAGTCTCTAGTACAGTTCTTAAATTCTCCTCATGATCCTCCTTGGTTTTGGAGTATATTAGAATATCCTCTATAAACACTACCACAAATTTTTCTAGGTAATCTCTAAAGACTCTATTCATCAAGTCAATGAAGATTGATGGAGCATTGGTTAGTCTGAAATGCATTATTATGAATTCATAGTGCCTGTATCTTGTACAAAAAGCTATCTTGGGGATATCTTCCTTCTTCACCCTTACTTGATAACATCCCGACCGCAAGTCCACCTTGGAGAATTATTGTGCTCCATGCAGCTGATCGAAGAATTCATCAATTCATGGGAGAGGATGCTTGTTCTTTGTCATGATTTTGTTGAGATCACGATAATCGATGCAAAGGCACAGTGACCCATCCTTCTTCTTGAGGAAGAGGACTAGTGCACCCCATGGTGAAGCACTTGGGTGTATAAACCCTTTATCCAAATTCTTCTGTAGTTGTTTCTTCAGCTCTTTAATCACTACAACAGTCATACTATATGGTGTCTTGGATATTGGTAATTCCCCAGGTATAATTTCAATTGAGAATTCAACATCTCTTCTAGGAGGAAGACAAGGCAGTTCCTCGAGAAAAACTTCAGTGAATTCCCTCACAATAGGCATTTCTTCAAGGATGGTTTCTTCCTTGGACTCAATCATCTGAGCTAGATACGCATTCTCATAGGGAAATAATATCTACTCTTGAGATTATGGATCTAAAGGAGATTCATCTTCCTCCTTACACTTGTAAATAATTGGGGGTTGATTCTCCATATGGAGTGGGATTTCCCTCCCTCGAAAAGTTATGTTGGCTCTATATAAAGAAATCCAATCCATGCCAAGAATTGCATCAAATTCCACCATTGGGAGTATGATGAGGTTCACCGTGAAATTCAATCCACATATTATAACTGGAGATGACTTATATTCATAGGATGAAATAAGTTCCCCATTTTCCGTACTCACTAACATCTTCACTTCTATGATTTTTGGTGGTGCTGGGATTATTCTACTAAACTTTTGAGATATAAAAGAATGGGTAGAACTGGAATCAAAAAGTACGTTCGATATTCATGAATGCATAACTAGTGTACCTATCACCACTTCGTTGTCGGGCTTCACTTCGGCAGAAGTGATGGAAAAAGTGCTTCATTGCTACCTTGGAGGTTGTTGGTTGCCTCCAAATACCCTTGGATTAGGGTAATGATTTGAAAAATGACACGGTTCTTTGCATTTTTAGCATTGAACAACGTTTTGAGGTTTGAACAGAGTGTTCCACACCTTTTTCACAGCCGCATGTCTTTCTTGCCAATAGTTAACAGCTAGGTGCCCTTCTATTCCACACCTGAAGCATTTCCTCGTCCCCTTAAGGCAATTTCCAGGGTGCTTCTTTCCGCACTTTTGGGAAGTGGGGTGCTGGATCTTCAGAGCAATGTTGGATTTATCCATCGGACCGCCCAACATTGAATTCCACCTTAAGCTTCTTGTCCCCATGATACCCCTGTGATTCCGTAATCTCCATTTCGACAGTGAGGGTAGATCAGACAATTTCCTCATAGCTGTCGAAGTCAGGGATCGCCAATGCTTTCCACAGGCTAGGCTTCAGCCCACCAAAGAAGCGTTCAACTTTGAATTCAGGGGTAACGACAATGCCAAAAGCTTATTGTTCAAGCCTTGTGAAGTTTTCCTCATACTCTCCAATAGATTCTTCATATTTTTTCTTGAGGGAAAGGAAGTCCCTTTCCATCTTAAGCCAGAGGGTGCTCGGAAAATATTTATCAAAAAACATCTCCCAGAAATCCTTCCATTCCAATGCCTCGATCACCTCCTCAGGCTTCGTATTTTTTATCAAAGTCCACCATTGATCAGCTTCACCTTCTATACGATAAGCCACCAGGAGAACCTTCTCTTGTACTAGAACATTGAAGGATGGAGAAGATATTTTCAATGGAGTTGATCCATTGTTCGACGATCGTGGGATCGGATGATCCACTAAAAGTAGGAGGCCTTTGTCTCATGATTCTCTCGATAGTGACTTGTTCTTTCTTAGGGGGGGTTGAACATTCATCTTGTCCTGTTTTTCTATTCAAAACATTAGTTAGTTGAGAGAGAAGCATGACAATGTTCGCGATTCCCGCTCCCATTGCATTGGGTATCTCATTAGTACAGTCATCACACTGATCTTCACAACGGTTGTTAGCCCGAGTCCTCCTATTACCGTCCATTGGCTGGAATAAAAGGATATTTAGGGGTAATACATAAAGGGTAATCCAAAGATGAATGTTTATGACTTATAAATAAACTTTTATTTCCTTAACTCACGAGTCTTTAGGCTTCAATATAGGATTTTCATGATCTCCCTTCTAACACATATTCTTAGGGGAATTTTTTTTAATTACTTTAATAATGGTTCATACTAAGCTTGTGAATTTATCAAAACATATCCCCCGAGAGTGCCGTAACCAAGAGTGTAACATGACCCATTGTTGTGCACCAGTTCTCGTTCAAGTCTATCTCAAAGCGGTGTTTTCGGGTTTTACCCCTAGAATACATCTGTGCCAGAGCCGCCTCTATCTTCTCATATCTAGACATAGATGTATTTGCTTGATAACCCACTTACACAATACTCACCAAAACTTAGGGATGTTTTTATTTTACTTACTCTTGTCTCTAAGGCTTTACTAGGGTTTTCTAATCCTAATCCCAAAAATAACTAAACCTGTCATCTGATACCAACTATGACAACCCTAATTTTATTACAAACATAAACAAGATTTATTACATAAAACATCACTTGATACAACAAAAAAGATTGAGAGGTTTAGTGTATTTGGGGCTTAGGATCATTACATAAAATAATGAAACATGAAATACAACATCTTTATTGAAAACTTCATTTACATGACCTCTACATTCCCTTATACTTAGAATTGTATGGGATAACCTGAGGACATGCATAAGAAAAGGGTGAGCTATAAATCACAGTAAGGGAGTACACATGGAATAAAGTGAGGAGTACAATACATGCTAGACATTATGCATATTAATATAGCAAAATAGAGACATCAACATAAAGGCATGATAAATCATGATAATCATCACATGGAAATGTGGCAACAACACTTGACATGGAATTAGCATGAGCTAAGTCCCATTGCACATGGAGCATGAGTAAATCCTCATTGCACATGAAGCACGAGTAAACCCTAATTTAACTTGAATTATCATGAGTCAACAGTCATTGCACATGACGTATCATGATACTATACTTTACCCAATGCATTGGAGCGCTATAAGGGCACACCCTTCTTAAGCATTTCATTTCATGCATAAGTGTGCCACATGGATCATAAAACTTGGATTCATAAAACATAATCATTTATTCCATGACAAAAGA
Source organism: Viscum album (assembly GCA_963277665.1). NCBI lineage: Eukaryota > Viridiplantae > Streptophyta > Magnoliopsida > Santalales > Viscaceae > Viscum > Viscum album. Next base: position 1,799,146,516 of record OY728132.1, read on the forward strand.
ATGTGGAATTATTACATGAAACTTTATAATCAATATGTAAATGTGCATAAAGGTGTATACCATTGATGGAGAAATGGGCATGGTATTCACTACACAATGGCATTGGCTTAGAAAATCGGTGCGATTTCGACAGCGTAACGACGTGACATAAGAATTCATAAAAATGATTGATGAGAGAGAAATGGGTTCCTCATCATATTTACATGTAATGGACAGTAAGGAGGTCATATAGATACATTTCCAAACAATTTTAATGGAATATAGATTCATGATACAAAAGTATTTCTTGAATGTAAATGATGAGAGAGAAGTTTCTTTCAGAATTTTGGCATAGTAACGGGTGTACATGGGAGGCATTTAAGTAGAGAAAATGGGTCTCCCATCATTAAAACATAAAGATGGTAGTATGAGGGAGGTTCAAAATCATACCCCAACATTCATAATTTAAATTAATAGCTGCAAAAAACATAAATAAAATTGGACAAAAATGAGAAAGGAAGAAAAAAACCCTTACTTGGAAATGTGCTTCCAAAGGCTAGAGAGAGGCTTGTGAGAGGCTTCTTGAAAGACTGGGGCACCTTGGGAGGATTCTAGAGAGATTAGGGTAGAGTTTTGACAAACTTAAAAGTCTTTGAGTGAGGAGTAAGTTGGATCATGGGTGGGTTTATATAGGAAAGGTGAGGGAATTATTTATTATTTAGGATTGGGACCCCTTATTTTAAATTAATCCAAAACAGAAACCATCCCATGGTTTTTGCCCATGGTTTTTGAAAAAGGGAAGAGGAAAATAATATTTTATAAGGCCAAAGTCCGAAATTCTTAAAATAATAGGGTTGATTATGTGGAGGGGAGTCACACTCCCATGGAAAACAATTTAAAAGGACAAGGTGTTTAATAAGTTTTGAGGGGTCCATTAATGCTTTTAAAAGTAAGTCAAACAAACCCAAAATCATATTATTTTAATGGTAAAACATATATTGGCCGAAAATTTATATTATAGTATTTTATTACATCACTATTGGGTCATTATGATGTCATAAAACACATTATATATTTAAATGGTATTTACTTTTTAATAAAAAAATTGACTGTATCATAAAATTATGAAAAATTCACCATTGGATAATTTTGAGGTCCTGATTCCAAAAATAAAATTTATTTTATCTAAATAATTTTCTAAATAAGTTAATTTTCACTTTTAAAATAAAAACTGACATTTATAAAAAATTCACGGGTTTTGACAAAAAATAGCTTTCAAAACATAATAAAAATTATAATTGCATTCATACTATTATATGATCATTTATATATAATAAATCTAATAATAATAATAATAATAATTTACTAAAAAATTATTTAATTCAAATATCCCTTAATTAAATAAAATAGATTTCTTAATTATATAATAACTAAAAAACACCATTTGTACTTTAAAAACTATTTACAATGTATCAATAATGGCAAGAAATTATATTCATTATTATATAAAAAATAACGTACATGAACATAGTACTATCGATTAGTTACATAACCCCTTTAAATAGCTGCATAAGACCTAAGGGTAAGGTGTGCAATGGTGACAGACTCTTGGGGTGGCTCGGATAACATCGCTCGAGTGGTAATTTCTATCAACTTCCACTTCTCCTGTAGACGGTCCCATTCGAGCTTAACATGATAAAGCTCAGCTTGGGCTTGGTAAAGAGCAAAGCCCAAGGATGCCACCTCTTTTCTGAGATCCAACAAATGGGCTTCGTATGGAGCAATTCTACTGGATGAGGCCATCGCTTCTTTTGTCTGAGTAAATTGGATTTGTTAAAGCCCTATATTTATACTAATCGTGTGATCACTATTCAATGGCTATGTTAGCAACGGTCAAAATACTTAACATAAAACCAAAGAATTTGACATTTTATATAAACATAAAGATATATTTAATTAGATCAAGAGGGAATTCCATTAATGAAACTTTGGGTCGTTACACGTAACATTAAAGGTCGAGTTTTATTAAGAAATCATATATTATTAAAAATACTATTATTTATTATATCAATATATAACCTAGTCATTTAGTTCCCTATTATGAATACTATTAACTATCTTATGAAAATATACAGTTGAACTCATTGGGTAAAAATAAATTAGGATTGAATATAAAAACATATGGTATATAAAGAGAATGTTTTTATAGAAATTTATTATATGTTCAAAATATTATTTTATATAAAAGAACATAATTAATTAATATTTGTTAATGAAATCAATGAATTAAATGTTTTATATATTCAACCAAATATTTTTTACATTTGTTGAATATATAATATAGGAATTAAATATGAACATACATAATATTAAACAAAAAACCAATAATTTTTCTAAAAGAACAATTCCCATGTTTTAAGGTCGTACTTATTTTAAATATATATTTTTGAGGTCACGAAACATTATTTCTAATATAGAATCATATAAATTACAATAAGGTGTGTATTTGGAAATTTTTTGTGATGCTTTAATTTTGGTTGAATACTAAAAGATACTAAATTAAAATTCAAAACTAATTTTTTATAAAATTTATTTATAAGGTAAAATTATATATATAATTGGTTTTAATGTATATTTATATATATTGGTCCAAAATTAATCTAATTTAGGTAATTGGTGTAGATTTCACTTTGAAATTTTATATATAAACATTGCAAACTTTTAAACATTTTCATTGAAAAAATAGTATTTTCGTCCCACCTGTACGATTATTTTTAGATTAATTTAAGAAAATTATGTTTTTGGAATTTTAAAGGAGAGATTAAATATTTTTAGTAAGAAAAAAAATTAAAATTTATAATAATGTTAAATTTTATTTAGCCCAAAAGTTTTGTAAATGTAATTAAAATTAGTTACAATGATCAATATGAATATTAGATTAACAAAAGACCAAAAATTAATCCTAAGGGACAAAATGACATAGAAACCAATCCAAAAATTCCTTGTATAGAAATATTCAGATTGTTTCCCCCACTATATATAATTTGGCACACTATTGGATATAATTTTCAATGGAAAAACATTTGTGGAATTCCCTTTTCAAAACATTACAAGAATACCACACCTCCTCTATTATAAAAAGGCACTTAACCATCTCAACTTTTTACTCCTCTAAAGCAATTATTTCCAAAAATATACTAAAATAGTCTAAAAAAATTGTCCCTTCCTCCATGAATTTTACATTTGGGAAAAATATACAATAAAGGAAACCATTATTTAATGAAAAATGAGTTACCCAAAAAAGATTTAATATCCTTCCCCAAGTAACTTTCTTAAAATTTCCTTCTCCACCACATCAATTATTATTATTCCATGCATATATAGTAACAACAATATCCTAAATAAACTGATATTTTTTATTATAAGGTTTATACATACACTTACAAACACATATATCTTATGGGTAATGAACTTATCGTTCATTTGTATGGAGAACTACGGCCTCATGAAATGATGTTGTCCCTTTTTCTTTTACTTCATCTCATGGTTGGGAATTATGATGGAAACATCCTTTTTATATTTTATATATGATATTTATGATATATTTATTCTTCTTAAATTAATATATGACACATAAATTCATTATTTCTATTATGTTAAATTATGATAATTTGGATCGGGGAACTGTAGACTGCTTCCTCCTCAAAGTGATGTGATTTGATCACTCCTTACATGGAATGTATTAAGGATGTGTTTAGTGAATTTATGTGATATATATGAAATAATTATTCAATATAATATATATATATAATTTTTATTTATTCTATTAATAGAATAATAAAATGGAAATTATGATCATGAGTACGTACGACTGACTATCTCCATGAACAGTTTATTCAATTTCAAACTTATATATTATATATATTGATATAATAAAACATTAGTGATTTAAAATGATATTTATATAGTATATTACTCTATGAAAATAATTATATATTTATAATGACAAAAAATGATAGAAATTAAGTCATATGAAAAAAAAGTGGATATTACACTAAACATAACATAACATGGAAGTGGTAATAATCTTTTGATATAAAGACAGATATATTCATATATAAAATAATATGGTTATTTTCTTCATGAATAATAAAATTAAATTTATTATATAATAATTTTCAATGTGTAAAATGAGATTTAAGACATAATTAAAATAAATTTCATCTCTCTTTTTCTTTCCATGAGATACATGCCTGATTCACCACTCATTTCTTTTCAGTGGTGTGTAAAATTCCATGGAAGTATTATTTAAATTTTATAGTGAAACTAATGGTTATATAAAGATACATTTTAGGATCCTTATTTCAATGGTTTTTTGTTTCAAAAGTTAAAATATCGGATAAGTAAATTTTTTCAATTTTTTTTCATTGAGACACATTCCATGTAATGAACCAATATTTTAAAATGAGGTTTATATACTAAAATTGACATGTTATATATTGAATCTCATTATTTTATGGATATTTCAACCTTCATGTAATTTTATTCTTTCTTTTTATTATCATACAATGTTACCCATATGGTAATAGTTTACTTCTACAATCTCATTGTTTATCGAGATTATTGATAATTATGCTTCCATTGAGGAAATATTATGATATATCAATTAATAAATACCATGATATTTATTAACCTATTGTTATAAATTTTATATCCAAGTAATTTTACAATTTTTTCTACTATTGGTTACTAAAGAAAATTAATCAAATATTTTTATAAAAATTGAACTTTATTTCTCCTCTCAGTCTGAAACCTATGTTCTTTCAAACCTATATTATAAAAAAATGTTTTCAAAAAAGTTTTACTACTATCCTATGATGTTTAATGTAATCATTTATCCTTTTATTACCTTTGTACAACATGTTTTTAGAAGGAATATTCTTTTTTCATGATGAAAGAATGTTTCTAAACATTTAATGTGAAAAAGTAATATTTTGAATATACAGACATACACACCATCATGGCTGTCATTTCCATAAAGCGTCTATTGTATGTTTACAATGTTGTTTTTAAAATAGAATTTTCCTTAATATTAATGACATTGTTTATTATAAAAAGGTTTTAAAATATATATGGTTTTAAAAAATATTTATTTAAATTTTTTTTTTGTGATTTTCTAAGATCAATTTTATATGTTTTCAAAAGGATTTTTTTAAATAAAAGTTTTTAAATAATTTTAATGATTTTTTATGTCATAAACTTATTTTAAATTTAAATTATATTCTAAATGTTTTAAATAATTCGTGATAATTATTTCAATGTATTTTCAATGAAAAATATTTTAAAAATGATTTATTTTTTAAAAAACAATTTTTTGAGATGGAAATAATTTTTTTTTAAAAATGTTTGAAATGAAATTATAATGATTTATTTATAAGAAAATAAATTTTGAAATGGTTTATGAAAAATATTTTCAATGAAAGGATATTCACATAAAAAAATATCCACGTGATCTTTCAAAATCCTTCTCCATCGATGATGACATAAATTTTTTTAGTTTATTTTTTACTAAGGATATGATCATACAATACTATTAATATTCTAGCATGAATGTTTAATGTTTTGATGGAATTATTTTTATTATGAACATTTCTCTTCAATGGGTTGTATGATTTTAAAATTTGATTCTTTTCAATGGTTATCCCTAGATGAAATGTTTATGAAACCTATCTATTTTGCATATGCAATGTTATAATGAATGGTTTATGATACCAGTTTCATTAAATGGGTTGTGATATGATGTTTATGAAACCCAACCCTTTTTATGAGTCATGATATGAGAAAATTTGTATTATCTTGTGGTGCATATATATACAATTTCATAATTAACATGGGGGACATATATCTCCCTCCAATGCATTGGGTAATGATTTATTTCTCATTATATAATGATAAAATTTAAGTGAATGGGCTTGATCCACTATAAAAGATGTGGAAACTTGATCCACTATAGGAATATGGGGAAACCACATCCTTTATAAGGATTGGATAGTGACTGGGGATGGTGGTGTGTCCCTTGTATGGAAAAGATAGTGACTGAGGATACTGTTGCGTCCCACCTAATAGGTGTAGTACCCATGGAGATGTGAATATGGGGAAACCAGATCAACTGTGGAAAGATGGGGGAACCTATGTCCTAATAGGGAATGGATGTCGGCTAGGATAGTGTCGTGTCCTTCACAATAGGTGTAACCCCATGAACTGCATGGATAACTTCAATAATTGTGGTTTGACATAGATGGAATTATATTACATGTTAATGTATATGCCACAATTACATGTCTTATTTCTTCATTATGATTTCGTTGATTATGCTCTTATTTCACTTATGATTCATGTCTTGTGAACTACCAATTAATATGTCGTGATTCTTTTTTATGATCATTGATATGTTGGGTATTATATTCTAATGTCACTATAAAATTATCAAACTCCTATGCTCATGTTTATATTTACATATCTCATTTCTCTTACCCTTACAGTAAATCTGATGTCACTCACTTAGATGTTTCCATTCCATAGGTTATGAAGATATGAATTACCCATGATGTGTTTAAGAAGGGTCCTAGTCATGATGAACATAGTTTGATATGATTTTGATCATGTATGTACCAGTGTTTATGTGTCTATGTTTCCAAAGGCATTGGACTTATACGGTCATGGGAATCTTTTCATTGGATTTTTTATGTATTTTTGAATATTTATGTTATTTTATCATAGACTATGTGTGGGTTGTAATATTGGGAATTATAGTGAACTTGTATTAGTCTTTGTTAAGCTAGGATGAGAAAACATTAGTGAGATCAAAATGTATTTTTCTAAGGATATGTCTAGTTATTTATATATGAAAAGTATAAGGATGAATTAATGTATTGGAAGATATCCTGGAATTTTGGAAAAGGATAGGGAATGTGGTTTCTTAGAAACAGATCATTATCTAGATATTACTTGTGGATGTGTTTCTGGCATAGATATACCTTAGAGTAATAAGTCAGATAATGTTCATTGTGCCTAACTCGAGTGTAGCCTAGTACATGACAACAGGCCTTACGGTACACCTAGTTTGACACTCCTAGGGGGTATTCTTTCTTAATTCAATTTTTTTATGAAGGATCATTAAGGATTTATATTGAAAATGATTATGAATATCCTATGATATACATTAGGTTTCATAGAATAATGAAGAAGGAGCCATCAATTAGACATCCTATAAGTTTTATTGATGATTATAAGGTTTTCTATTATGATAATTATTTGACTAACAAACCCATGTTAGGTTTTCAGCCAAAAGAACCCCAATCCATCCTCCATAGACTTAGGTGGTGAAAAGCTTCAATGGCAGACCAAACTCAGGGAGGCCTTTTCCTAAAAACCTATAAACACACGTATCTAACTCAATGAAAAATGAAGATGGAATTGAAAAACAAGATACATTCCTACTATATATAAACCACATACATTCATCGTCCTCTAAATAGTATAAGTACATGTTATTTAATGTAAACTAAGATGAAAAGGGGAAAATACACTCCCAAAAAGAAAGTACCCAAACATGTAAGTAACTGAAAATGTGTAACAACGATAAATATAAAATAGGTGAGAGATACCTGCTCCTAAATATCATGCTATGAACACATTACGGGGTAGAATCACCCTATATCCCTATGCTACTCTGTAGTCATGATCAACCAATCTATCATCTTCATGTTGCACAATAAATGTGGGAAAATCCCTTGCATTGGTGATTATAAAAATACTCAGTAAGATTCCTCAGAAAGGTAAAGGGGAGAAGTAATGGATACAACTAAAGAGGAAATATGTTGATAGAACTAGGTATAGTAAAGAGTACAACACAACCCAACAAGGGATTTATGTAAGCTCATCCCAACATGACGATATAGAAATTGTTAGAGGATGCACTTCTTGTTGAGTCTTCACTAGCAATAGTGTGAGAGTAGATTCGAATAGCCCTGATAACCTAGGGATGGAAAGCACATGTCATACCCCCCGCGTCGTCACCTCTCCATTAAATAGAGTAATCAAAATCATAGGATATGGTACTTAAATAGGATATAGATTTATTATCTGTAAAATACACCTGAATGATATATTAAGGGAATATAAATATCATATCTCATCCTAAGAAAAGTGTCTCTAAAAATCAGAATTATCTACAAATGATTCCCTACTTCCCTCACGTCTTCCCTAATCATGAAAGTCAAAGAGACTCAATCACAACACCTTGATACAATTCACATTGGGCAGGTCTGTCTCACCTGTACAATTTTTAGGTCACATCACAAGGATGTGTCTTAGGGGTGAAAACATCTTTCTTCCTTGTGAGTCTAATCTTATGTCAACCATATCGTTTTAGGTATTCGTAGTCGAATGATGAATCATGAAGTACATGACCCAATCCCTAATGCATTAGTGGGGGTCCACTCTGAGGTAACTGTAGAGGACTTGCACCCATTCTCATTTAGGATTCTACTCTAGTGTCAATGAAAACCACACCCTAGTACAACATGGGGCTCCACCAAGGTTGTTTAGGACCCACACCTTAGTGTGTTAGAGATATACCACTTGGAAGTAATTTTAGAGGACCTGATCACAATCTGATGAGGGTTTTAACACTGATATTGTCGAGGACCCGTTCCTTACCCGATAGGGGGATTTCACTTAGAAGGAATTTAGGAACTATATTTTCCATCCTTACAAGATAGTTCCTCCCAAAAACCATCGAGGAACTAAAATATCCATCCCTGGTAGATCACATCTCTTAGAAGCATCAAAGAACATCGATGCTAAACCAAATTGGAGGGTATTCTTAAAAAAGGTCATTGAGGAATTCCATTACCCAACCATGCTAGAGGGCATGCCATGATCTTTTTTGTTGGTTCTTCTAGATCAAAGCCATCATCAGGAATCACATGAATTAGAATAAGTCCCATAAAATCCATATGGTTTCATTAAATTCACTACAATGTGCACCATTACTTTCTATGTGTAAAAACACTTAGAATAGGCTACTCTCATTCAAATCTATGAGATTAACTGAAGGAGACCCAAGAGGTAGAAGATTCATAGCATGGTATAAGGCATGTGTTGGGCCCAAATTATGTGTGACATCATATCATCACTTAACCATGTACCCAACCAAAATTTGGTACTAAAATATGCACTAGTACCCCAAGGAATACATGTGTACTCCCAGAGTAATTTTCTCTTATTTCTAAAATGGATGAAATGTGTGTAATTCTCATCATTGGTCAAAAGGAAAAAAGCATAGTTTTACTGACATTCCCCCTCAAACAGCCTTGGAAAACTAAATTGATCACACAATTGCAGCCCTTGCGGAAAAGCACGCTGGATCAACTATTCATTCACCTGAAATAAACCTTTAGTGAAGAAGCATATTATCTAACCATCTATATAAAAATGGGGTTTCATGGGGAATGCACCACAATTCCAGAACACATCATTTAGATTTTAACATTTCAATCCTCTCAAAAAACTATACGGGATCAATTATTCATTCTTCCAAAATGGACACCCTATGAAAAAGTCACAATTTCACCAAAAATGCCGAATCCACACCTCATGATGCCTGTACCTCTATTTCTGTTTAAGCACAAAAAATCTATCTTGAAACATACGCCTCAACATTAGGACAAAAACACTACTGATATCACCTCTATTGGAAGTTCCATACAGAAAATTAGTGATGATCAATGTTTTAATAATAATAATAATATATTATTATTATTATTTGGGAATTTCATGCAATCAATTCATGTAGAAGAAATATAAAATTCCAAAACTAGCAACAAAGTTCTATCTCAATAGTAATATCACGTGGCCATAAGTGGAACGTCCAAGTGATGAATAGTTTTGATGTTATGGTAGTTTGGAGCTTATCCGGCCCGAAGGGACTCATGGCCAGACCCATTCAGTCCGGTCCGATTCAGCCTGCCACCTTAGTATGACCCATCATTGTAGCCTTGCCTAGTAGCCTTGGCCTGGAAAGCAGCTACATCATGTTTCCCCACTAAACCGCATGCCATGCGGACTCCCAACCTCTGCACCACTCCATCATCCCGGTCATGCCCAGCTGCCCTACCTATACCTATAGCCAACGTGGGCCACAACCATCTTCTTTCAGTCAACAGATCCTCAGTATTCATTTATGGGGACCATTAGGGATCCTTCAGTTTTCCAGAATATTTTTCAAAACTGGATCTGGGCTCCTCGGGAAATGACACATGCTTTGCTCAATGATCTATCACCATTTCAACATGATGAAAGGTAGGTGTCTCTTCCACTAGCCATTTCACCCTCTCCAGCTTGAAAACCTCAAAAACAACATTGATCTGGAATTCAGGGATCATGACCTCAACATATCTATACTCTACTCAACATTTTGATGTCCTGTCATCATGTTGATTTTTTTCAATGATGAACACAAACAAAGGATGAAGAACATGATGAACGAGGGATCAATCGATAGTTGTGTTAGTTCTTTATTCTTCATTGACGTTCAATCCATAGGAATAGAGAGAAAAACAATAATATAATTTCAAGAATATCAATTGGGGATGCAGAATCCAAAAAAAGTCATACCTCAATTAGGATATGTTCTTTATTGTTGAATTCCCCTACCACAAACATGTGTGATCATTGCACTCTGATCTTCTTGGATCTACAACACCACTATGATCCGTAAATATATTATGTTGGTTTTCCATCTAATGGAAAGGAGGAGGTCTCACCGGCTAGGAGAGGAAATGAGCCAAACCCTTGCTCATTTCCTTTAACACTTATTTATGGGATCATGCCAACAATCACGGAATCCAAACCTCCCAAACCCTATAACTGGATGTCGCACCTAGGGAAAACACCACTCTGTGAACTCAATGGTGTTCTATGATTTCTTATCCAAGTACGCATTAAGAATTCATCTGAATTAACATTTGATGTAAAATAATATTATTTAATTATTTTATTTTTGGTAATATCCTCCATGTTATTTTCTACAAAAGGCTTGGAAAAACAATGGCTGTGTCCCACATTGGGTATATCCACACTCCGGACTCAACAATGCACAAAAATTACAGATTTGTTATTCTTTTTAAGAGATATCTCATTTCTATCACATGCGTAGTGTAAAATATACTTAATATTTTTTTTAAAAAATCTGGTCACACGATGCTACTGAATTGCATGTTGTCTCGGTAACTATCTCTGAAAATATATATAGAAATATTCCAAAGTATTATAAAACAAATTGGGTGTCTAGATAATTCCCCCTTCCATATTTTCATCCCTAAAATAAAAACTAGATAAAGAAATAAGGACAATGATCTTTCACCTAGTTCTCCTACACTGAGGGATACTAATACATTTTTACTGGCTTTCATAACACCTGAACCAAAGGAATGATCCTTCCTTGTAATTTCTATTCTTGTTGAGGATGTACATCAGATCATGGGCATATCTCCTCAGTTTTGACAGATACAAATAATCATGTACCCATTCCAATTGTGGTGTAGTGAAAGGCAGTACGTAACCTCACCAACCATTTTCAATATATAGAGCAGCACGATGAACCTAGGGGATAAATTGCCTCCCTCACAGAAAACCAACACGCATTCCCTCTACATATCCTCTAACACATGGAGAGTGTATGAAGTCTTCCCATCAATATGGGGGAAGAATGGTTGTACTCATCTGTAGATGGGTTGCAAATACCTTTTGCGTTCCTTTCAACAATCGTGATGTAAATCACATGTAATGATTGGAGACCAATGTTAATGGTACCATATAGAGGCTGTTGATCTCCCATACACAGAACTACCCCACACACTCTACTAAACTCTACACCATGATAGTAAGGAATTGTGCCGACTTTGTGAGCTGGTAAACTGTATCATAAATTGTGTCATGTCCCTTCCTTGTTCAAGGAATCCCCATTAAGAAATCCATGGATATGTCCTCTCATTTCCTCATCAAAATTTTAAGAGGCTTTAATAAACCGAGATGAACATGCTACTTAGCCTTCACATGATAATAAGTGATGCATCATGTGATGAACTAAGCTATACTTCATCCAATTCAAAACCATCAAAATGGCCCCTAAATATTGTTGTACATCATGCCCACATCGTTATTTACACCTAAGGGAATATTGGGGAACTCTCACATCACCTCCTCCGTCATTGCATCTGAAACCACTATTTGTCCATGAATTAAGGTCTCATGATTACCTCCATAAAAATATACCTCTAATGAATATCCTATGGATATATGAGTCACATAAGATATCTGGGTTGATGTCTCACATCTGGGACTCTATCACATGCTCGAGAAGTGAAGGAGTCAACACCATTGACTGAAGAAAATTTATACCCCTTTGATCCACCAGGGCTAGCTTCAGGGAAGAGAACTACTCTAAAACATCTCTCACTAGGTGGGAATGTGACTTCTTTCTATGGGTATATACTAAATGTTTTTCAATTCTTGGAGGATGAAGACTATCTCAAATTAATAGTCTTGGAAGATGTTCAACCAGCATTGATGCTTCTGTTTAAAGTCACTCTGGGTGAAGATATACCTATGACTCTGGTGGTCTGTGAAAACCACAAAGCATTCCCCCTAGAAGTTATCATTTACAAATTATTTGGAATAATACTACCTATACCAATACTAATTAGCATTCCATGAGGTTATATTCATTGAGACTCAATCACTTCAACCATTACATGATAAATTTTTTATCATGATTGAAATTGAATAGGAAAAGGATCCAATGAATAGGGAAGGTGGGTAAACACTTTCTACAACAAGAATATAGACACGGAAATCACATGGCATATCCCATAGTTCATTACATTTCTTGGAAAGAGATTGACCCCAAACATAAAACTTCATTACACCAACTAGTGGTATTCCAAGGAAAAGGAGGTCAAGAAAAAAACACCACTAGTAAATATAGTACCTTCTCTAACATTCCATTGTGATAACCATCCATGAAGAAAAAAATAGAAGGAATCAACCACCACACATCAATAAATTACATTTTGGGATACACGAATCCACCCTGATGGTTTTTTTGAGTCATATAAACATTACTCGGTTGGTGGAAGGACCTTTAATCCTCATTCATTCAAATATATGTTGAACAACACCAACATAAGGTTACACTGACACCCCGTGTGACCTCGATAAAATATAGAAGAAGAATTAGGGAGAAAATATTCCCTCACAAAACCTCTAACAATTTATATTGAATAATGTTATAAATGACATAGAGATTTCCCCTTATCATCTCACGCATTGCAAGATTATAAACATCCAATGCATGCAGCTGCCTTTGACCATGGATGCTAACTCTATGGGCTTTACATGTCCACCTAGTGGTGTTTAAAGGACCCCATAGCATATCCCACAAACCAAAGTCAAGAACGATCCTCTTCCAGCACCAACTCCCTCGAGACCAACATATATTCATCTGGGAGATCCCTGATCATGAAACCGTCTCTTTTTTGGGGGTTTGTTTACTATTTTCCAAGGAATACATACATGTCTGGCTAGGAAGTCTTCTGTCATGTGACCTGTTACATTACAAGATTAATACAAACCTTCCTTTGGTTACACTAGTGGTCTATGTTGTTCTAGAAAATATTCCCATTTCTGATAATGGGGAGGACCCCTGCATCGAATAAATACCAACTGAAATTTTGTAGGCATGGAAGAAGTATCAACTCTATTTCACCCACTGCCAAAACATGAAAACGGGTGCCTATATTTTATAAATCACCCTTTCACTAGTTCCCGCTCTTTCACCTTTGTATATCTGGGGATTCCAAAGGGTGTTACAATGTCATGGATCTCCCTGTGACGTCACATCTCAGTATTTCATGCCTATAAGTATCCATAAAGGATCTTGTACAGAGATTATCATTTATGGTCTATAAACCCAGCTGCATACATAGCCACCATCATCCATCCCTTCTGATGCTCCAGAAGATCCTAAATCTGAGAGGGGTGTAAGGATAAGGGTTAGTACTCCTCTCAAAAGAGCTACCAGAACTGATCACATGAGGGTACAGACTCATCGGGCATCTGAGTAACCAAGATCCACAAACATCCGTTAATTCCATGTAAAGGACTTGATTCTAAAGAAACCATCTGATCAATTGGGGTCCAAACAAGCCTTAAGAGGTGGACCACCAACTCTAGAAAATCCTATGCTGACTGCAGATATTGATCACTATGGAACCACAGCAGACACTAGCATTGTAATTCGTGGAGTGCACATATCCTATAAAAGTCCTTATCCCTCTCTACTAGGTCTAAATATTTCTTAATAGGTGTAGGTTCTTCTATCACCCAACACCAAGGAAGTGGAGCACATTGTGGACCCTTAAATGAGGTCTCATCACCCATGGGATTGTCATCATGAAGTAGAACTGGTATCTTGGATAGCTTTCGTCATTGAGGAACCCTGAATGTAATCAAGGAATACTATGGTTGGACGTGCATATATATATATATATATGAACAAAAATTGGTAGATGACTCAAGAAGGATAGTAAATGACTCAATCATATATGATGCTTGTACCAAAGTTCCTTGAACAAATGTCTCTACATGCCAAGTCGACCAGTGGGTAATCTAGGTTTTAGGGAATGGCCATAATAGCCTCTTCACCATCATTAGACTAACTAACTAAGAGACACTCTCAAGAAATATTGAGACTTTTTCCAAAAATTCTAACCAATTATATTTTAGGGAACATCCAAACAACATCACAAAGAGTGAACCACCTATAATACCACTTTTTCATAACCCGACCCATGATGTGGATTGAGTAGCAACTACCCAAAGAATGCCTCCACAGTCTAAGGGGTGGCAACAAGTGTTGGAGGAATAATAAACTATGGTATTCCTTTTCCAAAAAACCTATACACACAAACACCACCAACACAATAAAAACTATGGAGGGAGAATTAAAAATAATATACAACACAGCTATACATAAACCACAATCCTAAATCGACCGCTAAATCATAAATGTACAGGTGATATAAAGAAAACAAAATGGAAAATGGAAAAAATACATGCCCTACTAGAAAACCGCCACAACCATGTTGTAACTGAAAAATTATCCCAACCAGAAATGTAAATTAGTTGAGAGAGCTCCACTCCTAGATCCCAATCATTGACCACCATGCTTGGTCCAACCACCCCATATTTTTAAGCTCCTCTAAATTCATGATCAATGAATCTATCACCTCTATATGGCACAATAAATGAGGTAATAGCCCATGCAGGGGTGAATATTGACATACTAAGTAGTGTTACCTGAGAAGGAAACGGGGGATCAGTAAGAGATACAACTGAAGGGGAAAGTAGTAGAAATAAAAATGTATAGTAAGTGTACATATCAACCAAACAAGAATGTGAAATAAGCTCATTCAAACCTAAGGACCCAAAAATAGTGACAATGTGAACTTACCATCATGTTTTCTCTACAAATTGTAGTAGAGTAGACGCTTTCAACCACTAATAATGTTAAATATGCTTTCGCAAATGATTTCAAACTGTTGTTAAAATCCACAAAACCATTGGGAAATTCTATCCAAATGGTTCACTAAACCATTGGGTTGTGAGGCATGGGGATATTCATATCCCAAAGGTTCAAGCTGAACCATTGGGATTGGTTGGATGGATTTTCAAAATACAAATGGTTTAGTGGTAACAGTTGGTAAATTTCTATCCCAAAGGTTAATAACATTAGGTTTATACAACTAGACCAATGGTTTTTAACCGTTGGTATACACCAATTGAAATGGTTCAAAGTGAACCGTTGTCATATGTCGGGCTTTAAGGGTATACACCAATGGTTGCTAAACCATTGTTATACCACCTACAAGACACTGCTCCCAATGGTTTCATTGAAACCACTAAGATATAGGCTTACTAATGATTCTCAAATAGTTGGTCTATACTACTCAATATGTAAACCAATGGTTCATATAACCATTCGTATTTCATCATTTCCTAAAAACCATTACCCACTTCTTCTAGTCAGCCCCTCTTTCAGCCAGAACCAGCATACAGCGGCCTCCCCTCTGTAGTAAGTAGCATACAGTGGAATCCCAACCCCAATTCTAATATTATAATTTCAACAAAAATCATTCTGATACCTCCACTGTAACAGCCCGATATTTTATGAAAAATACTCTTTTTATTTTATTAATTTCTTGTGTTGTACGCTACACCAAAAGGAGCTTGCACAACACACATCCTTGACTTGCCTTGCATTACACGCAATCGCGACCTTCCTCGATAGCGTGTGTAATACGCAATACCGAGTTTCACTAAACAACGATATGCTATTAAAATGTTATTAAAACTAGCCGTTATGAATAGTAATAACCACTTTTTGAAATTTTGTAAATTTTATTTTTCAAAATGGATTTCATTTTTGGATTCGTAGTATCGAATTTAGCCTAAGGTGAAATTTTGGTACATTTCGGATAACTTTCATATTCTGATGAATAGTGAAAATTACTAAATTTTAATTAAAAACAACTTTTTTAATCGAAATTATTAATAGTGATAAATTATTAATTTGAGTGGTTTTAAAGTATATTTAGAATATATTTTTACAATTTAATACAATGTTGGTCATTGGTTGTAATTTCACATTTAAACCAGACATAATCAAGTGTCAATCTTTTGATAGATATTGTTTCTTAAAAACACGCTATTTGTTTTAACAGCGGGATTTAATTATAAAATTAATTAATGCAACTTCTGTGTTATGAATTTGGTAAAATAGACTTCATTTTTGAATTCGGAATATGAAATATAGCTTAGGATGAAATTTTGGCATTGTTCTGAAAAACATCAATTTTTGATGAATAGTGAAACTACTAAGTGGTAGGTTAAAAACTGAATTTTGCATAAAACATAATTTTACCGCTTCTGTGAATGGAATTTCAAAAATCCGAGAGACACGGTTAATATCAAAGACTAAAATGTGGTTCAATGAGATGAAAATAATTTTTTGGTGAATAGTAACTTTTTACTTTTTTTACCGCGGTTAATAGTAAATAGGGTAACTAAGGGTAAATATGATATTAATATTACCCTAACACATGTACTAATCCTATTGGACAAGTGTATTTCGACCAAAAACAAACTTAGGAATAAAATATGACCATTTAGGCTCACTTGGATTAGATTAGGACATTTATTATTAATTTATTTAAAGAAGGGTTAAAATAGTTAAAATCAAGGTTTAATAAGTAAATCATTTTTAATATGGGGTTATACATAAGATAAATTCGATTGTAAATATTCATTAGAAAGATAAAAGGATTTCCTACATGATGGTATTTTATTTGTAATTTTTAGACATCAAATAATTTAATTTATTTATGACACAACGATGATGCAGTAATTATCTTTTTAATGAAATATTGACATAATTGATGTTATAAGCACCAAAATAAATGTAATTTGAGATTTTTTATGAATTACACTAATTTTATAGGTTACTATGATATATTAATGTTGATTTAATCAACTTGGTTCGAACATTTAATTCTGTTATGACTTTCACAAAAATCATATATCAAATAGTGTCAAAATTGACACAAAATAGTTCTTAAATCAAATATTATATTACTAATTGTTATTTTATTCCTAAAAATCTAAGGTTCGGCCAAATGACTTAGATAAGGATATATATATTAATAATAAACAATTTGGGGTTCGTTTGGCATGTTATAGTAAGTGTATTAACCATATAGTGAAAGAAAACAAAAAGACACGGTAAAAGTTAAATTATTTAACTTAGAGTTAAATCTAATTGATAAGGTTTAAAATAATATCCAAACATGTCTAAATTTGATTGGTTGATGAGATTACAACCCTATCTCATCTAATCTTCGAATATGAGTCATTTTTGGAGGTTTTTAAGTGGGGTTAGATTTATTATAAATTAATATTTTTAAGAATTCCTAAGGTGCCCCTCTCCTCCCCTATAAAAGGACACCTCCCCCCCTCCTCCTCACACCAATTTGAGCACTCAAGCTCGGCCAACCCCTGCCAAAATCTCTTCTACACTTCCCTAGAAACATCCTAGAGGTTCTTGTCTTACTCAAAGACCAATTTTAGTTCCCTAAGAGGAGGTCTCCAAAAGGCGCTTCAAAGAAGAGGTAATTACCGTTACCAATTCTTTCATCTTTATTTCTTCTTCCACTTCTTCTTCTTAGGTTGTTTCATTATGAAGTAATAACATCAGTATCACTCATATACTGATATGTTATTATAAGTATTAAACAACCCTATTTCACCATCTATCCATCCTACAGAAAAAGAAATCACCGCGCGTGCGTACGTACGGAATACCGTCTCCACGCCGTGGTGTAATCTATTTTCCACCACCACCTTACATGGATGGGTATAATGGTGTAAACAAATAACTATACATAGTTATTACAACATCATATTGATTCTGATATATTGTATAATTCACTCCAATTCAATTCAATATTTATAGAAATGATATCATCGTTCGTGCGTACGTACGGACTACCGTCTCCACGACGCGATGAGATTCATTCTCCATGTTAACCATTTAAGAATGATTATAATGTATATATATAAGAAATAATAATGAAATATATGATATTATAAAGCTACTGGATTTATGTATATATATACATATGTATGTAATCTACTTACTTCCATTTCAAGACAATAAGGAAAGGAAAACAGCGTTCATGCGTACGTACGGACTACCGTCTCCATGAACGGTGTTTTTCATTTTATTTATCTACCTATTATATATATATATATATACTGAATATATATGATATATAAATCATATTTTATATTCTGGAAGTAAGTAAATCATGATATAAGTAATAATGATGTCAAGAACAACAAGTCAAAACACCTACGATAAATGAAACGATTTTACCCAAAACGCTTCTTTAACATGGAGTTTACAAAAGAACGGGTAATATAATGTCATAAGTGAACCATATATGATATCATAACAATGAATATGATTCTGTAATAAGTCAATAACATGATTTAAATCATTATACAGGAGGTTCGGACACTTACAAAGCAAGTCAGACCTAAGGTAAGGGAAATATCACAATCTCATTTTTATCCGAGATTGTTTATTCGTAAGTATTTACTGGGGTGTATTTTATCATCCACATCCATGTTCCCTCAATATTTAATATTGTTTCCATCCACTTACCATAGTTTAAATCCAATTTTACCCTTCGGTGAGTTTTTAGTAAAGAATATGAAATGAATCTTTTGTCGTTTTTTCGTACGAGGTACTTTTTGACTTTTCCGACAAAAGTACAAGAAGAATGTTTTTTTAACTTATACGGCACAAACGGATTTTTACGGTTTTATAAAGCCTTATTTTCATGAAGCTTACTTCAAAAGATTTCATGACTATTTTCAATAAAATCTCTTTCTTTTAAAATTTCATGACGTTTCGTGAAAAGAAATTGATTTTGAAGAAGAAAGGATATTTTCCTCAAGAATGGAGTTCAAGTGTTTTATCAAAATAATTTTCCATCTAAGATAATAAAGGGTTCTGTTTTTATCCCTATTATTACATTGATTTGATCATGTTGTGATGGAATTATTTTTATGAATTCCTTTATCTTGTATGAATTGTTTTATGATGTCATGATGTTTAAGATTCCCATTTGTATTACATGGGTTATGCAATGATTTATGGTTTATGATTTTGTGGCACACATAAGAATGGTATCATTAAGAGATGGGTGGGACCTATATCTCCCTCCAATGCATTGGGTAAAGATTTTATATCTCATGAGATAGACATGGCTGGAATGGTAGGTTATACCGGTTCAGTGAAACAGGACTGAAACGAGGTTTACTCGATTCAGAAAGGGACTTTGTCCACTAAGATAGTCTTGGCAATGAGTCTTGACTAACAAGAAATGATTCTCTATGATTATGTGTGTATGCCACAAAGTTCCATGTTTTATGTTATGATTATTGTGATTACATTTCACTGCCATGATTTATCCCATGTTATGAAATTATGCTCTCTTTTGCAGGTTATGATTTCCAAAATGTTATGTTCTTATGAATATGATGTGATTGATATTTCTTTTGTTTACCCTTACTGAGCATTTGAGCTCACCCTTTTATGTTTTCTTTTCCCCAGGATATAAAGAAAGGTTTTAGGTAAAAAAAAAAGGAAGATCTTTATGGGAGATGTTGAAGATCTTTCACCACGATTAGAAGATTATAGTCCGAGTTTCCAAAGACACTAAACTATTACGGTCCTTGTGTGTGTGTTTTTGTAATGTACTAAGTATTCCACAAAAGTAATGTAAAGTCCATGTACGTCAGGCTTCGAGTCTCTACAGTTGGTATCAGAGGAAAGGTTTAGTCAACCTTTGGAAACTAGGATGCGAAAACGTTAGTGAGATCCCTAGAGATATTTCTAAGGTATGTCTAGGGATGTCCCTAAGGTTAAGTATACGTATAGGTTATAGTACTAGAACTACGCTAACGATCATAGAATTAAACCTAAGATGTTAGATGTTCAAGGTACTCCCCCTTTATTATGTTGTTTTCCCTAGCATGATTTTTGCCTCTCACGCTATTCTTTTTGGGTTTTAGAAAATGGCTGGAAACAAGGTGACTCATGATAATGGAGAAAATGATGGACAATGGAATGATATTCTTTATGAGCAACCAAATGAAATGGGATTTGGAAGTCCAAACATCATTATTATGCCGAATCAGCAATCTCATAATATGATCAATAAAGTAAAATTTGGTAAGTTTCCTGACTCGGCTAATAAGAGAAAGATGGAGTTTCATGATGATCATAGAGGAAAGAAAGTTCAATTTCCCCTATGTAAATCATGTGGGAAGAGGCATCAAGGAGAATGTTTCAAAGGAACTGGAAGATGCTTTGGGTGTGGAAAAGAAGGACACAAAGCCAGTAAGTGCAAAGGAAAAGGTTCAGTTAATACCAGGGATGAGGATAATGGTATTGCTACGACATCAAAAATGGTTAAGTGTTTTAAATGTGGAATGTATGGGCATTATGCAAACAAATGCCCTAAGGGAAAGACTCATGAAGAGAATCAGTATGGTCATATGGGAAGTATTTATGTGGATGATGATGAAGAGACTACCAATGGTATGTGAGATGAAAGAATTGTTGAAGCTCGGTCAATGGTTTAAGAATGTAGTGGAATGATTATATGTTTATCATGTGTAATGTTGTATAAGTAATCTCATGGTACTATGGAATAAAGAGACATGTAAGGATTGTAACATTGTTGTCTGATTAATGTTACCAGTATCCATGAAAGGTTATTCAGATATTTTTGGAATGAAGATGATATGCGCATAATGAAGGGATAAGGGGAAAATGAAATGTTTGACAGTATTCATGAGCTCATGATTGATATAAGGACTAAGTGATATCATGGTTTGAGTATATAGAATTTTGAGGATTTTGGTAACTTTTAACAGAACTCATGTTTTCACTAAGGTATTCAAGAGAATACATGATTAAGGACTTTGAATGTTTGGAATGTGACCAACAAGACATATCTTATGATATGTGGGGATCAACGACAGTATTAAATCTCTGGTAATCGTTGTCACTATATTATGAGAGTGGACTACAGTATTATGTATAAGCCTAGAGATTAGACTGGATTATGTTGGACATAAGTTAGTATTGTTTAAGGATAGAAGTTTTTTTCGATATTATTGATGGGATGTTATAGTAACGTAGTTCTAGAAAAAGGGACAACCTGCAGGACGGGCGACAGCCCATCGCTTCGGACAAGGCTGTAGGAATCGAACCCACAACCGAAGTGCGACTGGCCTTTATCGCCTACCACTGACCTACAGGAAGTCCCTGTTTAGTAGAAACTAGTTTTATTATATTAAGCAGTATGATATATGAAGTATAAGTCCATTTTAGGAACCATATGTGATTAATCTCACTATAGAATGACTTATGTATATTTAATAACTTTTTCTAACCTTTTGTTTGAGACAGATGGAATGACCCATCATTCTATCACATAATCTACTAACACTTCACAAATAACAAATTCAACTTCATTTATTTAAGAGATGAAGTAGAAATTGTTCAAGGCACGAACAAAAGTGAGATTGTACCAAAATAAAGTAAGTATTTATTCTAAGCAAATTTTCAACTTTAGGGAAATGATCTTGAAAACCAAAAATGATTGTCCTAGTGATCTTATACCTGATGAATCAGATGGTACCTTATATCATCACAAATCTATGGATTTGTGATTACTGGCTTTTCCATAGCCATGTTCTCTACCACTCTCCATCAGAACATGATGGTTAGATTTCTCTTCCATATCCATATTTTCACCTATGTGGAAACCCAGTGATTAGTTTATTTGGGTAATCGTTACATTTCATACTTTAGTTTTTAAAGCCAAGTTTTGGTATTCCCTTTTACGATGTGGGTTTCTATTAAAGAAACTTTCGAATAGTAAACCATTTATAACCCCGACGAATTTCGAGGGCGAAATTCATTTTAAGGGGGGTAGAATGTAACAGCCTGAGATTTTATGAAAAATATTCTTTTTATTTTATTAATGTCTTGTGTTGTACGCTACACCAAAAGGAGCTTGCACAACACACATCCTTGACTTTCCTTTCATTACACGCAATCGCGACCTTCCTCGATAGCGTGTGTAATACGCAATACCGAGTTTCACTAAACAACGATATGCTATTAAAATGTTATTAAAACTAGCCGTTATGAATAGTAATAACCACTTTTTGAAATTTTGTAAATTTTATTTTTCAAAATGGATTTCATTTTTGGATTCGGAGTATCGAATTTAGCCTAAGGTGAAATTTTGGTACATTTCGGATAACTTTCATATTCTGATGAATAGTGAAAATTACTAAATTTTAATTAAAAACAACTTTTTTAATCGAAATTATTAATAGTGATAAATTATTAATTTGAGTGGTTTTAAAGTATATTTAGAATATATTTTTACAATTTAATACAATGTTGGTCATTGGTTGTAATTTCACATTTAAACCAGACATAATCAAGTGTCAATCTTTTGATAGATATTGTTTCTTAAAAACACGCTATTTGTTTTAACAGCGGGATTTAATTATAAAATTAATTAATGCAACTTTTGTGTTATGAATTTGGTAAAATAGACTTCATTTTTGAATTCGGAATATGAAATATAGCTTAGGATGAAATTTTGGCATTGTTCTGAAAAACATCAATTTTTGATGAATAGTGAAACTACTAAGTGGTAGGTTAAAAACTGAATTTTGCATAAAACATAATTTTACCGCTTCTGTGAATGGAATTTCGAAAATCCGAGAGACACGGTTAATATCAAAGACTAAAATGTGGTTCAATGAGATGAAAATAATTTTTTGGTGAATAGTAACTTTTTACTTTTTTTACCGCGGTTAATAGTAAATAGGGTAACTAAGGGTAAATATGATATTAATATTACCCTAACACATGTCCTAATCCTATTGGACAAGTGTATTTCGACCAAAAACAAACTTAGGAATAAAATATGACCATTTAGGCCCACTTGGATTAGATTAGGACATTTATTATTAATTTATTTAAAGAAGGGTTAAAATAGTTAAAATCAATGTTTAATAAGTAAATCATTTTTAATATGGGGTTATACATAAGATAAATTCGATTGTAAATATTCATTAGAAAGCTAAAAGGATTTCCTACATGATGGTATTTTATTTTTAATTTTTAGACATCAAATAATTTAATTTATTTATGACACAACGATGATGCAGTAATTATCTTTTTAATGAAATATTGACATAATTGATGTTATAAGCACCAAAATAAATGTAATTTGAGATTTTTTATGAATTCCACTAATTTTATAGGTTACTATGATATATTAATGTTGATTTAATAAACTTGGTTCGAACATTTAATTCTGTTATGACTTTCACAAAAATCATATATCAAATAGTGTCAAAATTGACACAAAATAGTTTTTAAATCAAATATTATATTACTAATTGTTATTTTATTCCTAAAAATCTAAGGTTCGGCCAAATGACTTAGATAAGGATATATATATTAATAATAAACAATTTGGGGTTCGTTTGGCATGTTATAGTAAGTGTATTAACCATATAGTGAAAGAAAACAAAAAGACACGGTAAAAGTTAAATTATTTAACTTAGAGTTAAATCTAATTGATAAGGTTTAAAATAATATCCAAACATGTCTAAATTTGATTGGTTGATGAGATTACAACCCTATCTCATCTAATCTTCGAATATGAGTCATTTTTGGAGGTTTTTAAGTGGGGTTAGATTTATTATAAATTAATATTTTTAAGAATTCCTAAGGTGCCCCTCTCCTCCCCTATAAAAGGACACCTCCCCCCCTCCTCCTCACACCAATTTGAGCACTCAAGCTCGGCCAACCCCTGCCAAAATCTCTTCTACACTTCCCGGGAAACATCCTAGAGGTTCTTGTCTTACTCAAAGACCAATTTTAGTTCCCTAAGAGGAGGTCTCCAAAAGGCGCTTCAAAGAAGAGGTAATTACCGTTACCAATTCTTTCATCTTTATTTCTTCTTCCACTTCTTCTTGTTAGGTTGTTTCATTATGAAGTAATAACATCAGTATCACTCATATACTGATATGTTATTATAAGTATGAAACAACCCTATTTCACCATCTATCCATCCTACAGAAAAAGAAATCACCGCGCGTGCGTACGTACGGAATACCGTCTCCACGCCGTGGTGTAATCTATTTTCCACCACCACCTTACAAGGATGGGTATAATGGTGTAAAAAAATAACTATACATAGTTATTACAACATAATATTGATTCTGATATATTGTATAATTCACTCCAATTCAATTCAATATTTATAGAAATGATATCATCGTTCGTGCGTACGTACGGACTACCGTCTCCACGACGCGATGAGATTCATTCTCCATGTTAACCATTTAAGAATGATTATAATGTATATATAAGAAATAATAATGAAATATATGACATTATAAAGCTACTGGATTTATGTATATATATACATATGTATGTAATCTACTTACTTCCATTTCAAGACAATAAGGAAAGGAAAACAGCGTTCATGCGTACGTACGGACTACCGTCTCCATGAACGGTGTTTTTCATTTTATTTATCTACCTATTATATATATATATATACTGAATATATATGATATATAAATCATATTTTATATTCTGGAAGTAAGTAAATCATGATATAAGTAATAATGATGTCAAGAACAACAAGTCAAAACACCTACGATAAATGAAACGATTTTACCCAAAACGCTTCTTTAACATGGAGTTTACAAAAGAACGGGTAATATAATGTCATAAGTGAACCATATATGATATCATAACAATGAATATGATTCTGTAATAAGTCAATAACATGATTTAAATCATTATACAGGAGGTTCGGACACTTACAAAGCAAGTCGGACCTAAGGTAAGGGAAATATCACAATCTCATTTTTATCCGAGATTGTTTATTCGTAAGTATTTACTGGGGTGTATTTTATCATCCACATCCATGTTCCCTCAATATTTAATATTGTTTCCATCCACTTACCATAGTTTAAATCCAATTTTACCCTTCGGTGAGTTTTTAGTAAAGAATATGAAAGGTATCTTTTGTCGTTTTTTCGTACGAGGTACTTTTTGACTTTTCTGACAAAAGTACAAGAAGAATGTTTTTTTAACTTATACGGCACAAACGGATTTTTACGGTTTTATAAAGACTTATTTTCATGAAGCTTCCTTCAAAATATTTCATGACTATTTTCAATAAAATCTCTTTCTTTTAAAATTTCATGACGTTTCGTGAAAAGAAATTGATTTTGAAGAAGAAAGGATATTTTCCTCAAGAATGGAGTTCAAGTGTTTTATCAAAATAATTTTCCATCTAAGATAATAAAGGGTTCTGTTTTTATCCCTATTATTACATTTATTTGATCATGTTGTGATGGAATTATTTTTATGAATTCCTTTATCTTGTATGAATTGTTTTATGATGTCATGATGTTTAAGATTCCCATTTGTATTACATGGGTTATGCAATGATTTATGGTTTATGATTTTGTGGCACACATAAGAATGGTATCATTAAGAGATGGGTGGGACCTATATCTCCCTCCAATGCATTGGGTAAAGATTTTATATCTCATGAGATAGACATGGCTGGAATGGTAGGTTATACCGGTTCAGTGAAACAGGACTGAAACGAGGTTTACTCGATTCAGAAAGGGACTTTGTCCACTAAGATAGTCTTGGCAATGAGTCTTGACTAACAAGAAATGATTCTCTATGATTATGTGTGTATGCCACAAAGTTCCATGTTTTATGTTATGATTATTGTGATTACATTTCACTGCCATGATTTATCCCATGTTATGAAATTATGCTCTCTTTTACAGGTTATGATTTCCAAAATGTTATGTTCTTATGAATATGATGTGATTGATATTTCTTTTGTTTACCCTTACTGAGCATTTGAGCTCACCCTTTTATGTTTTCTTTTCCCCAGGATATAAAGAAAGGTTTTAGGTAAAAAAAAAGGAAGATCTTTATGGGAGATGTTGAAGATCTTTCACCACGATTAGAAGATTATAGTCCGAGTTTCCAAAGACACTAAACTATTACGGTCCTTGTGTGTGTGTTTTTGTAATGTACTAAGTATTCCGCAAAAGTAATGTAAAGTCCATGTACGTCAGGCTTCGGGTCTCTACATCCACTATATAATTATATTAAAAACCTATAGAATAATGATGAATACAAAAAAAACCACTCATACATACAATATACAATGATGAATACAACACATGATAATACAGAATATAAAAAAAGACTCATGCAGACAATACAATGTAAAAAAATAAAAAAACTCATCAAATGGATTTTATGAACGTGTGGTGATTTATAGGTCATCCCATTTCATAAAAAACACCCCTAAAGCCCCCCCTGAACACCCCATGCACCCACATCTCCCCCTGGACATCCCCCTTGCACCTCCCTAGACAGACCCTTTGCACCTCCCTGGACAATCCTTTTGAAACCCCAATTGACCCCCCTAGACACCCCCATAGACCCCCCCGGACATCCGTTGGACACACCACCCGGACAGCCCCTCCTAAACACCCACATGCACCTTCCCCCTACGCTGCAGACCCCCTACACCCCCCAACTAGATAGCCCCCCGACACCTCCACTGGACTCCACCTCTGTCCCTTGAACCCCCTGGACACTCCCTCCCCTGCCCTACAGACCCCCTAGACACCCCTTGGACACCTCATCAAACTACCCTGCAGAACCCCCTTGACACCCCCCTAAAACTCCCTTGACCCCCTTAGACATCCTCTTGACATCCCACATGCACCTTACCCCTTCTCTATAGACCCCCATGCCCCCGGACATCCCCCTTGCACCCCCAATGAACACCACCTACCCCCTAGACACCCCCTAGGACACCCCCTCCTGCCGTCCCTATTGACCCCCTAGACACCCCCCCCCCCCCAGATAGCCCTTGGACACCCCCTAGACACACCCTCTTAAACACCCCACCTGAACCCTCTCACTGCCCTACAGACCCCCCTGCACCACCCACAGACACCCCATGGATAGCCCCAGGCTTCCAGCCAGTACATAGCAGCCTTTCTATTTTCCCAGTATTGCCAAAATTTCATTCTGTATAGTTAAGATATTAAACAATATAACAAAACAAATATGAACCACCAAAAACGATTTATTATCCAAAAGAATCCACCTTGTAGTCTAAATTAATTCATGTAACCCAATATATTCACACTATTTTGACTCCATCTGGTAGTCTATCAAAAAATACATCTGGTGATCCTAACAACAATGTTTCTTATGTCCCACTTTTTGGAACTAATATAAAACCAATTATTTTATCCCAGAAGAAACCAGGGAGACAAATAATATAATTTTTAAACCACCACTTATAGGTTATCACATAGGAATTTTTTTTTCCCTTATTTTAGATTCCTCCACCACACCTAGGAATTGAAGAAACATGAAATACCCCGGGTACAGTGGTCAACTCTGCTATATTCAATAGATTTTCTACAATGTTCAGAATTCCTTTGTCCAGCCCCCATATGATATTGATTGAAGGTAAAGGAATATATATCACATATGAATTCAATGTTATTGAGTCCATTATATAGGACTCATGGAGTTTCAAACCATCGATCTTGGACAACTTTCTTCTAAGATTAAATTCATCCAATCACTAAAGGAATAAGATAATGAGTGTGGAGTTTCACCCCTAATGATGTTTCAATTTTTATAACCACATCTAAGGTTTACGTAGCCTAACCAATAAAATAGGATAATTTTGAATAAGAAATTCAATGACTCGAATAATATTAATCAAATTACAGAAATTCCGAAAGACACAAAAATTGTACTTATAATAGTAGACGGATCAACATATTGATTGGTATGTGTATGCTCCACAATATAGATATTACATTACCCTCTTCCTTGGACTATATATTGACTCCCTTATAGTTCTTAATTCTAGTGATACCACTACTCCTATGTTGGGATTCCATGTCCCCTACCCCAACCTGAGTGACTAATAGAACTCCATCAACCTATCTACTTATGGTTAAGAGAGAATCGTTTTGTAGCTGGTGCTTACCGTGATCCACTTAAAATAATCTTCTAATATGTGCTCCTATAGAACTTATATATTGCACCCATATCAACAAACAATCAGCACTCTACTATGGGAAAAGGACACAGAAATAAAAAAATTTCAGCCCTTAAATTATTAATAAAATTAATCAAAATGATTTCCAAAAACTTTTGGCATACATCACAAGTTCATATAACCATTTCATCATTGGTGGAAATCAAAATATAAACTCTTATTGACACCTAAGGAGGAAATCCTAGATAATCCAACAAAAACTCATTTTCCTTGACATGAGGCCTCCATTGGGTTATCATTAGTGATGAGATCATGATTCATCAAATAAAAAAAATCTCACAAAAAGGGAATTAACCTGTGAAATGATATCATACTGAATCCCATACTGAAAAAATGCCACCCTAGCTATATTATATCCTTCATATATGGGGGGGGGGATATTTCAGGTCTATGAATTAACCTTCATGGCCTATTAAATACATCATCCTATATATAAATTTTATGATGTTTCAAGACATTACAATCTTCAAAATATCTTGACCAAATTGACTCATATATTTCTCCTTGAATCATTATTTTGTTAGATATTCTTATTTTCCAACACTTTCAATGAAGTCCCACGAGCACATAGATGGTCCTTGCAAGTTAAAATAGTAAGCTTCACCCTCAACTCCAATTTTTTCTATAGGTTACTAAATATTTTTATAAGAGGCTTAGTCTCGATATTTGTTATCTGAGGGCCTCACTCCCCATTAATAATGGGCGGTTAATATATATAGAAATCTAACTAGGTATCATGCGTAGTAGAGAAATTTTGATTAGTCAGTTTCAATATTGATAAAAAAACTCATGGAATACTATCATAGAGATGATCATCCATCTGATTCCTCATTGTTGTTGGAAATTCCAACTACACTATATGCAGTGTGTGATGATCATTGTTCTCACAATGAAAAAAATATAATGTAGAATAATTTTCTTTACATGGTTCCAAACACTCATCAAATCCATGAGATCATAAACATATCAAAATCTGAAGGACAAGAACAAAATAGAAAACCATAGATAAATGGTTTCATAAAATATTTGTTGATAATGTTAATTAATAAATTTTTATTGGAAAAGATTTTATAATTTTCTTATCAATCATGTTATATAATTAAATATGCAAATAATGAATCCCAAGAATGATAAGTGTATGAAAGCATAATTTCCTTCTATCTCACTATTAGATGTTACCTATTCCATATAGAACCATGAGTAAAATCACATAAAATAGTAACATCACCCAACATGTCCATCACCCAAGGTGAAATAACATCAAAACTGTAAAAGGAATAACTCAATAAAAATAATTTCCTCCCTCAAAACATTGTTTTACCATTTTTAAGGGTTAGTTAATATAATGAATGAGCTCATTACTAATCCACAAAACATCCTGTTATCCTATATACCAATCCTAAAACTACTAATTATATAGAAAATGATAAAACTGATAAAATAATGTGACAACCTCGACTTGAATCTACCACATGTGATTGAGATGGGTCACCCAAAAAAATCAAGAAAACCTATCTATATTCTCTAGGATGAAAAATAGTGATGAAGGGATAATATATATAGTGAGAGACTATAATATTTCGTACAAAATAATACAATATGTGGAGAAAAACATAAACAACGCATATAAATCTATTCAAATATATAAATATGGAATTACCAAAAAATTACTAATCAAATAAATAATATCATTTCATATTCTATTCCAAACTAAAATATATATATATTTCCATACATGTAAATAACCTAAAGAACAACACAAAATCAATTCAACCAAAACTGGTCTTAAAATACATGCTTTGTCCCATATCCATTCTCTTATCTCATCTTACCAACGAACCAATCATGCATAGGGTCTCATAAACTTATCATAACCTGTATCAGTGTTGTCTTCTTTGATTCTAAATGGAATCCTTAATAATATAGAGTAAAACATAGTATGACACCACCAATAGTGTTTAAAAAATCCACTCTGAATTTATATTTCATATAATATTAAGATATTACTTTTCATGAATTTATTAATTTAATGTTGAACATAAAATTATCCTGCCAACACAGAACTCTAGGTTGAAACCCAAGGTATGAAAAAATTGATTCAATAGTGTTCCATATATGTCTGGCCATGCCAACCATTGTCCAAGATGATTTCCTTAACAAGGAACCATGACAAGGTACATTACCAATTCCATGGACCACTAACCTACAACACATTACCAATTTCATAGATATCTCTCATCTTCCATGGGTAAAAGGACATTCTGTCAATTCTCATTATAGAAAATATTACATTTCCAAAAATAATAAATAATGATATCTGTGGAGTAACCATTCTAGGTATTATATAACCATGTGTGAAGAACAACCAAGAGTAAACCCCAAACAAAACACCAAAACAAAAAAATATTTTGACAAATGACAAATGTTTTAATTCATTAAAATTACTAATTATCATTCCTCATATTCTATTATGTCAAATACTAGTTCTTATTAATATAACATTGTGACTTTTCTAATTTCATACTAATTATATAGTTACATTCTACATTATCAATTCAAGTTGCAATTTTTCAATTCCAATTCACATACTAGTAATTACAAATTCTAATTCACATGTCCTGAGAACAACATATTCAAATCACAATTCTATTAATTCCTTAATAAAATTCACAATCCAGGTATATGGCACTAGACTCATACCATCCATGCTCCGACCCAAGGTTATAGATAATAACCTATCTTGGTTGGACAAAGGATCATGTTCTTCATCAGCAATGGACCCAACAGGATATGTGGAAGGTCTAATAGTGAGTATTTGAGACATATCCATAGATTATAATTAAAAGTGGTCACACACACAACATGATGACATGATCATACATGCTATAATTTCTATAAAACCAATGAAGACATTAGGGAGATTTTTCAAAATCCCCCACCTAAAAACAAATAATATTAATCCAAAAACATAAAATTTTGATGAATAAAATCCACCAGAATTGCATATGGAAATTGATAAATACACCACATCAAGTCCATTAAAATAATTTCATAATGGAAATAAATGTAATTCCCATATTTCGAAAAAAAATAAATGAATATAGATGTTTAAATCGAATAATGGATTGAGATATCTACGATTCAAATTAAATTAAAAATCAGGTAGACATGGATTAGGGTTGGAATCCTAGAGAGATCTGTTCTAAAGAAATTGATATCATGATGAAGGAAGTGAGATCGCCAAGTATGGTTAATTCTCAAGAGGTTGGGTTGGAGGAGAGATCCCGGTGGAGGAGGAGATCTCATTTTGCGGAGATATCTACTTGAGGAGGAGAGATTTTTTAAGATGGAGGAAGTGAGCTCACGGGTTCATGCTCGAGAAGTAGGATACAACGGAGGGGAGAACTATTCGATGATGTGGGGATTGATCTGTTTGCAGGATCTGTCTGATGAATATTTGGAGTTTTTTCCAAATGGTTTCTAAAAAACATAGGGAAATATTGGCCACTGCACCTATTTCAATAAAATGTTGGAATATATTTGGAAAACTAATCCATTTCCAATGGTTCTATAAAAACGATGGGAAAACTAATCCAATTATCCACTATTTTCAATGATTCTTATCAAAACCATTGGTAAAACTCTCTATATTTATACTACACTGATAGTTTTATTTAACAGTTTGAATAGGTTATGTAAACCAATGGTTTTTTTTCAAACTATTGGTATGTAGGTGTTGGTATAGGTTGGATTTCTACAAGTGCACAAGAATCTAGACTCAAAATGCATGTTCCATACCCCATGTTTATTTTCCTCTCATGGATGGAGTGTAACAAAAACACAAGGATTTGGCACTAAAATATGATATATATAAATTTGATCAATTAAAGAAACCTAAATGAGTGTGATAGGGGATCTCCAACTCAAAACTCATCCTAGGAAATGATTCACTAATAGTTCCGGAATTATCCAAAAATGATGCCAGAATCACTCATGTCTTCTCTAAACATTCCATTCAATGTATCTCAATCACTAAACCTTGATACTATCCACTTTAGGTTGATATCTCTCACTTGCATTGTTTTTAGGTCACATCCCAGTGACGCATCTTGGTTGGGAAAGAATATGTGTTCTTAGTGAATCCAAAGTAACATGAAACCACATCTCATCAATGGTCCATAGCAGGATGATGCATCTTGAAGTAGAGGACCCATGACCTAGTTCGTCAGGGGGTCTACTCTAAGGTAACTATAGTGGACCCATGACCATGCTGATGGGGGATTGCACTCTATTATTATGGGGACATGATCCCTTGTACAACAGGGGGTTCTAAAATTGTATTTTAGGACCTAAGACATAGTGCATCAGGAGGATTCCACTCAGAAGTAACTGTAGAGGATCCTCAACCATGACAATGGGGGGTCCACTCTAATATCATCGAGGACATGTGACCTACCTGGTATGAGGATTCCAGTCAGAATACATTGAAGAATTACAATGGGCATCTAAATAGGATGGTACCTCTCAGAAAGAATTGAGGGACTACACTGGTCATCCTTACAGAATTGTACCACTTGGATAGCATCAAGAAATTCCAATTATCATATTAGATGGAAGGTATGAACGTAAAGATCATTGGTGAATGTCATTACCTATCCTAGCTAGAATGACCAAAACTACGCGTGTGGTTCTGGAAGATCACAACAATCATCTGGAATTGTGTTAAAAAACATCAAGCCCATAACATCTCACATAGTACCTAGAATTATATGGTGTAGGGAATAAGCACATTCTATGTTGATAAACACTCAGGATAGGCTACTCATGTTCCACAATCCATGTTCAAAAGAAAGAGATATGGGAGGTATAAGTTTTATTCTGTGATATATGATTCGTTTTGATCCCACACAACATGTCACCCTATCCCATAACCTGGCCATATTCCTAACCATACATTGTTATTAAATTGTGCACTAGTTCCCCTAGGTAATCCAATATACTCCAAGAGTACATGGCACATCTTGCCAAAAAATTTGACAAATGCAAGATGCCCATAATTGGTCTAAAGTGAGAAAATATAGTTTTACTGACATGCCTCCTCAAATTTCCTAGATAACCAAATGGATCACACCATTTAGGTTCCTACAGAATGGCACACATGATCGACTATTCATTTACACGAATCAAACACCTGGTGAAAATGCTACATTTTCAACATCCATACACGAACAGTGCTTCATAGGGCCCATGACTCGATCCTATAACACACTATACAGATCAATCATGAAAAAATATATAGCATCATCTATTCATATTTACAAAATGAATAGTCAATGAAAATGTCACCTTTCACCACCAATGCCCTAACTTAGCCTGTTGCGGCTCACTCCACGATTTCAATTTAAGCACCAAAAATTAGTTAATAAATATCCTCCTAAACATTGGAATTATAACTCCACTAATGACACTTTCATTGGAGTTCGTATATAGAAATTATGGCAGATTAATATTTTAATAAAAATAATATATTATTATTATTTGGGAATTTTGTGCAACCAAGCCACAATGCAAGAAATATAAAATTCCCAAACTAGCCTCAAAAGGACTATCTTGAATGTATGATCATGTGGACACATATTTAACATTAAAAGGACACACATTTTAGATGTTTTGGGGGTCCTGAAGAAGCCATGGCCCAAAGCCCTACCTGGTCTGGCCCATTCTAGTTAGTTTGGCCTGTTGTCGCAGCCCGACCATCTCAGTCATACCCGAATTGCATGCCTAAACCCGCAACCACCACGAGCCACCTCCTACCACCAACAGCTAATTCTTATTACCGGCCTTCTATTGGCCTCCTTTATAGAGCACTAGGGCTCTAATGGTTTCCTAAAAATTATTTTGAGAACCGACCATGGCTCTTCGGGACAATATCATTACAAATGCATGCTTCGTTCGACGATCCAACGCTTTTATGACATTAGGAAAAGTATGTGTTAGTTATGATAACCATAACACCTCCTCTAGTTCTTGAAATAGATTTATAATCCTTGGAATATGACTATCATAAATACATTCTTTTCTTGATGTTTGGATGTCATATTAGTGCGTTATTTTTTATCGACAATGAATGTAAAGAATAGGTGACAAACATGAAGAAGGAGGGACCTATCTATAGCCATGTCAGTTCATCCATTTTCAATGATGTTCAAAGTAGTAGAATCAATAGAAAAACAATTACAAAATTTCATGAATTTCAATTGGGTATGCATAATCGAATAAAAAATTCCTACCTTGATTTGGATATATTCGTCATTGATGAACATGGCCGCCAAAAATCATTTTCATCACCGCACTCTACTCTACAAAGATCTATAGGTCCTCCTTAATCTATCAAGAATCTAACTTTGATTCTCCATCAGATAGAGTTGAGGATCTATCATCATCCCTGAGAGGAAATGAGACAAACCCTTTATCGTTTCTTTAACACCTATTTATAGGATCCTGCCAATGATCGTGGAATCGAAAACTCCAACACCCTTTCACCTGAGATTGCAATTTGGGTAAAAACCATGTTACAAACTCAACAGTGGTCTCAAATTTTTATTTTCAGTCTCCATTCAGATGATATTTGAATTAATGATAGAGATTAAAAAAATTATTTAACTATCTTATTTACGATTACATCATCAATGGAACTTTCGAATGAAGGCTCCCATCAACCAATGTTATGTCCCACCTAGGTTAAACACTAATATATATACCCAATTATGCCCTCTAATTTCTGATATAAGATATTTTTGATGATATATATCTTATCCATCATGTGAATAGGATAGATTATACTGATTTTTTTAAAAAAATTATTCCGGGCACACCGTGCCTTATATTCATAGGTCGTCTCAATGTATAGCTCTAAAAATATATGTAGAAATATTCAAAATTATTACATGAAAAAACCCAGGTCTCTAAAAAATGATTCTCACAATATGATTTTTGGTTTCAGTAAATTTCGGTAACTAAATGGAACTTGGTTAACATTGAATATTTCATGTGTGAAACATACAGGCATTATGAAACTCAATTTCTTAAGTGGAAATATCACAAAGATAATTAAGAAGGTGGTGCATTTTTTAGTTATACTTCTAATGATAAAGAGATTTTGAATGTCATTTGAAAGGTATGGGTTGTCTTTCCAGTATTACTTTCATTAAACATAAGATGAAAGATTAGATTGAGGTTCAAAAACCTTATTACATGATTCATATATCATATAGAAGGCATGCAGTATTAATGTATAAGTTGATGAATCATGGGTAATGGTTTAGGAATAAAGTATTATGAATGGGAAATTTATTATTTTTAATTCATTTATTATGTTATATGAGTCATGAAATAAATAATTAATTTCCTTATATATTTTCATTAAGGACTAAAAAGGATATGTTAAATGGTGTTGAATACATAGAAATGATATTTAATAGAAAATTGATAGTTAATTAATGTAAAGTATCCTTTAATTTATTCAAGATATAGTAAAAAGTGTGTTTAGCCTAGATATAAAGATGATTTATTTTGATAATGTTAATTGGATTATATCAATGCCCTTATAATCAATAATGGATTTTTAGAAAAAAGAGACTATGTCCTCATGGATAAAGATTATAACCTCTGGGATTTATGGAATTTATTGAATATTCATAGGAATAAGGATGTATTAATGTTCTATAAATGACTTAATGGTAATTCATGTTATTATCATGTTTTAAGAGAATTAATGAGGATTTAATTCACATGTTTGGAATTTGACCACCAATAGATATAATGTGATATATGAGGGATAAATGTTAATTTTAATTTATGAAATGTTTCAACATTTTGGTTTTTCATATTTTTAAAGAGTTATAAGGTTACCCATTTATGGAAATTTTAAGGTAAACATCAGAATAAATTTGTGTGATTAAATTATTATCTCCCCATAAAATAATTTATGAATATTGCATAACCTGTTCAAAAAATATTTTATTGATGATAACAAATGATATATGAGATGTCATATTATGGATCTCATGATCTCTTACTGCTTTAGGATTGGAAAATTCAACATCCTTTTTGGAGAAATATATAAATTATATCATGTAAAAACAAAGGGTGGGGTTTTCCTAATATCATGAAATTTTATCATTTTATGAAAATTATTCATCATCAGAAAATCTATCAATATAAGAAAAATTTCCTAACACCTTGATTGTTTTTTAACTAGTTTCCTTTTAAATCAGAATATATATATGTCTTTAAGGACCTAAAAATTCCATTGGTCATTCACTTGTTTGTGATTGGTGGCTCCAATTTCTCCCTATTAATATTTTTTCATTACTTGGTACTATGTATATTCACTTTCCTACTATGTTCTTATATGTGGAAACCTAGTTATGTGTTAGATTATGTAATAATTATGCTTCAAATATCCCCTTTTTATAGAATGTTTTAGTATTAATTTTTTAGATGATGGGTTCTATGAAGGTAAATTTAAATTATTAAACCTCTAATTACATAGAAAAATTTTATGGGGAAATTTGTTTTCATGGGTTAGAATGTTACTACCCAATATTTTGTAAATTAATTTTTAATTAATTTAATCGTTTTGAAATTTACCATTTCCCACAACAGTGAATATTATATTTAATTATTATAGTACAATGTTTGGAATGTGTTATATGAAAACCCATGTCAATTATGTACTATAAATAATATATATTTTAACTTTATCTATGTGGAATAGAAAGGTTTTCTTACATTACACGTAAGGCTAACATTCATCAATGGCTTGCATAACACGCAAAACCAAGTTTTATTGAATAATAGCATATATTTAAAAATATTATGATTTAATATAATTAGAGATATCATAGTGGTTACGATAGAAGATTATAATGGGATTAACTTACTTATGAGATTACTCAGATGAATTCAATAGTTTCAAATTAATTAAAATGAATATAATAACCAATTGAATATAAGTAGAATGTTATTATAAAAACTACTTTTATGATCACAAATAAAATTCCATTTAAATTAAATTATTAACTATTTTTGAATGATATTATTGAAATATATTTATTATATTTTAAATAAAATAATATTTTACTTTATCGAATATATTTTATTTGCATAAGATAGGAATAAACATAGGATTACACATAAAAACCTATATTTTTTATAAAAGCGGTATTACATACTTTTAATAGAAAACCTATTTTAAATATGAATTTAGGAAATTTTTTGAATTTTATTGGTCAAAAAACCATAATTTTTGAAATTGAAACAAATGAATTAGGTTTGGGTGAATTTTTAATATTTTTATATGATGTTTAATTTTTTTTGATGAATAGTGGAAAACCCGATTTTTAAATTCAAACTAGACATTCATATAATTTATATTTGACGATAAATTATATTAATAATAGGATTTAAATACTAATAATTTCAATAATACATAAACTAATACAATAAATATAATTTTTATTAATTTCTCTTTTTATATGTTTATACAATCATATCAAACTTTTGAACATTTATACTTTGAAAACTTGTATTGTTATCCCGCCTTTGAGGTTAAATTTAAATTAATTTCATCCACTTGTGAGGGTTGAATTTGAATAATTGATTTCAATATATTTTAAAAGATTAATTTGTAATTTCTAGTATGTTTATATTATTTCTAAAAGGTACATTGAATGTAATAAAAATTAATTACAATGATTATGTAAAAATTTTCTTAATAAGGGACAAAACCATAAACATATGTGCCAAAATAACCAAAAAACAAGTAAAAATACCACTTAATGGAAATTTTTAGAAATTATACTACCTTTTATTCAATGTTAACCATTAGTAGATCTATATTTCATAGAAAAAAGATGGTTACAATTCCCTCCTCAAAAATTTACAAGAATGAAACTCCTTCTCCACTATAAAAAGGAACTCAAACAACAACCTTATTCACCAATATGAAGCCCTATGGATCTCAAAATATCTACAAAAATAATCTCACACAATCCATACCCTCATCATTGAATCATCCATTTGAAAAAAAACCAACCAAGGTGGAACGTTTTTGAAAATAATAAAGAGCTACTCAAAAAGAGGTAACATCCTTCCTCAACCCCCTTTCTTTTATTTTCTTTCTCCACTTACTTACTTATATTTATTAAATTATTATATAATAACACAAGTATACTAAATATAATATGATTTTTTTTATTCTATGGGGTTTAACTAAAGTATACATACAACCATATAAAGGGTAAAAAACATACCATTTTTGTGTACGACGAACAACCATCTCACAAAATGATGTTTTTTCCTTTCCCGCCTCTCATTGTAAGTAATTATTTTGTAAAAATTATTTTTATATGTTATATATGATATTAATGGGATATTATTATTATTTAATTATTATATTAGAAATACCTTCATGATTTCCATTTTGTGTAAGTACGATAATTTCGTTTTTCATAGTATAAACGACTACCTCCTCAAATAAATGTGATTTATTCATACAATACATATAATGTAATAACAATGAATTTAGTGAACTTATATGATATATATGAAATAATAACTATAATGTTATTATAATATATATCCATATACTTCATTTACATTATTTCTTTAAATTGAACAATAAATCAAATATTATATTCATGTGTATGTACGGCCTACCATCTCATTAAATGGTGAATTGAATTTTATTACTATATATTATATAGATTATTAAAATACATATATACCAAATATTCATGATATTTATTTCGTGGTATATTTTTGGAAATCATGATGTAATTCTAATGATAAAAAATGTAACAAATTAAGGAATATACAAAAAAATGGATATTACCTACAACATAACCTTAACATTGAAGTGGTAATTAGATGGTTATATAAAGACATATATGGTAATATATATAATAATATATTTCTGTATTATATTTATAATATACTTATATTTATTTTATTGGAGTTTTGAACTAGTACAACAGGAGTCAAGACATTAGGTAAGGAAATTTCATCTTACTTTTATTTCTATGTGATACAGGCCGTATTCACCACAGATTTATTTTTTACGGTTTGTGTACATAACATTTATGTATTGTATGACTATTATACTAAAATTTATGATAATTTACATATTAATTTTATGATATTTCTTTCTTTGATTTTATGATTCAAAAGTTACAAAATTAGTAAAGTAATTTTGTCTCAATTTTTTTGAGAGATATTCCATGTTATCAACCTATATTTTTTTCTGAGGTGTATATACTACCTTTGATAGATTATATCATGAATATACTTATTTTAATTATATTTAAATATTACTATAATTTCATTGTTTTTATTTTATTATGATTTAAATTTATCTATGTAGTCATAGTTTATAGAAACAATTATAGCGTTTATTGAGATTGTTTATGATAATGCTTCCATTAATGAAATAATATGGTCAAAATCTCAACAAACCTCATGAATTTTCATAAAAATTTCTTACTAATGTTATATCCATGTGATATTACAGTTTTTACATATCATTGGTACATATGATAATTATGAAAATATTTTTATTAAAATCTGACTTTATTTCTCCTTTTAGTTAAAAATCTGTGTTTTTTCAAAACCATTTTTTCTAAAATAGTTTCAAAAAATGATTTTATGATTTTATATGATTATTAATGAAATTTCTTACTCATTTATTACCTTTTTACAAAACCATTTTAGAAGTTATCTTATTATCATTTTCAAAACAATGCATTTCTCAAAATATTTTTTGGTGAAAAGGATTGATTATCATGCATGGATATACCCACCATCATGAACTTCATTTCATTGGTTATAACTTTTTATGATTAAAATTTTATTTTTAAAATAAAATTTTCTCCTCATATTCTATAATATTTTTGATTTTGATTTTTTATAACGGTAAACAGTTTATAAAAAAATTATGTTTTTGAAGTGTTTTAAATGATTTTAAAATATCTCTTTTATATGTTTACAAATATATGTTTTATTAAAAAAAAATTTAAATGATTTAAAAGATTAATTTTTACATTTTCTATGTATTTTCAAAGAATATGGTTTTTAATGTTTTCTCAAAATCTCTTTATATTTTTTTCAAATTATTTTAAATCAAAAATGTTTCCAGAAGGAAGTATTTTTTAAATAGAAATTTTTAAAGAGAAAAGATACTTTAATCAATAAATATTTTAAATTTAATTATATAGATATGGTTATAATAAAAGGATTTTTAAATGGTTTATGAAATGTATTTTCAAATAAAGGCTATTTTACATATGAATTCTTCCACGCGATCATTCAAAATTATTCTCCATCTAATATGACATAAATTATTATAGTTTATCCCTAAAAATTATATAGTAAAATAATACAATTAATATTATTTTGTTAATGTTTGATGTTTTGATGTAATGATGTTTATGACACATGTTTCACTTCCATGGGTAATATTTTTTTGAAAGCTACTTGTTTTCTCAGATTATGCCGTGTAAAAATGTTTATGAAACCGAACTATTGTCTATATTTAATGATATGATATAAGGAGTATAAAACCACTTTATTTTCATGGGTTATTATATTAGGTTTATGAAACCCATCTCTTTTTATCTGTTTTGATATGATGAATGTTTTATTATCTTTTTGAATAAGTATGTATGATCACATAATGAGATAGGTGGGACCTATATCTCCCGCTAATTAATTTGGTAAATATTTATATCTCATGAGACAATTATGGGATTCACGTTGATGGGAATGATCCACTATGGAAATTAGGGAAACCTGATCCACTATGTGAATATAGAGAAACCTGATCCCTTACAAAGAAAGGGCTACAAATGGGGATAGTGGTGTGTCCCATCTAGTAGATGTTTCCCCATGAATATGGAATATTGGGAAAACCCATTCCAATATGTGAAGATAGTGAAACTTTTTACCTTTCGAAGAAAGGTCTATTATTTGGTATGGTTGTGTGTCTTAAATAGTAGGTATATTCCCCAGGAATATTGGGAAATGGAGGAACCTAATATACTCTGGGAAAATAGGGAACCTCGATCCCTTATTAGGAAACAACAATGACTAGGGATATTGGTGTGTA
Organism: Viscum album; assembly: GCA_963277665.1. NCBI lineage: Eukaryota > Viridiplantae > Streptophyta > Magnoliopsida > Santalales > Viscaceae > Viscum > Viscum album. The sequence continues at coordinate 1,799,188,594 of OY728132.1, forward strand.
CCTCCCAATAGGAATAGTACACTTGAAGTTCCTAGATTAGTTATAACAATATTTATAGACTTATATGAAATGATATTTCATATTTTTCTTTATGAAAAATTACATTTGTTAATCCTATGTTATTCTATAATAGATTATTATTCTACTTCACTTATTATTCATGTATTATGAATAGCCAAATATTATTACATGATTCATATTTATAATCTTTGATATGAGTGGTATGATCTTCAAATGTCAGGATCACATTCTCATACACTAATTCTCATGTTTATGCTTACAAAAATCCCTTGTTTACCCTTATTTAGAATCTAATCTCACCAATTTCTATGATTCTATTCCAATGATTATGAAGATATGTACTATGTTATATTTTTCTATGAAGGGTTCTAATAATGAAGAACCTAGAGGGAGATAATGTAGCTCACATTTACACCAGTGTTTATGTTTCTATGTTTCCAAAGACATTGGACTAATACAGTCTTGATGAATCCGTTACTGTAATGTTTTTTGTATTTCACAAAGGTTATGTAATGTTAATGTATTAAAATAGTGAGTATTTATAGTATTAAAAGTAGATTAAGGGGTTGTTAATACCTAAAATTAATAAATCATTTCATAACCCCACTAATGTGTTTCTATAATGACTAATTTTTTTTGGTGTTGTTTTTATAAATTAATTGGGAATATTTTAAGACCAGGTATGGAGACAACAAGAGATTATGAGGCCCAGTATACCCTAAAAATTTTATCAAAAAAATGTTATCTTTTTAATAAGTTGCACATGTTTTTTTCACAAACATTGGAATAACATCTAAATGGGTTCATAGATCAGAACTCTAGGGAAAAGATTGCATTCAGAACATCGACATTACCTTATGTAGGGCCTATCCTCAACTGGCGCGGGTCGAGGTTGAATTAAATTTTTTTATGTGAGAATAATTAAAATATTTAATCAAAAATTATTTTATTGTATGATACATGTTGGCAAAAAAGTACTTTATTTTCATAATAATCCATGTCAAAAAAATTCAGGGTTGTTATGATAACCTTGGAATTCCCTTGAGGCTTAGAGAAAGAAGCACTGTCGATAAATAATGATGGCGAATCATGGATCTACAATGACAATGACCTCTATTCTTCATCAATTATGGATCCAACCATGAGGTAGGACTCTTATCTAATTGTTATTTTCTTTCCCCTTCTCAGAAAAAAAACAGAATATGAGGACCGACCCCTGAACAGTTTGATCAACAGTTTGAACATTCATGTGATATGGATTTTTTTATGAGTAAGAAAGGGGATGGTAAATACGAGTGAATATTAGTTTATTGTTCTTCATTAATCCTTCTAATTCAAAAGGATCACGGGTGAGAAGAATATGGACATGATCTGTCTATTTGGGAATTCATGTTCTCTATCTCCTCCCCCCAAACTCCTACATTACTCATTCCATGTTATTATTTCCTCGTGATTTATGTTAAAAGGAATTTGATACTGTGATCCATGGTGAAACAAACAAATATAATGAATATATTCCCATTTATGCATAAGGAGGCATACAAAAGTGCCAGATCCAGCTAGATCAAGGTAGAGGGCCTGACAAACAGAAAGACCAATGGAGGGGCGGTCAGTGATGAAGGAAACAATCACCTGGTAGGGGTGGCTATTCCAAGTGGGGAGTAGTAGGAACGAGATTATAATAGGGTACCTGGTAGTGATGGTGAGATTTAGTCTAGTCAGGACCACATCCTAGGAGGCCAGTGACGACGAAGTATGGAACAGGCGACCAAGGTCGCGACAAGAGTTCGGAGCGGTGGCTATTGGGATGTGTCCCAGAGCCTCATCTGATTGAGTACCCCATGATGGCCCGGCAACAAAACCATGTGGATGAGGAGGGATTTCCATGTGAAATGTGCTCTGGTGATTCATTTACTGGTTGATTCATCTGTCCATGTGGTCGGGCAACAACATAGACCAGACGGACGCGACCAGGGTGGGTTGTGTCTGAAGGAGAAGAACCGGCCCACACAACATGGGTCAGGCTAGAGAAATATGTCACTATGATAATCCATTTGGATATTTCACATTCCCTAGTGGTCTGGGCTAGTTCATTTTTCCCCAAACTGGCTAGTTGGGATCAATTTGGCTGAACCGGTTCTAATATGACCAGTTTAGGTAGGCCCCAGACCAAAGTAGAACCTTTTTACTAAATCATTCATGTCGTTCAAGCCACTTTTTCATCTTACAGGACATTTTGGGAATTGGGACCCATGGGATGAGACGGTCCTTTTGAGATACTCTATTTAAAATTTTGAAAAGTTGGTTTTTGACTTTATTGCTTTATGAGAAGGTTCTCCCGGAACAAGCACACTAAGAGAGGGATCATGTGGCCGACTATCACTATGTCATATCTATGACTATATAATCTATGTGACTAAATTTCCATTGTGACTATGTGACTAGGGGAGTCCATATTACCCATAATTTCTATGTGTTCCGTCTATTTTCTATGCTCCATCGACATTCTGTGTGCCATCGACACCCTGGGTACCATCATTACACTGTGAACCACCGACACTTTGTGTGCCAAAAAATCTATGTGTGCCATTGAAATTTTGTGAGAAATTGGTGCTTTGTATTTCATTGATTCTTTGTATTCCATCAAAACTTCTAATTTCATGAAGACTGGGAGATCTATGGACATCAACAACACATCCTCCTTGTTATGATTTACACTTATACCTCTATGAGCTAACTATATTTGACTATTATATGGTTTATTTAATTGTTTTTTACATCATTTTTTTACATTTTTGTATACTTTGTGCATTTCTTAGTGGTATTAAATTTTTAGTTTTGGGGTGTCTATTGAGTATTGTTTTACTCACCCATGCATGGGATTATCGCATAAATTTTGTTTCGTATGTAGATGATACATGATTTTATGGAGTCATAGGAGGACAAGGACTAGGTGGTTCTTAGTGTGATCAAATAGTTGAGGTGTGCTCCTATGGCTTTATACTGCTGTCCAATAGCTACCTGTCAGGTACGGTATTCGTGGGATGAGTTTAAAGAACTATTTTATTCACCTTGGAAGAGTTTACTTTTGGTGGAATTTTATTTCGGCCATGTTTACTTTCCAATTTTTCCTACTTTATTTTTTTTTTAGAGGTTTAGTTTTATTAATTCTTATATATTGGTTTTACAATTCATCATTTTGGTCTTGAATATTGGTGTGTGTGTGTGTACACTTACCTAGTAAAATGCCTCACATTTGTGGGATATTTTTACACTGTGATAGTCGCCAACCCCTATCCAATTAGAGGAAAAATAAGCTGAAGTCATAGAATATACCTCTCTAGGGAAGGTCATGACATTGTGGTATCAAAGGGGATGATTATACCTAAAGAACCACGAGTCTATATGATTTTTTGGGGAAATAGTGTTGAGCGTTTTCCGATCGGCCTTAAGATCAGGGAGTCCAGTGTTGGTGTCATAGTCGATGTATCTATACACCAAGTCTCTGAATTCTAATTTTAAAATTGGTACATTAAAACACTAATTTTAGAGAAAATAGATTGTACATGAATCATATAGGATTTTGAGATTGTTATAATATTATTTATCAAGTCAGTGTTATCTAACCATGTATACTAAACTGACTATGGTGTGTCTTGATCTATTTCATGATGCCTCTATGCATATAGCTAGCTATGATTATGATGTGTTATCACAAGGATGATAAAACTTGTGATGAAGTGTTTGTAAAGGGAATGATACTAGTGATAGTTCCCTCTGTTGTTATAGTAATGATACCTCCATATGGAGTGTAACCGTTACTACCAGCAATACAAGTAGAGGATGCATGCTGGACAAGTGAATTAGATGATTTCCATTGGGAGAAATCTCCTAGGATCAGTGGTTAGCCAGATCCGCATGCTACTGAGGATTGGATGGAGATGGTTACCTGTGTCTTCTTCCTGGTGACGATGCCTCTCGACCAGATGATCATCCTAGCCACGAGTCTTTTATAAGGATTAGTGGGGAGATGGTCGAGATTAGTGATCCATAAGTATAAGAAGACAACCCTCAATTAGATAGACATAAGTAAACTCATTTTAGGGGACTTCTTCCCAACAATGTTACGCTCCATGTGTATATATAAGATCATGGATCTGTATCAATTTTTTCAGACTGTATTAGAGTACTCAATGAAATTTACAGATCTTTCTCACCAATCCATGGATATTGTGCAAGAACCGTTCTATACTGAATAGACCTTCTTACAGGGGATATTAAAAGAGGCCGTGGAATACATGATATCCCTTATCATCCCTACATATGATTGGGTACTAGAGATATCTATTATGGGGAAAAGTTTTCTGGATGAGTAAAAACATGTAGTGGGAGCTACCAGAGGGGGCCATGTAGATGAATCATCAGTATTAGAGATATAATATCTAACGTACGGATCCATGTGTATTAGATAGTTTGAGGTTTTAACACATGACTCGGGGTCAGTAGTGTGGGGTTCCAAGGTAATAGAAAATCATCCTAAGGGCAGGTTGTGTTACTCATGCACTAGTCAGGAGCATCTCGCTAAAGCCTTTCCGACCCAGCATACGAATAATCAGGAGATGGTTGGGGTATTACTAATGTAGATACTAAGGTAGGAATAAGGTGTTATACTAGGCATCAAATGTGGAAGAGGAGATAGACATGCAGCAGGAGGTGGTCAGAGTTCTGTGCTACTACAACCACCACCCCTTGGTGGTCCATAAAGGTCTTTGGGAGCCATTGGAAAGGGACAAAGATAGCTTCTGGAAATGGAGGCTTATGATAGGGAATCTATAATGATAATTAGTGGTAGGATCTACATCTTTTCCTCCCAAGATATGGTTTTTATAGACATAGTTTCCAGTAACTCTATTCTCACTATGAACTTTTTTAGAGACATTTAGATTACAATGGAGTCATTGAATCGATCCGTACAGTTAGAGACTCTTATAGGAGGAGATTCTAGGATCACACACTGGTGCTGATGGTGTTCTCTTACTCGAGGGGGAGATATTTTCATTTGTCATCTCTTAGTGGTAGCTTTGATGCCTTATGACATCATTCTCACTATAGACCGGTTATCCATATTTCATGCCCTGAGTGACTATTGTAGGGAAAATATGTGACGTGTCTCTGATGATGAGACTAGGTTTTCATTTCTTAGTGAAAAGGAATCACAAGCAGCATGGGATGAAATCACACGTAGTTGGGTGCAGTTAATCACACATATATTGACGAGCCTTCCCCTTGACATATTAGAACTCATGACTCCTCAGTTTCCTACAGTGGTTGCAGAGTATGTGGATGTGGTTCTTGAGGATGTTCTTGTATTACCTCCCCATAGGGAGATATATTTGTACATTAATCTATACCGTTGGATGGAACTGATATCTAAAAATTCATATCGGATGGCTCTCATAGTGTTTCATGAACTGAGGGTACAATTGGATGATTTTTGGAGGAAGGGATTCGTAAGGCCGAATTATTCACCCTAGGCAGCCCCGATGATGATTTCCAAGAAGGAAGATGGGAATATTAGGTTATGTGTGGACGTTGGGCACTTGAAATAGGTTCTAATGAAGAATAAGTATCCACTACCATGGATGAATGAGCTCTTAGATCTTTTGAGGAGAGGAATTTGGTTATAGAAGATGTATCTCAGATCTTGTAATCACTAACTATGTGTACGGGATGAGGATATCCCAAAGATATCATTCAGATGTCGGTATGGCCACTACATGTACATAGTGATGTATTTTGGCCAGATGAATGCCCCATTAGTATTCAAGTGAATCATGAATAAGATCTTCCAACCATACTTAGACTATTTCTCCATGGTCTTAACTAATTACATCTTGGTGTAATCGATGTTCGAGGAGGAGTACATGATACACTTGAGGATATTGCTAGAGACACTCTTAGATAACCACCTTTATTGGAATCTCTTGAAGTGTTTGTTATTGATTCTGGATGTCCACATTCTATGAAATGTCATTTCAGTGGCTGAGCTGCAGTAGATCCCACGAAGATTGAAGTAGTGCTTCCTTCTGAGCCACCTAAGAATGTTACTAAGGTGTAGAGGTTCCTTGGATTGGCTGGGTACTATCATATGTTTTTACATAACTTTTCCAAAGTATCATCACCCTTGAAACCCTTAACAAGTAAGGGGAAGCGATTAGTATGTATAAAGTTGATCCAGTATTGATTTCCGGAGATAATCACTCATAGTAGTACCAGTGAAATTGTGGGAGGTGTTCTGAAGGGAGTCCTACAATTGCCCTTTTTAGGTACATCCAGGAGTGGAAAAGGTGTATCAATACCTCGGACGTCCATTATGATGGCCTAGGATGAAGAAGGTGGTGGAAAAGTTTATTTCTCATTGCCTCACTTTCCAAAAAGTGAAGGTTGAGAACCAGGTTCTAGCAGGCTTTACCAACCCACATGAGGTGACAAAGTTGAAAGGGGGTGGGATATCGATGGACTTCGTGATGGGTTTACCATGCACATATAGGGGAAATGATACCATTTGGGTGATTGTTGACTGAATCACCTTATTATCCCACTTCTTAATGATACATGTGTATATCTCAATAGTGGTCTTAGAAATCCTCTATGCACAAGATATTGTTTGACTCCATAGACTCCCATTGATGATAGACTCAGATCATCATGATCGTATTACATCCTAGTTGTGGAAGGGATTGTAGGAGGCATTTGAGACTCATCTATGCCTGAGAAAATATTTTCATTCCCAGAAGGATGACTATAACGATAGGACCATCAAATTTCATGGGGACATGCTTCATGCTTGAATCCTAGACATTGTCCGTAGTTGGGAGGACCACCAACTATTGGTGGAGTTTGCCAATAACAAAAGCTATAACTCCTCCCTTGGTATGGAACCATTCAGGGAAATTTACGGGTGACCATTTAGGTCACCACTATACTTGATGGACATAGTGGAGTCAGTACTAATGGGTCCAGAGTTGGTATGGTCTACTACCGAGAAGGTACAGATCTTCTTAGAGAGTATGAGAACTGCAAGAACTGACCAAAATCCCGTGTTGATAGGAGACAGAGACCTCTAGAGTTTGAGGAGGGAGACCGTTAATTCTTTTGGGTCTCACATCGATGAGGATTGTAGACATTGTTTCTAGGTGGAAAGTTATATCTAATATACATTGGCACATTTCAGATTCTGGGAAGAGTGGGTGAGGTGGAATACTGCAATCCTCTACCCTCGCAGTTGCACTAGATGCATGATGTCTTCCATGTGTCATAGCAGAGGAGGTAAATTCATGATCAATTGGATGTCATTAACTGGGGGGAGAAGGAACTTGATAATATAGACACGTTTGTGGAGTACATGGTGGAGATCAAGGATCAATGAGGGCAGATTATTTGTGGGAGGTAGATTCCTCTAGTGCGTGTTCAATGGCTGCATGGGAATCTCCAAGAGGGAACTTGGTAGTGGGAGGATCATATTGTTTCCTAGTACCCTCATAATTTTGTTTATTAGCCCTTGCTTCAGATTTGGGGATTTAAAACCCTAAGGTGTAGAGAATATAAATACTCATATATTCTCTGGATTTAATTTTATAAATTAATGGGGAAAATTTCAAAATGAGGAGCTGAGACAGAGTGAGATTCTATGGCATGGTATGCCCAAAAAAATTCATCAAAAAATATTAAACAAATTTAAATCACAAATGTTGTTTTTCTTTAAAATAGGTATAACATTTATATATGCACAATATTATAAATCCAATAGAACCATTGAATTCAGACCTGCAAATTTATCTTCATCGGGGCCGAAGATCGACCAGAGCAGGTTGAGGTTCAAAGTTAATTTCTATACATGAGCGTCCCTAAAATATTTTAAAAAATAATTGTATTGAACATTATTTGTTGATATAGTGGTGGTTTTTATCCGGGTAATTCATGGTTATTTTCATAAACCTATTATTCCCCTAAGGAAATGAGAAAGAATATATCTCTATGAAGAACATCAATGGATCAAGGATTGACAGTGGCATAGACCTCTATTCTTTATCAATGATCGATCCAACCTTCAGTTAGGATGTTGATCTCATCATGATTTCATTTCCCCTACTTAGAATGAAATGACGAACATAGACAAACCCATTAACATGTTGATCCACAGTTCGATCGTTAATGCGTGATTTATTTTAATGCGAGGGTTAAAAGTTGTGATAAATATTTGTCAATATTAGCTGATTGTTTTTTGTTAAACCATTTAACATTAATAGATCAAGGCTGACCAGAACATGTCCTTGATCTGTCCATTTCATCATTCAAGTGATTTTTCTACTTCAACCAATCACCTACATTCATCATTCCTTTTTATTTGTTCCTCGTGATTTATTATCAAAGGATAATTGCTCCTTTAATCCTTTGAACAATGATCTAACACATGGGATCTCATCCTGTGTTGGTGCAAGGCACTGGCTGAATGTGATGGCTCTGACTAGATTAAGGTGGAAGATGCGATGAATAGAAATGCCACTAGAGGAAGCACTGGCTTGGTAGGGGAAGTTAGGCCAGGTGGGGCATGGTAGGAATCAGATGCCAGTAGGGTGGATGAAGATGATGGAGAGATGTGGTCGAGGAAGGACCACATTGGAGGAGGCCCATAGAGGTGAAAAATGTGATATAGCTCAGAGCCACATCATAAAAAGGATCTCATGGCAGTGCGGCCATGTGAAATGTGGTCTGATGCTGTGTTGACTGGGGGAACTGGTTGGCCACATAGTCAGGTGACTGTGTGGACTTGGGGTATGCGGCCATGGTGGGTTATTTTAGGCGGATCAAAACTGCCCTACTCTATGTGGGATGGGGTGGAGAACTAGGCCTCTAATGTGGCCCCATGGGCTATAACCAGTGACCCAATGAGGCACGGTCCAGTGGCCCAATGGACAAGGTCCATCAGGCCTGGCCTATTTGGGAAGGCCCAGACCGACCAGGTTGTATCGGGTTAGCCTAACTGGGTCAGTTCAATCGAAATGGGTCTAGTCAGCTACAGACTAGACCAAACCCTTTTTACTAAATTGGTTATATCATGAAACAATTTTAGGTTCACTTTATGACCATTTTGTGGCATTGGGACCCTTGAAATGAGACAGACTTTTTGAGATACACTCTGAAATTTTTTGTACATGTTGGTTTATGGCCAAATTCCTTGATGTGTAGGTTCTCAAGGAACATGTGGGATAATAGTGGAATCTGGTGTCTAGTTGTGAATTGTTGATCTCTATGACTATGTAATATTGGTTACTATGTGACTTGGGGTCGATATGTTTTATCAATGCTCCATGAACCATTGAGGCTTAAGGCTCCATCAATGCTCTATGTTCCATCGACACCTCAGGTTCCATCATCATTCTGTGAACCACCGACACTCAGTGATCCATTGACGCTCCATGAAACATCAACAATCGAAGCACAAATTATTCTATTTTAAGCATCAATACTCTATGTGGATTTGAAACTTCTAGTTTCATGGAGAGTAGGTGATCTATTGACTACAACTGGAAATCCTTCCCTGCATGCTTTAGACATATTTCTGTGTGAGATGACCATATTTGACTATACTTAATGTGTTTCTTTTGTGGTGTACTCCATGTAGTACCATTGTATATGAATATTTTATTAATTAGTGGTATTAATTTTTTGGATTTGAGGTGTCCTGCTGAGTGTTCTTTTATCAACCCTTGTATGGTCTTTTCCCACATGTGTCATGTCTTGTGAAGATTATTGACACTTGGATGGTGTTTTTGGTGGACCAGGACTAGGTGGTTCTTAGATTAATCAGACATGTGTGGTGTGATCTTATGACTTTTAGAGTGATCATACACCTACCATTAAGGTATGGTTTTCTGTGGATGAGTTTCAGGAACTTATACATTCACTTTGGCAGATGTTACTTTTGGTGGGCATATATCCTAGCCCTATTTACATTACAACATTCCTACATTCATACATTTGTGATTGTATCTTAGTTTTATTCATTCTTAATTACTTTATGTTTTTAAATTTCATAATTTTTGTATTGGATATGGGTGTGTCTGTGTAGAGGTAATTAGGAAAATGCCTCTGATTTGTTGGATTTGACTACTTGGTTCTAGTCTCTAGAACTAGGCCTATCGTAGTCAGGCATGGGGTGGTCACGACACGGGCCACTCTACCACGGTTCATGATTATATCACACTATTATCTCTAATACCTGACGCCATGGGAAACACATCTAGAATATATGTAAAAAACTGACCAACCACTCCGTTTTTCTTCTCATGGCCCTACTGCAAGACCTTGAGTCTTCATAGAGACATGCACAACAACTAACTATATATCAATTTTACAAAATAAAAACAGGTTCACTATAAATATATATAATGTAAACTTTATGATATTCTAGTGAATATAAGATAAAAAAATAAGTTTGAATTCCATGATGGTAATAATCAATTAGAGTTCTTCACCAATATTGTTAGGAAGAACCATGACCCTATAAATCTGTTATACTTCCAACATTCTGAGAATATTAATTTTTGTATTTTTTATTAATAGAGACCTATTATATGTTACTATTTAATGATAAAACAATATATGATTCCTACCATTGACTAGGTTACTCACATGTATATTCTATTGATTGAAAACCATTGGAAACAATTTTATGTAAATAATGGTCAACAAAAACTGAACTAAGTATCTCATTCCATCCTCAGAAAGCTAAAACTGAGCTGAATCATCACCAAATAATATCAAATAAAAATATAAGAGAAACCATAAAATGAACTTAATATTACATTAATGAAATATCCATATAGTTATGGTTCACAAATTAAAATTCTCTCTCTACCCTCGTTTTCTTCGGGGATAAATTCTCATAAAAAATATATAGAAATATTAATTGGAAAATTCAACATTTGGGTCTAGCTGCAACAACACATCGCACTAACAATGATCAAGTACCCAATTTATAAATGTTTTTATTATTCTGATACTCTAATATGGTGTCTAATTATAGTGACCCATGTATTTTATACATTAATATTACATCATTTCAATGAATAAATCCATAGTAATACAAAAAAATCACCGGTTTAGTGTGTTGGGAACTTTTTTCATAGAAAATAAGTAAAAAATAATAATCATTATTTAAATCCTTTTCTATTATCCTATTATATTAATTAATGATATTCTTAGTATAATAAATCCCTTAATGGAATATTTATGAAATATTGAGATAAAATATCAGTAAGGTGACAAATAATAGGGAACTAACATGATTTATGAATAACTATAACAAATGGGTGAGATTAATCCTCATCATCATAACATATACATATAATAATATTAATAATCATTAGGAATTTATTTTAATGAAAAATTTAATGTGCAATATATATAAAAATGAAACAATATAAATTTTTTGACACATCCCATGTATAAAATGTTTACAAAGTTATCATCTTGTTTACATATAACACATTTTTATAAGGATTATTTCATAGAATGTGAACCAATAAACCATCATGTTCTTAAATAAAATACATAAAATCATCAGAGAAATTAATTTATCCAATTCAGTGAATTCATATATATAATTATAGGAACACCTTTCATAACATAATATGATCATAATAAATAATTCCACAAAGAATGATAACATATATTAATCATAAACAATTTCAAACCCTAAGAAAAAATAATTTCCTTCATAATAGATTCATAAATAATATATTGGTGATTAATAAATGTTATTAAATAAATAATTAAGGAATAAATGATTTTTTTAATTCAAAATTAAAAATAATAAATAAAATATCATGTTTAAAGAATTGGAGAAGAATAAAAAAATTAAGAATTAATAATGGATTTTTTGAAAAGGTCTTGATCAAAATCGTCAATGGTGGATATAAACACATGTCAATGTAATGAAGATATAAATATCACAAAAAAATGAAATTAAAAATATAAATAAAAGATAGTAAGAAGTATTTTTATATAGAATCAGTGAAATATTTATATTATTAGAAAATATAAACTAAAAATACATAGTCTGGTATTAGAGAACACTAAACTTAGTACCTATATTGTTTTTAAATAATTAAAACTCTTATAAAGCCAACTAATATGTTTTAGAACATACTTATATAGTTTAATTATATAATTTAATTTTATTATTGATCAATAATAATTAATATAATATATTTATATCATTTAAAAAAATATGGAATGGTTTAACGACTTGTTCTTAGAATTATCTTGTTCTGTTTTTATTTTAGAGTTTCATTAAATTTTCATTTATATATACATAAAATTACCACTATAATATTAAAAATACATAAAATTAATTGTTTATATACCATAAATATTTTTTCCTAACTATCTCTGAAAGTGGATATAATTGAAAAATTGAATAAATCCTAATAGGTAGATGAAACTAGTTGTTAACGAGACATTTTATTATAGGAGTGACATATATATATATACTATCAATATATTGTAAATAAATTATTTTATCATGCCATTATTTCATAAATATGAATTTGATACACCAAATAAATAATTCTTTAAGGGTTAGGTTATATTTTACTCAGATAACATAAACATAGGAAAGAAAAATTAAAATAAAACATGAAGGAACATAACCATTTTCTTGTGTTTCATCTTCTTTATAACCCATAATTCCTAGATGAGAAGGAATTTTATGAATCCATACTATTTATAAGGTTTATAATAAGACATAGGTGTGGGTCATTTTGTAGATATATGGAAATTTTTATTGTTTGGGAAGTGACATTCCAAGGGGAGGAAGAGGGGGCATTTATACCTTAAGAATGAAAACCCAAATATTCATTACACATTAATAAATGATATATTACATAAATATATACATAATAAAATCCATAAGATCAAGAATTATAATTTATTTGGTTAATTAGGTATATTATATAAAAACATAAAATATGAGTTAGATCAGTATTATTGAAAACTTCTTTAACATGTTCACACAAAATGTTTAATATTAAAACTCCATAGGATAACCACAAGACATATAGAAGAATGGGGTGAGCTACAAATCCAAATAAGTGAATAAATAAAGAACAAAATGATAAAGTTGTTACATGTTAGATAATAAGAATTTCAATGGGATATAAGATGGGTGAGAATCATAAGGACGATGAGGTATGATATAGCATGATAACAGAAAGTCACCATGGGAATGATGAAACAATATTAAACATAACATCATCAGAAAATGTTAGGGTTATCCACCAATACAACATTACATAATATGATTAGGATCACCACACTTACACCATATATATAATCTCATGAGACTAAAACATTACCCAATTCGTTGAATCACTACCTGGGTGCACCAATCATAATCATATCATTTACATACATAAGTTTTCCAGAGAGACCATATATCCAAAGAACATATTTCCCCACATTTATTCCAATGATTATGAATTTTTGTTAACATAAATGGATTTAAAATTTAAAATATTTTTAGTTACGACTAGGTGAATACCATTGAGTGTATGTGGGTATGGGTATACCCATCACAAATGTTCATTATTGAAAATTTTAGGGACCTTTCGGTAGCATAATGAAAATGGTTAAAGAATCATAAAATGGTTAAATGAGAGAGAATGGGGTATATCATTACTTTTAATTCAAAAAGAAGGTATTTTCGGCATATAAGAATACAATAAAACATGAATTTTTTTGAATTAATAAGAATAATATGAGGAGGATTCTCGAACAAAAACAAGGCATTGATAAATAAAAGGATAATTTTGACAATATAATGGGGGTACATTAGGAATCATGTAAGGGAATAATGAGATTGAAATGGTTAAATAAACACTTATAAATAATATTTTAATTATGTGGGGGTTTAATGAGAATATCACATCATTTTAAATTTGATTAAAAAGTGTATTAGAAAAATTAGGTTCCTGAATAAAAAAAGAGAGGATACCATGCATTGAGAGGGTGACTCCAAAATCTTGGGAGGAGCTTCTTGAAGAATGGGGGAACATTATGATTTCTTTAGAGAGGGGAGGAAAGTGTTTGTATGTGATCCAATATATTTTAGTTAAGATTAAATTGATATTTGGTGTTTTTATATTAGAAAAGATACGGGAGTTCATTATTATTTGTCAAACATAGGTTTTGAACAGTATATATTAAATTAATCATAAAAACAAAACATTCCACGGTCATTGAACATGGTTTCTTCCAAATAGGTGTTATTTTATTCATTGTATACGTCATTCGGATGAATATTATAAAATATTACACTTGGTGATGTGGAAGTGTGTCATGTTTAAAAATAATTTATTTTAAAATAACAAAATATAATATTTTTTTGTAGGATTCATAATGGCTTCATGAAATTAATAAATTATCCTAAAAATAATTTTTTTAAATGGTAAAAATATATTTTTTCAGGGATACCTTTTATAGAATTTATTTTATCACTTTTGGGTATTTGAGATGTCATAATACACACTGTATTGTGATTTCATATTTAATTTTTACATGAAAATTTGAGTATTTCTGAAAATTATAAACAATTAAATGTCAGATAATTTTGTAATGATTATTAAGAAAATAATATTTATTTTATCAAAAAGAATTATAAATATGTGAATTTTTACTTTTGAAATAATAATTAACATTTATTAAAAAATTTTATGTGTTTTTTATAATAATAGATTTCAATCTCATATAATAATTAGTTATGAATTTATAAAGAATATATTTTAATTTAAATTTTATAAATTTTTTAATATTATTATATTTTTTAATTTTCATTATAATTTAGTTTTCAAAATTTATAAATTCATCAAAAATTGTTGTCTTAATTGAAATTGCATATTCCAAAAAAATGTAATTTCTATTTTAGCATATAAAAATAAAAATAATTTAACAAGTCTCATAAATTAGTATTAAATATAGTAATTATTAAATAGAAAATATAATATAAATATTTATATTATTAGGTCACTGATTCATATCCAATAATTAGACCAAAAAACCCTCTAAGGGTAAGGTGCGTGATGGGAAGATTTTAATGGGAGGGTTCGATGAAAATGGTTTGGGTTTTGATCTCACTAAGATCAATGATCTCCCATAAAAAAGATCTCTCATGATTTAGTTATCGGAAATTGTCAAGGTTTTACCCAAAGAAAAATACCTATGATGTTATCTCCCTTAAAAACTCTGCTAACAGGGATTCATAAGGTATGATCATGCTGGTTGACAACATTTCTTGTTTTTTCATTGTCTATTTATTTTATCATATCACTATATTTATATTAATAATATTATAACCACAGAATGGATATATTATCAAATGTTATGATTCATAATTAAATTTTAAATTCTATATAATATAATAAAAATATATGGGCATGTGTTTTCTATAACCATAGTAGGGCATTTAATTTATAAAAGTATTGGTCGTTAAAATTTTTCAACATTAGAAATCCAATGCTCTAAAATTTCCTTTAATAACAATAAATAGATGACTATAATTTGGTTTCGTCACCACCTTTGGTTCACATTTCACATTTTCAAACATGTGTTTTCTCTATGTACTTTGACCAGGTGAATTGTCTTATTTCATAAAACTATGTGTCTGTATTTTAAGATCATCATAGACATCTAATCATATGAATTATAATTCAACAATGGCACCACATTTGGATTTGGAACATGTAATGGATCTGGTATTTACACCCTCAAGAGAGATACATGAATCACATCATGTACTTGAGATATGTAAGGTGGGAGTTCTATTGGATAGGTCGCTAATAGGATGTGATCAATGATGTCGAAGAGACTAATGTATCTTGGAATATGATTTACCTTCTTAAAAATACCACTAATTTATTCCATGATGATATGTGGAGGAATATATTTTATTTAATCTCCAATTCCAGTCCTTGTAGATAATTGTCAGTATAGATATTTTGTTGAATTTGTTTGGCATCAATGTGTTCTTGAATAGTTTTGACCTCTTCCGCCATTTCATCAACCATTTCAAGACCCAATAATTTACATTCACCAACTTCATCCTTTCATGTAGGGGTTTCATATATCTTACCATAAAGGGCTTCATAGGGTGAAATTTGGATTTTTGAGTGGCAAAAATTATAATTTTATAAATCAACCATAATAATATTTTCATCCCCTCTGTTGAAGTCCATTTATCATGATTTCAACATATCCTCTAGTTTCTAGATAGTCCAATCTTATTGGCAATCAGTTTGAGGGTGATATGCTATGGTGAAGTTCAACATAGTATTTATATAATTTCAAAGACTCTTCTAAAACATAGAGTTAAATTTTCGATCTCAGTTTTATAAAACTGATAGTGGTGTTCCGTGATGCCTCGATGCTTCTCTAATGTATATCATTCCATGTTGATGACATGATATGTCCTCTTCAATTTCAATGAAGTGATATATGTTCCTAATATGTTCCACCAAAACAATTTTTAATTATATCCTATCAGTTCTTAAAAATACTAGTTACAATGTCCATGGTTATGTTTTCCCATTTCCAGGTAGGTATAGGTAATGGATGCAACTCAACCTTTTATTTATTTATCCTACACTGACAAACATAGAAGACACCATATTGTATATTCCATTATCTATTTAGTTATATTTTCACACCATGATTTCTATTCGATATCTCAATATACCTTTGTGCTCTTTGAATGGATAGACAAGGTGGAGCTATGTGCATCATCCGACAACTTATTCCTTAACGTAGAACTTTATGGTACAAATAGTCGAGACCCTAATCTTACAATTCATTGGTCATGAATTTATATATCTGGGGATTTCCCTTTTCATACAGATTCAAAATTCTTATTAATTTATACATTATCTCTTTGATCATAATTTATCTTTTCCTGAAGGGATGGTTGAGAAATCATTGGTGAAAGAATTTCTGATTTCCCTTATATTATGATTCCCATGTCTATCCTTTTCATGTCTAAGATGATCGAATCCTTCATAATTCTCATTAGTGATAAAATTAAAGGATATTTTCTACTTATTACTTTTAATAAATTGTTTCATTTCATAAGATATCATTGAATTTAGAAATAAAAATCCATAGTTATATCTAACCATCTTTTCTACAGTATATTAAACTATTTATATGTGAATATATACTTGAGGATCTTATAATCGGTATATATTTCACACATATCAGAAAATTGAAAATTCAAAAACATTTTCAATGTTATGATTACTATGACCAACTCCATATCATGCATTTTTTAGTTTTATTCAGGAAAATTCAAGTTCCTTGAGCCATAGGGTATAACTTTTTTATTTTTCACTAATACATATACCAAGACATTATTTGAACCATTGTTGTATACCATGAAACGTTCCCCACTTATAGGTACTAAATGTAAATCTTCATTGACACACATATTTTCAAACTTACTGAATCTTTATTCACATTTATTATTCCAAATAGTCTTCACTCCCTTTTATGTTAAAATAGTTATAGGTTTTTACAATCAAGAGAATTTTTTCACAAATTGATTATAATACCAAGAATTTCTAAGGAAACAAATAATATCTATCACAGATGTTGGAAATTTTCATCATTAAATTTCTTATATAATTGAATGGTCCTTATATATCCCATTATCTATGATAATATTCTCTAATAATGATACTTCCTTTAACCAATTGTAGTTTTTTTTCACATTTCATAAATCGTATCCTTTTGAAAGATCATTAGCACAGTTCTCAAAAGTACCTCTGAGTACTCCATTATATTAGAATATATTATAATAAATTATATAAGGATAATAGAAATTTTTCATGGTAATATCTAAATACTATATTAATCATGTCCATGAAGATGCCTAGAGTATCAGTGAATTCGAATGGAATTATGATACCTTCTATGGAAAACAGTCTTAAGGATATCCTACCTTTTCACCCTAACATGATAACAACCAGTATGAAGATATACTATGGAGATGTATTGGTATCCATGTATCAGGTTGAAAAAATTATCAATATGTTATAGAGGATATTTTATATTTTTCATTATCTTGTTGATCTCACAATAATCAACGCAAAGAATCATTGAACCATCCTTCTTATGGATAAAGAGGACTCGTACACCACAATGTGATGAACTTGGTTGTATGAACCCTTTTTAAATATTCTCATATAGTTTTTTATTTAACTCATTATATAAATGACATCCATTCAATTTGTACTATTGGATATTGTAATGTCCTTAGTTATAATCTCAATTACAAATTCAACTTATCAACATTAAGGAAGACTAGGAAATTCATTAGGAAACGCATTACTGTAATCACTCAAAATGAGCACATATTCAAGGATGATCCTTTCCTTAGAATCAATCATATGTCAAAGATACACTTACTCTTATGGAAATAAAATCAATTTTTGAGATAATGTTTCTAATGGATATTCATCTACATCCTTCCACTTGTACAGAATTAGAGGATTATTCATGATATGGAGAGGGATTTCCATCTCACTTCAATTTATGTTATCTCTTTATAATGAAATATATTCCAATCTCATAGTTGAAAAAAATTCCCAAAAATGAGTATCCTAAGTTTCTATTGGATGTTCAGTCAACAAATTTTTATACGGGGAGTGATATAACATGGATGCAATATTTTCACAATTTTTTATTTTCACCAACCGCACTACTTAGATGATGTGTAGTGGTATTTAATGAGTTTAACAATACTTGTTTGATGTGAAAGAACATATATAACTAGAATAAAAAATTATGTTTTATATTTTTAAAAGAAAAACTAGCATACATGTCACCACTTTATTTTTGGGATCTACCTTAGTGGTTATGATGGCATAAGATCTATGTTCCTAACATAGTGGTTGTTGGTATTGATTTTGTGTAACAACCATTAGATTGGGGAAATGTTTTCTGTATTGTCCTGGTTTCTTGTATTTGAAACATTATAAAATAGTATGAGGGTTACCTCAATCATCAAAATATTCTATTAAATTTGTGGGTTTATCCAATCATAAATCACTAGCACGGTTCCCTTCATACCAACACCTGAAGAATTTCAGAATTCCCCTTATTAAATTTATCGGGTTCATCTTTCCACACTTATGATAAGTGGTATGTTGAGATTTTTACTATAATGAACCAAACTTTTGTTAATGAAAATTTTTCTTGATCCAATAAAATGACTTATAATGTTGAATGATCATATAAAACGTATTCACTTCCATGGTTTTATGTTTTGGGATTTTAAAATACTCTTATGAATTGTGACTGTTGCTAATATAGACATTGAATAGGGATCACATGATTTGTATAAATATAGGGCTTTAACAAATCCAATTTACTCAGACAAATGATATGATGGCCTCATCCATTAGACTTTCCATGTATGAAACCCATTTGTTAGAGCTCAGAAAGGAGGTTGTGTCTTGAGGATTATCTCTTGACAAAGCCCAAGCCCAGCTTTAATATGTTAATCTCAAGAAGAACCAACTACAGAAGAAGTGGAAGTTAATAGAAATTACCCCCCCGAGCGATGTTATCCAAACCACCCCAAGAGTCTATCACCATTGCACACCTTAACATACATTCATATGTGGGTGTTTTAAGGGGTTATATAACATGATCATATCACTATGACTATGTTCATTATTTTTGTATAAATAATATACATTCATTTTATAATTGTTACTTGGTAAATGGTTTTTAAAGCACACATATTATTTGTAGTTAATATTCAACTAAGATATCTATTTTAATAAATTAATGGATTTTTTAATAAAATAATAATTTAATAAAATATTATTATTAAATTTCCATATATAAATGATCATGTAATTTTTATTAATACAACCGTAATTTTTATTATGGTTTGAAAATTGTTTTTTTCAGAACACATGATTTTTTTTATAAATTTCAGTTTTTATTTTAAATTTGAAAATTCAAATATTTAGAAAATTATTTACATAAAATTAATATTATTTTTGGAATCAGGACATCGATATTATCCAATGGTGATTTTTCATAATTTTTTGAGACACTTGAATATTTTGGTAAAAATTAAATAGTGTTTAAATATATATTGTGTTTATGACATCATAATTACCCAATAGTGATGTAATAAAATTCAATAAACATTATGTTTGGAAAATATATGTTTTAAATTTTAAATAATGTGATTTTAGCTTTATTTTATTTATTTTCCCAAGCCTTATTGAACCCTCAATGACTAATATAACATTTTTTCTTTTTAAATTGATTTCATTGAGAGTGTGACTCACATCAACATAAGAAACCCAATTATTTTAATAAATACGTCCAATGGCATTATAAAATATTTTTTTCCACTCCTCATTGTCAGAAACCATAGGAAAACATCGTGGGATGGTTTTTGGTTTTGATAAGTTAAATGTGTGGTGTCTCAAACCTAAATAATAAATAATTCCATCTACCTTCCAATATAATCCCAAACAATATCCCACTCCCTCTTCACTAAATGACATTAGAGTTCTTCCAACCACATCCCACCCCTATTTAGAATACTCCCAAGGAGCCCCACACTCCCAAAAATCTACTCTCAAGCCCCTCCTAATCCTTTGGGATCACACTTCCATGTAAGGGATTTATTCTTTCTCATTTTGTCCATTTTTATTTAAGTTGTTATGCCGTTTTATTTCAAATTAAAAATGTTGGGGTATAATTTTGATCCTCCCCTATACTGCCCAATTTATGTTTTAATTATGAGCGACTCATTTCTTTCTCTTTAATTCCTCCCATTTAGACATGTTACAATGCTGAAATTACATAAGGAATTTATATCTCTTCGTTTACATTCAACCAATTCTTTTTTATTACGAATCCAGATTCAATTACATGTCTAGGTACATATACCTATGTAACACCTTAATTTCCATTTTATGTAAATATGGTGAGAAACACCTTTATCTCTCATCGACAATTTTTATGAGTTTATATGTCATGTTGTTACGCTGCCGATGTGGCACCACATTTTTCCTAGCCATGGTCATTGTGTAGTGAATACCATACCCTTGTCTCTATCAAATGTATTCAACTTTATGAACATATATGTATTGAATGGTACTTTTATGTATGTATTCCACATTCATTAATCTTGGAATAATATATGATGTTGAATGATTCGATGTTATATGATCCATGTCGCACACTTATGCATGAAACGAAATGTTTAAGGATAGTGCGCCCTGATAGAGCTCAATTGAATTGTGTAAAGATTAGTATCAAGATATTTCAATTACAATGAGGTTGTAATCATGATAATTCAAGTGCAATGAGGGTTTACTCATGCTCCAGGTGCAACGAGCCTTTTCTCATGCTAATTATATGTTTTATGTAGTTGCCACATTTCCATGTTATGTTAATCATATTGTATCATGCATTATGTTCATATTTGTCTTACTCTTTATTGATATGCCTATTTCCTAAAAAGTATTGTATTCTTCATGTTATTCCATTTTTACTCCTTTACTGCGTATTATGGATCACCCTTTTCTTATGAATGTCCATAGTTTATCCCGTGAAATGTTAAGTACGAGGGAATGTCGTGGTCATGTAAATGATGTTTTCAATAAAGACGTTCTGTTTTATGATCTATGTTGTTATGTATTGTTCCAAATCCCCAAAGGCACTATACCTATTAATCTTCTATGATGTATGAAGTGATGGTTTTTATTTAATAAATCATGTTTAAGTGTGTAATAAATCACATGTTTGTTATAGTTGGTAGCATAGTATAGGTTTATTTATATTTGGGGTTAGGATTAGAAAACCCTAGTGAAAGCCTTAGGGATAAGACTATGTATAATAAAAACATCCCTATGATATGGTGAGTATTGATTATGTGGTATATCATTAAAATATATCTATGTCTGGATAAAATAATGTAGAGGCGGCTCTAACACCGATATACCAAGGAGTGAAAATTATAATAAGGAGTTTCGGGTTTGACCAAGAGTATCCTAGTACACTACAACGGTCATTGCTGAACTATTGGTTATGACACAATTAGGGGATATTCTTTAAGAAATTCACAACCTTAGTATGAACCACTATCAAGGGAATAAAAAATTCTCATAATAATATATCATAGAAAGTAGATCATAGATAACATAGATTGAATCCTATAGATTCATATGTTAAGGAATAAAGGTAAATTATAAGTCATCCATTTTCCCCTTGGATTACTCTTTATGTGTTACCCCAGACATTCCATTAATTAACAAATACTAAATTGTTATACTTCATGTAGTTTAATATCAAAATTTTATCATGTCTAGAGGGAATCTCAAAATTTAACAGGTTTCTTCAGTAGGAAAAAGGATTGTTTTGAGATTGAAGGGGAAGAACAGAATACAACACTCTGTTCCCTTCCTAAGGTCTTACATGATATAATTATTATGAAGTAAATCTCACGTAGAATCAAAACCTTTTCTAATGTCCAAAATTCATGCAAGATGCTCTACAACATATTGAAAATCTCCTCTATACCATAGAATCATCAGGGATCATGGATCACCTATGATAACATATTATTCTCCAAACATTACCACCCTTCAAGACAAAAGAGGTACCATCAGGGTATATTAAAATATTTCACCCAACCTAGAGTGTATGATGAACTATTTGATTTTAGAATAGCTACTGAGGAGGGAGACCTTCAAGCAACCAATATGTATATATATATAGTTTTGTCTTACAATATGTTTAGAAACATAGATAATATATTAAAAGAAACACATTTCCAAAATTTCATGCTTACCCTATCAGACTATTTTTCAAAAATCAGGAACATGGTGATGTTTTGAAAATATACGTTAGAAACAATTGTTTTCAAAAATGACATCATATTTTTCATCAGAATGATCCAAGTTGCATGGAATGCGTCTGAACTAAGGAAGTGCATGACTTTCAATGTGAATTGAGGTATTATTTCATAGAGTGGACCCTCGCTCCCTATTATTGATGTGATAATTAAGGTTGGGGAATGTTTAATGGTGTTGGGTAAGCATCCCTATAGTCATGTTTAAATTTCAGAGTTATTTTTGTAAATAGTCAAATTGTGAGGACACAATTTTTTAAGTGGGTAATATTGTAATGACCCAAACTATTATTAATGAAAATACCACTTGATGAAATTAAATGTCTTATTATGAATAATGATCTTATAAAACGTATGCACTTCCTTGGTTTTATATTATTTGATTTTAAAATACCATAAATAATTGTGATTGTAGCTAATATAGTCATTGAATAGTGATAACATGATTAGTATAGGTATTGGAATTAAACTAATCAAATTTACTCATAGAATGGAAGTGATAGCCTCATCTAGTAGGCTTTCCCCGTACGAATCCAGTTGTTAGTGCTCAGAAAAGAGGTGGCGTCTTTGGGCTTTATTCTTGACCAAGCCCAAGTTGAGCTTGAATATGTTATGCTCAAGCAGAACTGCCTATGAGAGAAGTGGAAGTTGATAGAAATTACCACCAGAGAGATGTTATCCAAGACACTCCAAGAGTCTGTTACCATCACAATCCGTACCCTAAAGTATTATGCAGTTTTTAAGGGTTTCTGTAACAAGACCATAGCACTATTACTATGTACATTATTTTTGTATAAGTAATATACATTTATTTTATTATTGTTACTTTGTAAATTGTTTTTAAAGCACAAATAATATTTATAGTTAATATTCAACTAAGAAATCAATTTTGATGAATTAATGGATTTTTGAATTAAATAATATTTTAATAAAATATTATTATTAAGTAACTAAATATAAATGATCATATAATTTTTATTAGTACCATATTAATTTTTATTAAGGTTAGAAATTTTTTTTTTCCAAACCCGTGAATTTATTATAAATGTAGTTTTTTATTTTAAAAGTGAAAATTCAAATAATTAGAGAAATATTTAGATAAAATGAATATTAATTTTTGGAATTAAGACATCAAAATTATCCAATGGTGACTTTTTCATAATTTTTTGAGAGAGTCGAATTCTTGGGTAAAAATTAAAAACTGTTTAAATATATATTGTGTTTCATTACTTTATAATGACCAAATTGTGAAGTAATAAAATACAATAAACATTATTTTCATCCAATATATTTTTTAAAATTAAAATAATGTGATTGTAGGTTTATTATATTTATTTTACAATGCCCTAGTAGACCATCCAAGACTTATAAAACATTTTATCTTTTTAAATTGATTTCCTAGAGAGTGTGACACACCTTCACCTATGAAACCCTATTAATTTAAGAAGTTCATCCACTGGTATTATAAAATATATATTTTTCCACACCCCTTTTTAAAAATCCATCAGAAAAAACATGGGCTAGTTTGTGGTTTTGATTAGTTTAACGTGTGGTGTCCCAAACCAAAATAATAAAGAATTCCATCTCCTTTCCTATAAAAACCCACCCAAACTCCTACTCCCCCTTCATTCAAAGCAATTGGAGTTCATCTAAACTCAACCCTACTCTCTCTAGAATCCTCCCAAGGTGCACCAATCTCCAAATAAGCCTCTTTCATGCCCCTCCCAAGCCATTGGTATCACACTTCCATATAGGGGATTTCTTCCATTCTCATTTGTCCATTTCTTTAGGTTGTTATACCCATTTATTTTCCTTTAAAAATAATAGGGTATGATTTTGAACCTCCCCCATAATGTCATATTTATGTTTTAATGGTGAGAGACTCCTTTCTCTCTCCTTAATGCCTCCCATTTACAGCTGTTACCATGCCAAAATTCTATATAGAATTTCTCTCTCCTCATTTACATTCAAGAAATTATTTTTTATTAAAAATATGAATTCCTTTACATGTCATGGGACATGTACCTATGTGACCCACTTACTTTCCTTTTCATGTACATATGACGAGACACCCCTTTCTCTCTCACCAACCATTTTTATAAGTTCTTCTGTCACGAAGTTACTCTACCGAAATTGCACCACATTTTTCTAAGCCAAGATCATTGTGGATTGAATACCATGACCACATCTCTATCAAGGCTATTAAACATTATGTACATATACATATTGAATAGTACATTCATTTATGTATTCCTCATTCCTTAATATGTGAATCATTTATGATGTTGAATGATTCCATTTTATATGATCCATGTTGAACAATTATGCATGAAATGGAATGTTTAATAAGGGTGCAACCTGATAGAGCTCCGATGACTTAGGTAAACATTAGTATCATGATACAACAAGTGAAATGAGGGTTCACTCATGATAATTAAATTACAATGAGAGTTCACTCATGCTCCGTGTGAAATGAGGCTTGTATCATGTTAATTCCATGTTATGTGTTGTTACCACTTTTCTATGTTATGTTAATAATGTTGTATCATGAATTTCTATTTATATTTCTCTTACACACTATTGATATGCTTATTGCCTAACATGTATTTTATTATTTGTGTTATTCCTTTTTTACTCCCTTATTAGGCTTTATAGCTCGCCCTTTTCTTATGCATATCCTCAAGTTATCCCATGTAATGCTAAGTACAAGGAAATTAAGTGGCCATGTAAAGAATGTTGTCAATAGAGAATATGTGTTTCATGTTCTATGTTGTTCTTTAATGTTCATAATCTTGACAGAAACTAGACCTCTCAATCATCTATGTTGTTTCTAATGATGTATTTTATGTAATAAATCATGTTTAAGTTTGTAAGAAAAAGAAGGGTTGTTATATTTACAACTATTACATTAATCTATCACACTACTATAATTAAACACTGTATTTCAATTCTTATACCCATGATACCCTTGAGATTCATTGATCTCCATTTTGAATTTGAGGGAATATCAGAAAGTGTCTTCATAATTTTCAATATCTGGCATTACTACTGAATTTCCATGTCATTGTTTTGGCACACTAAAAATGTTTTCAAAATTATTTCATGGGTTATAAAAATGTTGGATGAGTATCATACAAGTATTTTGAATTTTTCATCCTAAACACTGATGGATCCATCATAGTTTTTCTTGATGGAAAATAAATCCCACCAGTTTTTAAGTAAGAGAGTGTGAGGAAAACAATTTTGAAAAACATTTCCCAAAATTACTTCCACCCCGTTGTTTTGATATCTTCCACTATCTTCATTTTCTTGATCAATGTGAACTACCAACAAAAATATTCATATATACAACAATAATTAATTATAAAATTCTCTTTCTCAAAACATCAAAATATAAGGATGATCTTCTAAGTGGACTTGATTCACTATTCCATATTTAAGGGATCAAATGATCCACTAAAATTCAGAGGACTTTATTACATAAAGGTATCAATTTCTTCTTGTTATTTTCTTATGTGGATTTTTGAATTTCTATCGATTCATGATTCTACTCAAAACTAAATTCAACTGAGAGAGTATTATCACAATGTTCATTATTTATTCTCTCATTTGGTTGGACATCTCGTTTCAGTAGTCATCACATACCCTTAAAATTTGTAATTTAAATAGATCCTCCTATTTATATCCATTTTCTAGTAAAAATTGAAAATTAACTGTGATTATTTTTAAACTATTAAACACATAAATAATAATCTAATAATATTAAAGGGATAACTTATAAATTAAATGTATTTCCTAAAAATATGAATTTGTATTTATAAATTTATGTATTCCATGACCTATTTTCTAACATATGCGCTTATGGAAATTTTTATTCCCTTAATAATGGTTAATAACAATCTTATAAATTTAGAAATGAATATCTCATTGGAGTATCAATCTAACTGTGCATAAGGGCCTATTGTTGCGCACTGATTCCTAATTGAGTTTATCTCAATATGGTGTTTTCATGCATTACACCTAGATACATCTAATCTAGAGACACATTAACTTATAGTATCTAGATAGATATATATTTTCATGTAAGAAACATAGTCTATATGTTAAATTTACTTTTTCTGTTGTATTATGTTTAGTTTTATCAATAATATTTCTCTATATATTCCTAATAATCATCCCAAAAATAACAAAACATTCCTTTAATAACAACTATAGGGGTCTGGAATTAATTCCAGTGAACAACAACTGTTACATACCAAGGAACTGCATGGGAGGGTACACCACATAGGTGGGACAGACAACCATACCTAGTGGTAACCCTCTTATCAGGAATCCTTTGGGTAGAGAGGGATTATTTTTCCAAAGCTCATGTGTAAGAGTTCCCAAAGGATCAGATGACCTGATTTACCTATGATACCAACAATGAAAAACCATATCATTATTAAACATTAAGTAAAGATTTATTATATATGAATAAAAATAATAAATACATGAATGTTCAGAATTTATTTTTATTTGGGTTAACTTGTACACTATATAATAATATAAAATAGGGGGTCCATCAGCTTTACTGAAAACAACCTTTACATGATCATAATATTCCTCCATTCCTAAAATTTCATGGGATAACCATTGTACATACATCATAAAGATGTAATCTATATAGACCAGTAATGGAATAAACAAAGTATAACTTGAATAATGTACTAAATATAAAAAAACATGAATTTCAATGATACATAAGAGGGGTGGAAATAAAAAACATTAACAATGATGCATGACATAGCATTATAACATAATGGAAAATGGGAAAGTGGAAAAAACATTAAACATGACATCATAAAAATAAGTCAAGGTTAACAAAAAATAAATAATATAATATTGTTCTTATTATAACCTCCCTTGAACCATAAATATTAACTCATGAGTCTAAAACATTTCTAAATATGTTGGAGGGCTATTTCAACACACCCATCATAATCATATAATACTAACTCTAAAGTGTGCCATGTAGATCATATAACACCAGAATATATTTCATCACATTTCATCTTAAGAATAATCATTTTTTGTTAAATACATGGAAGTCACAAATAAATGAATTATATGTGCCACTAGTTTAATAACATAGACTAGAAATGGGTATGGGTATACAACTCAAAAATATTTGGTACAAAAAATCACAGTGAAATTTCAGCAACACAATGGCAGTATATAAAGATTTATAAAATGGTTCAATGAGAGTGAAAGTGGATTACCGTCACCTGAAATTAAAATGATCAGTATGTGGGATATGTAAAAAATTTATCCAACATTTAAATCTTTGAATTAATAAGAATATGATGAAGAGGGTGATTGATTAATAACATGGCATGGAAAATTGGAGTATCATTTTGACAGCATAATGAGGGTACATTATGAATCATAGATGGGATTAATGAGAGTGAAATGGGCCACTCATCACTTTAATGTCATAATTTATGTAATATGGATGTGGACACGATTATCCAATCAATAGTAATTGAAAGAGAAAGTGTATTATATTATTAGTGTTCTTGAATAAAGAGGAGAAAGAGAAGTTCCCTTACCTTGAGAGTGTGATTCCAAAATCATGGGAGGAGCCTATTGAGTACTTGGAGGAGCATCTAGAGGAATATATAAATTGTAGGAACGATTAACTATGTTATTCTAGGTTTTATAATGAATATTAATGGGCCCTTTAGTGGGGTTATACAAGAAAATTTAGGGGAGTTCATCATTATTTCTCAAACATTTGTTTGGGACTCTATATGATAAAGTAAACAAAACAAAAACCTTACCTTATTTTTTCCAGTTTATTTTTTCCAAATAGATGTGGATTTATTTATTTTATATGTAAAATGATCTCACTCATAGAATATTACCCTTGTTGATGAGAAAGTGAATTATGTTTATAAAGAATCGTTTCTAAAATCGCAAAATATAATATTGATTTTAAAGGATCCATAAAGGCATAAAATGTAAACCAAATAACATCAAAATGACATTATTTTAAAGGGTAAACATATTTTTTGTCATGGATATATTTTATATAATTTATTACATCCCTTTTGGGTCATTATTATTTCATAATACAAACCATTTATTGATATTTTATTTAATCCTAAACTCATAAATAAACTGTCTCATAAATTTTTAAGAAAAATAAAGTTTGATAATTTTGACATGATGATTCCAAAAATAATATTTATGTTATCAAAATTATTTATTAAATATTTGAATTTTTACTTTTAAAACTAGAATCAAAATTTATTTATTAATGATATTTCTTTTTTACAATAATAGATTTGAAACCCTTAAAATGATACATTTGAATTCAAAAAAATTATATTTACATTTATATTTAATAAAACCTATTTAATTTTATTATTTTCATTAATAATAATCACTTTTATAAAATTAATTAGTTTTTCAAAATATAATTTCTTAATTGAAATTTCATGTTACAAAAAAACAAAAGTTTTGTTTTATTATATCAAAATAAAAAAACATTTATAAAGTAATAGTGATAAAAAGTAATATAGTAATTTATCTGTTGAAAATAAAATATAAGTATTTATATTATTTGTTCATTAATAGAAATCTACTTATTAAACAAGTAAATGCACTAAGGGTTTGGTGGAAGATGTTGAGATATTCATAGGGTGGATCAATGTACGTAGTTTGGGTCATTATCTTAATGAGATTGATCTTACCATGTAAATAGTTTCCCTTGCTTTAGTTGTTGAATCTTCACCTCAACATGGTTAAGGGAAAAGCCCAATGTTGTCTTCTTCCTTGTATACTCAGACAAATCATCATCATATGAAATGATCCTACTAGCTCGAGTCATTCATTCTTTTGTCATGGTCAATTGGATTTATCAATACCCTATATTTATAGAAATCATATTATTATTCGTTAATAGCAATATTATCAATGGTTATGATGCATAATCCTTTTTCAAATTTGATATCTAATAAAAAACCAAGGAAGTGCACATGTTTTATATAACCATAATAGGGAATTTAATATATAAAATTTTGGGTCGTTACATTATGGGAAGTGAATTCTAGGTGATAATAATGATTTTGTTAATATTTCTAAATTAAAATGAGAAATATTAGTTTCTTGTGGATAAATTAATTAATAATTTTTAAAAACAGACAATTAATGACATTAATGCCATTTTACTGTGTAATTTATTCATATATATAATATAATAGAAGTAGAAATGATAAAATGTTTTTAAATAGAATGCATTTCATTTTTAGACATTGGAAACGATGTTTTAGGTTTATAAATTATGTTTGTTATTTTTAATTGATTAATATGATTTATTAAATAAATTGTTTTAGTATAAAAATTTTATTACTAAGCCTATCATTATTATATTTGTATTGTATTAGAAAATAAAAGTATTTTGAAAATTGTATTTTTACTATTCTCCTAAAAAATAATTATTTTCATAAATTTAACTAAAAATTTGTCATATAGTAGTTTTAAATTATAATTAAAAATATATAATTAATTTCATAAATTTATTTTCTAAACACTATTAATTGTAATATTTTACAAAAAATGTTTTGTACAATAAAAAAAAATATATTATTAAAAATAAACTAGTATATTATTTTGAGTTTGTTGATTTTAATATATATTTTAAATTTTTTTATATTTACATAATTTATTCACATGAAATTATACATACATTTCATTTTGCTGTCATATTGGTCAAGTTATTATTTGAATAGTTCCTAACTAATTCTATGAGATAAAATATTATTGAAAATGGTCACATTTACAACAATCAAAAATAACTTCACAAAATATAAATGATAATTTTATACATTTCACATATATGGTTTATCTCAAGGTTTTTAGTATTCCATTACAATTTTTTATAAATTATTTTTAATCATTCTATTTATTCTTATGATGGTGTTTTTTGTGGTGGTTTTCTTTGGAGTTCTAAACCCTATTGATTTCCATTTTCTACTTATGTGATTTGGTTTTTATTACCATTTTATAATATATTTAACCGTATAGATTGTATTTATACATCATTTTTAATTATATTATTTTTAGGAATAAACGTTATTTTTTAAATTTTTTGGTGCATGATTTTTGTTATGTATCAAAAAGCATAATATGTAAAGCATAAAAATAAATAATGAAATATCATATAAAAATGCTTTAGTTGATTCCATAATCCCCCCTTGAGATTTAATCATTGAAATTTCCACTCATATCCTCTATTGAGAATAAATTAAGGTTTTTTTGTTTAATTCCTTCCTTTTTTATGAATTTTTTTACACATATAGTTTTTCCAATATACTTGGAAATGTGAGTTTCCTTGATGAAAAATACTCTGTCTCTATGGTCTAATATCATCACAAACTACTACTTACATAATAATACATGATCTAATTTTACCAACTCAATATTTAGTACATGTGATGGATTTGGTTTCATCACTATAAATATATGTACATGGAACGCAAATTCTATATGGGCTAGTTTTAGTGAAAGTGATTGTTGATAGGTCATGAATCTTATGTGATCAATGTTCTAGAATGGTCTAATGTCTCTATAGTTGATCATTACCTTATTCAAATACATATTTTCTACCATTAATTCTTATATTAAATGGAATAATTTGTCTCAATCTTCAATATCCATGTCTCATAAAGGATTTTATAAAGCTTCATTATGTAAAATATGAAAAGATTCAGTGAATTATTGAATGTATATTACATTATTTAAAATATATTCAACAAGTTCGGGTCCAGGAATATTTCATTCACCAATATCACCCAACCCTATTTTAGATATTCATATCTTCCCATATAGAAATTTATTTTGTTTCATCTAAATACTCATGTGTAATCCATTGTTCAATGAAAACATTACTAGAGGAATATCATAATCTAAAACATCTTTGATGTCATTAGATAAATCTATACACATTCCTTCAACTTTTTTAATTGAATTTTCTAATTCAAAATTAGTTACAACATGACACTCTATATCAATTTTCAGCTCAATATTCAAGTAATATTGAAGACTCCTATATATTTTAGAGGTAAACCTTGGATCTAATTCAAATATAGAAAACATATAACATCCCAAACCCAAATCACTAAAGTTGTAATACATACAGAGGCCCACTGACCTCAAGATTGCCTCTCCAAATTCTAATTGTCATTAACAATCATTGTGGGTCTAGGGAATATAATGGTGAGGTGATACACTCGGAAAGAATAAGAGTATAAAAATAAAATAATTTCATAATAAAATTCATACATTAATAGACATTATATAAAACCATAACATTATTGAAAATATACCAATAGTTGGACACGAGGCATAAATAAATTCATTTATATAATACAAGATATAACGAGATCAATCAAACGATGATCTTACAAAATATCTCCAAAAATTAAAACCCCCCACTAGGTATAAAGAATCCACCATGTAATACTCTCACCCAAGACATCTTTATTGTACACTATCTATACCATTATCCTGTTATCTTCTAGCGATGAGTCATTTCCCTTTCCTACGACGCAATCCATAAAATCTACATGAAACCATAAATTATTTACGATGATAATATTTTTATTTATATAACTGTATGGAATGAGAAAATAATGGAATCCAAAAACAGAGAAAACCCCCCTCAACAACACACCCAACCTACCACAAGTGATTTCCTTTAACTACTTTGTCCAATGCTCTAGTGGAACAATAAACCAATATGATATCACACTAAAGATCCCTTATAACTTCCAACCAATTCTATTTCACAAAATTTCACACACCAACCCATGTATTTAAAATGATTTTGATCAAAACATGACAGTAAAACACACATCCATACCCAATATCACATGTTACATTGTCCACTAGTTTTGGTTTTAAAGATCATCATAGTAAACTGATATAACCAAAATTAAAACTATCATATCAACAATAAGATAGTTCCCATAAAAAAAATAAACCCCCTCTATTCTAAATATCTCTATCACCAATGATACCCCATTATATCCTATGACATGTCCCTCATATAAAATAACGATCAATAGTGTCACCCAAAGCACCTCAAACTAAATGAAGGATTCTTACAACATCTAATGTTAGAAACCACATCATGGGACTAGTCTTATATATTCACAAACCCAATTTCCTTAGTCTCATAGTGGAATTAAATAACAAAAAACCTATCTCCAAAAATTATAAACCCTAAATTTTCATCTACAGTAATCGTCAACACCCTATGAATCACACTATACAACCATTTCTCTTGACATCCAAACAAAACCCAATGATCATTTTCCCAAGGAACTACCCCAATAAAAAAACAAACCAGTGATAATAATTTTCACATAGTATGAATTTAAACATATGATTTAAATATGAACATAGAGATAAAAACCACATAAATTTAATTTATGATTTAAGCCCACAATATATATAACCCACATATTTAACATTGAAATAAAAAATAAACTGAAGTTTTATTCTCTGTCAGACACATGAACCAATCAACCCAGAAAATAACATAACACATAATCACACAAATAATAAAAGAATGATCTTGAATGAAAATTACTCGAATTATTATGACTCCACTCTTTGATGATCCCAGTCTAATTCATGTTCAAATAGTAAATTAACCAAATTCATAAGTAAATCACAAGAATTAGGGAATCATTTTCAAATATGAAGAATATAATGAAATCTAAAAAATGTGAAAATGTACTACATGTACTACTAACAGTGACACATGAAATAAAAATAATCATAATAATGACAATGAAAGTAAATAATATCATTTTGGAAAATAAGGAACAAATGACAGGCCAGTAAGGAATGATTAACTAGATAATTTTACAAAATGAAGCCAAATGAGGCTTCTCATTATTTGAAAATACAAGAATTAATTAATTAATTAAACATTAATCATTTGGTAGAATTTCTCATTATTGTGTGACCAATATATCTCATTGAATAATTCCTATGATAGACACCCCTTATAGTGTGTTCCTTTAGGTCATGGCCTAGAATATCTTCCATGTATCTCAACATAATCACAACATCAATGCCAAGGTCATGTTGCAACACAACCCTTCCCATCACGACACAACACATCTTACGATGAACCCCATCAAGAAATGTCCCCTACTGCTATAATGTGATCCAATACTAACTAAGAAATTAATCATAGATAAATATTTTTTTATTAAATTAATCTAACTATTCCATAATTTACTTTCTGGGAGTGCGGTTCTCAACCAGTTCCAAATATTTATTCTTACCTACCTACCCATCAAGTTGTTGTTCCTTAAGGCTATGAAATGAACAAATACAAACATAAAAATATTTATATAATATAGCCTCTAACTACATGGTAATCCCATATGGGTTTGTTTTGTTTTATTAACACATCAAAATAGATGTGATGAGTTAATGATATCTTCTTATGAATTTATTTTTGGCATATATTAATTCCCTTGATACATCAAAAGGGACAGAACAGATATGGTTGACATGATATCCAACAATAATTACCTATATCAAATACTTAATCTTGTAAAATAACTTCAATATTTAATTTATTTACCCTGATCTATATTGAGATATGACACTAACCAACCACAAAAAAAACATGTCATCCCATTCACCACACTTCTGAACCACTGAGATGATGTCAAACACTTCTATCTAATCCAAATTATCAATACCAACCAACTAAAATTTATATATTCCTTATTTGGGAACTCCTTAAATTGGATATAATATACTTGATCACATAACACCATAACAACCCAACATACAAATAGATTCATACTAACCATATTCATAAATCTTAAACACACTAGCTATCCACACATAGCCACCAATCAACAACCGTCATCCATATGAACCATACATGATTCGTAGATTTACAATTTCTCTCAATTTTTCCCACATATATCATGAATAATATATGATTTTTATACTACAATAAGAATTTGGTCCTCCAATTACACAAATACACACTACATACTAGTGTCCATCACACAAAACCAAAAACCGTCATTCTAATTGTGTGCCTTTGAATTTCAATAAATCTGTTTCCAACTATGAGAAAAATAACTCTATCACAAGAAACCAACACACTTCATAACATACAAATACATTCCCTCCAGGTTGAGTCAGGATCAATGTCTACCACTTTATACACTATTATGTATCTTATCCTCTAGAATGAACAATGTATAATAATGAATTATGGATATTCCCTCCACATATTTCTCTTAGTCATACCATGGATTCATGAGTTTGACCCAACATTTGATGCTTAGATAACTATGAGGTCATCCAAAAAACCCAATCCCAATTTCCCATATGGACACACGTTTGACACAATTTTTTTTAGTATATCACACAAGGCCCAAACATTCCATATATTTCTAAACTAGAAACACCTCTCCAATGACACACTCCATGATAAAACTAACAAAAATATTCTCTAACCACTGTATAGGGTCTCCTCATATCCCTAATGTTTGAAACCATGATCTCCACTACCTTTACCACCCTACACAACTACCCATATAAGTACATATCTATCTTTTTGGATTTTATATACTATAAATTCATGATTCATCACCTCAGAAAATGAGGTAAACCTAAATATGTATACTTTACATAAATATCATGTCAATTTGCACCATTTAATCAATGTAATATAAAAACATCATCAATTTCCAATTTTGGTGATAATAATAATCATTTTTAAATCCATATGGAATAGTCCAATACTAAATTATATCCCAAAACTAGGTTAATGAACTCATGGAATCATTCAACACTCAAAAACTCAGGAAATATGTTATTGAAGAAACTCACATAAATATATTTCCAAGGCATCCCCAAAAGCCTAAATTCTATCACTTTTATATCCCCTAGTGTTTCAAAAGTCCCTTATGAATATACATTGCTAGAGTTTTACTCTTATTAGGTGGATTCTGAATCTTATTATAGATCATATATACTAACACAATAAAATAATTTTTTAAATGCGGTACACAATATATCACATGAAATATAGAGGTTACTGTGACTAGAATTATATTATCTGGTAGTATATGGATGTATTAGATCCCTTGGATCTGTGATTTATACATTTAAGATCCTAAACTAAAATATCCTAGAACAACTCATCTGACCAGTTCTCTTGACCCTATTACTATTTTTGGTTAGCTTCCCTTCCCCATAGCCTCTACCTATTACTATTATTTCCCTTTCTCTTAGATAACTCTTTTAATAGTGTCCTAGTGGGAACCACATTTCAACCCTTATATTGATTTAATGTAATTTTTCAAAGTGGCATCTCACTGAGAAACATATACCATGATCAATGCACATAAATTATTCAAAAATTAAAAATAGGAAACATTGAATCATGTTTTGTGTAATACTCACAAATACTCAAACCTACAAGAATAAATATCAAATATCGTCTAACATCATGGATATAACTTCTTATTTATTGAATAGGTGTCACAAAATACATGATCTGTACAATAATGACAATGATAATCAATAACTAGTATAGATTTGTTTATGTAAACAAAATGGTTATATCAAAAAACATTATATAGTTTGTTATTAATGGTTTGAACAGCCAAAATGAATCTCATTCAATAACCAAAACCCAAAAGGAAACCATAAATAGGAACACCAATTTCAGTTGGGTCCTACATGTATAAAATCACTTAAGACTTCCCTATCAAACTTCATAGGTCTAAGAGTCTGAGAAACCTAAATGAAGAACATCCAATATTAGTTTATCCAAAACAAATAACTCACCATCAAACATAAAACTAAAAATAATAATCCCAGTATTACTATTAAATTAGATATACATATGTTTAATTTTCCTCCAAGAACACAAAAAGATATTTTTTTAATGTTCCTATGAACCTCTAACCCATCCATCAATGAATGCCCAAAATCATAAAAACGAACTCACTCAGGGTCATTTTATCTCAACCTAAACTGATAAAACATTATAGAATCTCTATCCTGGATCACTTGAACAACACTCAAGATGAATAACCTCTAACATTAGACGAGGATTTGCATATAATAGAGGTTTTACAATTTCAGTAATGTATCATGGGGTGATTTTAGGGAAATAATACCTTTTAAAAATAATATAAATAACAATGATTTATCAAAAAAAGAAAATAATAAATAACCAAGCATAATATAAAACCATCACAAATTAATCAACATTCCACAATGCATGAAGAATCTATAAAAATATTTAAATACTGTTAGTAATAGATATATGTAGATAACTCATAGGTGAATTGTAAATTAATTTTTAAAAAATACAAAAAGATACCCATGATCAGAACTAAGTAAGCATGTCGTATAGCTCTATCCAATAACATCCATCTCATAAACCATCTTCCCCATCATACACTAATCCCATGATGAATATCCAATACACATTCCTTTACCATGTACTATAATGTATTCAAACGACTTAGATGACCTATGTAGGGTGTGATTGTGAACATAACAGTCCCCCAAAAATAGTTTCCCAAAATAATATTCGTATGAATATTAGTGTATAAAAATTATTATTATTAGAAACCGAAAATAGGGGAAACTCAATCCACACAACACTTAAACATCCTTCAATGTTATTCTTTTCCTTCTTTATCAAGTTCTAGAGTGGGATGTTACACAAAATTATATAATTATAGTGGGTACTTTTCCCCTCTAACTAATTAGTTTTCACACAGAATCACCCAAAAACCCATAGTCATCATAGACATTATAATACAAACACAATTCCCTAAATCTATATATCAATCTCATATCTGATGTACCATGTCCTTATATTTCACCTTCATATTATCATCTCAGTATCATAATAAAATACATATAACAACTATCGACTGAACATCCTAGAAGTTAATATAAATGGAGATCACTCTATCTCATCAAATGGATCATTCATAATCTAAATAATATGTCCACAAATAAAATATCACACCTCTAAAATTATATTCAACAACATCACACTAATATTAAATAAATCTATAAATTATACCACCACCAACCAGTGGTCAAAAACACATATTTGACATTTTTTTGCACATGACCCCAATATAATTATCTTCATTGTGATAAAAAATAACCAAATACCAACATATATAGCCTGAAAATCCTCCATTGAAAACTATGATAATTTCAAAGACTGTCTTCACTAAACAAATGAACCAAATCACCCATGTCTTTACGAGCCACATTAATCATTTTTACATAGAACCACCTAGATCCAATCATCACAAGTACAAATAAATTATATAAGCAAATTCATTCCTCTGAATCTTGGAAGCCATCAATCCAAGAAAAACCACATACCAAAGAATAAACCATTAATTTCAATTTGTGACTACCCCTAGGTAGCTCTCATGAATAAAAAAACTAAAATTGATTTCATTATCTATATCACATAGTGCCCTAAAAATTACTAAAAACCTCATGATTCATATAGACATATATAACACTGAAAATATCTATGAACTACCTAACTAGAGTTAGCTAGATTCCAAAAATTGACTACATTGATCTGATTCACGTCAAACTGGTAGATTCGTGAAAATCCAAAAATTCTGGTAGATAAAGAATCACATTGAGATATTAAGATATAAAAATTCTTGAAACTATGTTCATAAGAACATGTATCCTTACCCATTGCATCTTTTTGCCTCATAAAATTCGAAAACAATCTTGGAAAAACTAGAATCACACTTTAAATAAGATATTATGAAATAGATAGATCTAGGGTTTGACGTCTCATTCAATTTTCTAAAATTCACCCAATTAATACTTATATTCATTTAAAATATACGATTAAATTTTTAATCAAAGTTTTAAAAATATCCCATTATAGGATGACCCATTATACTCATAGTGAAACTATTTTTCTAGACACATCACATGGAATGGCCACTATGGGTAGGGAAAAAACTACCCAAAAGAAAAATCAAATCCCAAATTCAAGTCCTATTTTATATTGTGGAATGCTCAATCCCCTC
Organism: Viscum album; assembly: GCA_963277665.1. Taxonomy (NCBI): domain Eukaryota; kingdom Viridiplantae; phylum Streptophyta; class Magnoliopsida; order Santalales; family Viscaceae; genus Viscum; species Viscum album. The sequence goes on from OY728132.1 coordinate 1,799,227,741, forward strand.
ATAGTGAACCAAAAATCACTACGTCTTATATCAAATATTTACACCATTTTCAAAAAATATTCAAATTTTAGTGGATAAATAAATATTATGAAAATATCTATAATTTAAATGGAACTGTTACAACTCTATAGATCATGATGATATATTGTAGTCATCAACCAAACACTAGTATTTATTCTAATATTTATACACATAACATTATATTTGTCCATGAATATATTATGACTAATTTACTAAAACAAAATATTAATATTATTTTTCCCCTCACAATGCATAAATAACATTCATTTTTGTATGTTTTTTATACTATATAATTCCAATACTTATTCTATTCTAACATCTCAAAACATGATTATTGAACATTGGTTACACGCCGAACACCTCAATAGGGTCATAATACACCTTGATGATGAACCATTTCACCTGAATTAACTCTCATTAACACATGTGTCACTAAAAACGTGGTGACCAGTGAAACAATTACACATATTATATGTATAACTTTGCATGTCAGTTGAGTGATAAATCTTCTCTAATAGTAATGTAGATATGTATATACACAAGTAGATCCACCAAAATCCATATATAATTTTTTTCATTAAATGTATTCAAAATAACATATAAATTTTCTATGTGGAGGTTCTCCCATTTCCATATTGGTTTTTGTAAGGGTTACATCACCTCGTTATACATTGGGATTCAAGATTAAAACTAGTGACAAACCAAGAACTATAAATTAAAATCATAAAACTCTTTATTTATGTTTTACTCATATAATTTCACTCAATTAACCATTTAAATCATATTATATTAAGGATTCATAGAAAAATATGCATTATTTTTGTCATCCAGGGGTTCCCTCATTATCTCAGGTTCATAAAGCATAAAATTTCTTGTAATCAATCAATTTAATCCTTCTCTATTGAGGTTTGATTCATAATGTTTTGATTTCTTTATTTCACTTATCTTTTCATAAATCTCTATATCATGTCATTATACCACCTTGACATCCACATAGATATACGTTTGGGAAATAATTTTGGTAATGTAAAAACACATACATATATTTAAAACTTTGTATTCAATCCATTTCATAACCTTTGGGTATATTCATTTTGAATCCTTTTCAAGGATTGGGTGCAAGGATCTTTTCTAGTAAAATCATCAGATACCATATTAACCTTTTCATGATTGTAGTGAAATTGGAAATCATAGTCCTTAGATAACTCCAAAAATATTTATTATTTGGTAATTAAATTTATCTTATGTGAATATAGACTTTAAACAGTTATGGTTAGTATATATTTATCACTTTTCTCTATATAAGTAGTTCCACTAAATCATGATGAAAATTATTATAGTACTATTTTCTAAATATTTTATTATGGTGTTTTTGTCGAGGATCATTAATTTTATTGAGCCATATTTTATCATAATAATATTCTATAAGAGTAAAAATCCAATCAATTATATGATGTAACATTGTATATAGTAAAAACATCACCACTTGAGGGTAGTCTAAGTATAGGTATAGTGACTTGCCTAATCATGAATTGTGTAATTCTATCTTTACGTTCCCTCATACTAAAATAATTTACCCTTGTTTGTTGGTAAAATATTCATTGGGATAGTAAATCAAGAGGAATTTCTTATGAACCATTGAAAATAAAATATTAATCAAAGAAAACTATAGATCTTTGTCAATCATTTGGGCCTCATCTGTTGAGTCAATAAGGTTTTCCTTATGATTTTTTCATTCATTCATACATGGGGGAGATTGTTTAGTCAATACGATTTCCTTATGAATTTAGAATTACTTCTTGTTTTGAAAATCACAAACACCTTATCTCATGGAAAACTTCTTTTTACCATATCATTTACTTCTATAAGGAAAAATTTCCTTCCCAAAGGAAATTTATCCTTACCATGTTTTCATTGTTCATATCATAATTTTTTTAACTGTAAAATTCAGTTTGAAACTAAAACCACAGAATCCTATAATTACCTAGATTTGAAGCATTCTGCTTTAGGATCCGAATTCTCAGAATTATGATTCCAAATTCTGGTTATGAACTTTTCTATGTTCTGAATCCGAATTCTGATTACAAATTGTGGTTACAAACTCTTCTGAGTTCCGACTCCGAATTCTATTTACAAATTCTAGTTAAGAACACTTCTGAGTTATGACTCTGAATTATGAATAAGAATTATGGTTATGAAGTCCTCTATATTCTGAATTCGAGTTCTCTGAATTCATACTTCGAACTCTTATGAGTTCTGACTCCGAATTCTCATGAAATCTGACTCCGAACTTTTTATGTTCTGGTTCCGAATTCTTATGAAAATAGATTCCGAATTTCCTTTAAATTTAGACTCTAGAATTATATAGAGTTTAGGTTCCAATTCCTAGAAAATAGAATATGAATATCCTTGTATTATAAACTCCGAATTCAATTTTGGTTAGACTCCGAACTTTCATATTTCCTTACATTCCAAATATTGGATTTCAGTTATGTAACCATATTTCTTCTTAAACATCTTTTGTTATAAAACGATGTCATGCTTTCAGTTACTAACTAACTTTGGCTTGAGTGACACGTATATATGTCCCTCCGAATGTTAATGAAAAATATTACCATTGGAGGAGGGATCTGACTGTTGAAGCTTTGCCTATAAATATGGGCTCATATGAAAAGAGCTCAACATTGTTCGATGACTCTAGAGATTACATGATGTTGAATTGATTTCTAGAGAGATACTTGTATTACTTTGTGCGTACTGAACATCTGGTTCATATTAGCTTTGTGAGACTCCGATTGTTCATGTGTACAATCGAGGGCCTCTGGGGATAGGAAGACAGAGGTGTCAGCTACCTTGAAGTTGAGGGATTCCTTGCTGAGGAAGAAAGAGGTGCTGACTACCTTGATGTTGAGGGCTTTCAGGGATAGCATGACAGACTCTGATCTTCGTATCGAGGGATTACCCTAGTGTGGGTATGATAGATATTCTAGAAAGTATAAATCAAGGGACCTTTATCCATGGTTGTTGGATACCCTTCTCTTTGGGTTAAAAGATTTTCTACTTGTTACTTGTTTGATTCAAGCTTTCTACTGCATTTGTATTGTTGAGAAAGTATTACTATATTATACTTCCTTACACTTATACTCTGATTTAGTTAGATTCTATATGCTTTAAGGTAGAATCTTCATCATTGTAAACATTCCTTATGTTTCATTTCTAGAACAATTTTTTCCCGAATTACTTTCTTGGAATCATATTTAAGGAATCAAGTGTGTAGAACTAGAGGTTTTGTGAATTACCATTTTTAACCATCTTAAACACAATCATCTTTAAAAGTTCCAAAATAATTTTTTCAAGTATACAATTCACCACCCCCCCCCCTCATGTATATTGAGAATCATTAGATACTCTACACAGTGTCTATTTTATTTTGGTCCTACATTTTTTATGATAGAGTATATCATAATCACGAACCATCTCAACAATTGGAATCAGAGGAGGTATCTAATATACATATATTCACATAATAGTTTTTCTTTATCAAGTTTTCATTGTTCAATTTTTTCATTGCATAGGAATATTTTCCTTAAATCTGAAATTTTTCTATTAACATGTTTTTATGGAATGATTTTTCATTAAGGTGGAAGGAATCAATGTTGGTTCTATTGAAAACATAAATCCAACTAGAACAACTATTTTTGATGGAAATTATTACGAATATTGGAGAGACTGCATGAAGACTTTCATAATCAATACTAGAAGTTAGTAACATCAAATATCATGAAAACCATGAATATCAACTGAATTATAAGGCACACAATACTTTTCCTTTCTCCAAGACTAGAAACATATATAGGCAAATTTCATCTTGTGAAGCAGCAAATTGTGTTTGGAAGAAACTTGAAGTTACTCACTTTGGAACTTCTAAAGTTATTGAAAGAAGAAGAGCCATGCGTAGAGCTGAATACCATGGCTTTAACATTCCTTATAGAGAACCCATATGTAAGGTGCAACAAAGATTCATGAATATTGCGAATATTTTACAATCTGTGGGTGAGAAAGGATTAGATGATGAAGCTCTTATTGATAAGATCATAGTCATCATGCCCAATGTGTGAGAATCCAAGAGGACAACTATAAATGAGAATAGAAAGGCTACTCATATTTCCTTAGATGAGCTATTTGGAACTATTCTTTATCCAGAGACTATAATGAATATAGATGTAGATAATGTAAAGAATAAGAATGTGAATGGAAGTGTTTCTTTTACTACAACTACAAATCATATGATTTTTAATACTCTGGAGAGAATTACCAGATCTAGGTCTAAGAAGGTTGTTATCCAATCTGAATCTAGTGAAAGTGAATCCTCAGTGAATGAGTTAGAAAATCTTGCTCGAAGGATGAACAAGAGAGCTGGACAGAGGAAAATTAAATCCAAATACAATAAGAAATAAAGGAAAGATATGAAAGAATCATAAGATACATGTTATGAATGTAAGAAATCTAGAAATATAATGCATGATTGCCCCATGCTCAAAATAAAGGAAATAAAGGAAAATCATTCTGAAATAAATAGAAAGAAGTATTACAATAATAAATCTAATAAATTTATGAATTAAAATGACACCCGGAGTGCCAGTGGTGGTGACTCTTCAGTTGAATCTTCAGATTATGAATCTTTTGGATAAAATAATCTTGGTCTAATAGCCAGACTACCTATTGAAATTTTTTTAATGGCTAAGGTACACAATGCAGAATCTATACCAATATATCTTTGAATTCTAATGATATTAAATATTAAAACTCTTTGGATTAAGAATATTATTCTGATGAAGTTAATACTTTACCTTCCTATAAAAAAATTTCTCATTTTTCCAAACTCCTTGATATTGAGAACTCAAAAGTCATGAAAAAAACATGATTAGGAAAAATCTAGGTATACTATTCTTACTAATGAAATATAATATCTTTCTAAATATCTTGATAAGAAAAATGTTTATTTTGAAAAGACTTCAAAAAATCTTAAGGATGTAAATTATGAGAAAATAAACTTTTCAAAGATCTAGAAAACGTTATATCAAAGAAAAATGTTTTTGAGCCTAACTCTAGATCCAAATCTGATGTTTTTGAATAAATGAACTTTTTTATCAAACTAAAATCCAAAATCATTTCCTTAAGGAAGTATTTGTCATACTTCACCTTAGGTAAGGGAAATTTTGATAAAATGTATTCTCAAATCCAACCTCTAAGGAATAGTTTTGGTTTTGGTTATACTGGTTCTAAACCCATTTTTAGCAACAATTATTTTGTTCCTCAAAGTGATCCATTCTGAACTAAGTGTCAGTGTGGTGGAAACTGGGAAAAAAATTGATCCTTAAACAAAACCTAGTCTTTAGGATTTCATAAAGCCTATTTTTCAAAAAAGATATGGGTGCCTAAAATTTTGCTTTTTGATAATTCTGGATCCAAGAAAGTTTGGATTTCGAAAACCGATCTTTTTTATTATTTTCAAGAAAATATATAAGGTACCAATAGTAATACATGGTACATGGTTAGTGGATGTTCCTGGCATATGACTGGTAACGAAAAATATTATTAAAAAATTATCAAGATGAAAGTAGGAAAAGTAACATTCAGAGATAATGCTTAGGGAGAAATTATTGGTATATGCAACATCATTATTCTTGAAAAACATTGATTTCAAATGTTTTATTTGTTAACGGTCTTAAAAACAACCTCATTAGCATAATTCATTTATGTGATGAAGGTTACCTTGTGAATTTTTGGAATGACAAGTGCTTAGTACACAATTCCAAGGTAGAGTTTATTCTTTCTTCCCATAGGCAAGAGAATGTTTACACACGAAACCTAGAAGAACGTAGAAGCCAATATATACCATTCCTTAGTTAAATGGAAGATCATTTTTGGTTATGGAAAAGAGGTTTATGAAACTGTATCCTTATGAACCTATGAAATCTTTCTAAGAAAATATTCGTTAAGGATCTACTGGAGATTAGATTTGATTCTTCGAAAGATTATGACCCTTTTCAATATGGAAAGAAACATAATCCAAGTTTTAAATTAGTCTGTGAAGTCTCAACTAATGATACATTATAGATAGTGTATATGGATCTCTTTGGCCCTACACAAACTATAATCATTGTAGGAAAGTATTGTGTATTTGTCTTGGTCGATGATTACACTAGATTTATGTGGGTCTATTTTCTAACAAAGAAGTCTGAAGCCTTCTCGTATTTTAAAATATTTAGATCCCATGTTAAAAATGAGAAAAACCTTCCATTTAATACTATTCATAGTGATCATGGTGGAGAATTTCAAAATTCAGATTTTGAACCTTTTTTTTGTAGAAAAGGAATTACTCATAACTTCTTAGAACCCAAAACACCTCAAAAAATGGTGTTTTTGAAAGAAAAAAAAGAATTCTTTAAGAGATCACAAGAACCATGTTGTGTGAGTATTCTGTAGCCAATCATTTTTGGGATGAAGCTGTTAGTACTTCTTATTATACTATAAATCATGTTTTTATTAGACCATTTATTAATAAAACTCCTTATGAGTTATGGAATGGTTGAAATCCTAGAAATTCATACTTCAAGGTTTTTGGATTCAAGGTATTCATTCTGAATACTAAAAATAATCTTCATAAATTCACACCAAAATATGATGAAGGAGTTTTCTTAGTCTACTCCCCAACTTCTAAGGCTTATAGAGTTTTCAAAAAAAACACTTGTACTGTTGAAGAGACAGTACATGTGAAATTTGATGAAACCAATCCCTTTGTTTTTAAACAATACCAATATACATCTTCGGATGTGTTTTCAAAAACTGATTATCAACCTTTTTTAAAAGATCTTTATGATAAGGAAAATTCCCAAGAAAATTGATTCTGAAGAATTTTCCCCAGAAGATTTTCTACCCTATGTTGATGAACAAGTTTTACAAAACCCAAATCAATTGTTTTATAAGAATCATCCTAGTGATATCATCATTGGTGATGTAAATCAACCTGTAAGGACTAAGATGTTCCTTAAGAAATGAAGTACAACATATATCATTACTTTCCAAATTTGAACCAAAAATCACTGATGAAGCTTTAGGTAATGATGGTTGGATTAATTCCATGCAAGATGAAGTAAATGAATTCAAAAGGAAGAATGTCTGGACCTTGGATGAAAGACCTAAGGAATCATCAGTTATTGGACTAAAATGGGTCTTCAGAAATAAGTTTGATGAAAATAGAATCATTGTTAGAAATAAAGCTAGATTGGTTTCTAAATGATATAATCAACATGAAAGAATAGAATATAAAGAAATATATGCTCCAATATCTAGACTTGAATCTATTCATATTTTACATGCCTTTGTAGCATTCTTCAATTTCAAACTTTTTCAAATGGATGTGAAATGTGCTTTCTTTAATAGTTATGTACAAGAGGAAGTTTTTCCGGAACAACCTCTTGGTTTTGAAGATACAAAAAATTCTGATCATATTTTTAAACTTACCAATGAATTGTATGTACTTGAGCAATCCCCTTGAGCCTGGTATGATAGACTTACAGGATTTTTCCTTCAAAATAATTTTTTAAGGGAAATGCATATCCAACCCATTTTATAAAATAAGATATGAAAAATGTTTTTATTGTTCAAATTTATGTTGATGACATTATATTTGGTTCAACTCAACAATATTTAACTGATTCCTTTGTGGATCTAATGAAATATATGTTTGAAATGAGTATGATGGGTGAGTTAACATTAATCCTTGGTTTTGAAAACTCTAAAAAACAGGAAGGAATATATATATATATCTCAACATAAGTATATTAAATATCATTTTTAAAAGTATGGATATGACAACACTAAAAGTATAAGTAATCCTATTGGTACCTCAAATACACATGATCTTGATGATGCTGGGAAATCAGTAGATCAAAAATCTTTTATAGGTATGATAGGAAGTCTACTTTACTTGATAGCTAGTCATCCAGACTTAATGTTTTCATTATTCTTATGTGCAACATATCAATCCAATCCTAAGGAATCTCATTTAAAGGCAGTGAAAATAATTTTTTTCTACATAAAGGGAACCATGAATTTAGGACTCTTTTATACCTCTGAAAATTCTTTTGTTGTAAAATGTTTTTTGGATGATGACTTTGGTGGATGTAGAATGGATAGAAAAAAGTATATCTAGAACATGTCATTTATTAGGAGATTCATTAGTTTCTTGGTCATGCAGGATGAAACACTCAGTATCACTTTCTACTGATGAAGCAGAATATGTTTTAGTTGGAAGTTGTTGTACTCAAGTGTTGTGGATGCAACACACACTCACAGACTATAGTACGAGTTTAAAAAAAAACAAAAATTTTGTGTGATAATACAAGTTCCATTTCCATTAGTAAAAATCAAGCTTATCACTATCATTAAAGAACATAGAAATTAGGCATCACATTCTTTGGGAACACACACAAAAAAGAAATAGCATTCTTCAGTTTATCAGAACGCAAGACCAACTTACTAATATTTTCACAAAATCATTACCCTCCAATAGATTTGAATACATTAAAAAAAGTTAAGAACTATAATCATAAGGTAATATTTTTTTTCAACATCCTGTGGAATCAATATCCTTAGAGTAATAAACTCATTTTCATAAGGGGATTACATTTTCTTGTTAGTATTCAAAAAATTGCATAATAAATATTTTATAGTTAGTTTTGTTTTCAATTTTTTTTTCAGAATGATGTTTTTCATATTTTTTTATTGAATATTTTCATATTTTTCATAATAAATCTTTTTATATTTTTCACAATGATGCTTTTGATATTTATCATAATGAAGCCTTTCATATTTTTCATAATGAAGATTTTCATATTTTTTGTAATGAAGTTTATCATATTTTTCATAATGAAGCTTTTCATAATTTTTGTAATTAAGTTTTTTCATATTTTTTGTAATGAAGATTTTCATATTTTTGGTAGTGATGTTTTTTTGTATTTTTAGTGATGAAGTTTTTCATATTTTTTGTAATCCAAAATTTTTGTATTGAACATTTTCATTATGAGGATTTTCATAATGAAGATTTTTGTAATGAAGATTTTCGTATTGGTGATCTGCGTACTCAATTTTTTTAGAATATAATGTCCTTCAAGAATAGTTTTCCTCAATACGAATAATTCTCCTCACAATTCGAAAGGTATGATTCTTTGTTGAGTTTTCGTAATCACTATTTATTTTCTAGAAGTTTCTTTTATTTTGAAAATTTCTTGGATTCTAGTTTCATTAAATTTGAATGTTTTTTTTAAGTCCTCATAAGATAGAATCCTACAAATTTTTCCTTGCGGCTATCATTTCAACCGTCAGATCTGATCAGAAGAATTCTGAGCCATTGGATTGAGATAAGAAGATGAACATTCGTATCAAGACCTATAAAAGGGGACCCCCGATGGTTGTCCCACATCAAATTTCAAGATTTTCCATGTCGAAGCTCTTACCCACTTCAAAATCTAGTTCCAGATTTTCAAAGGATTCTCAATTCTGAATGTCTGGTGAAGTTCCTTCTCACGAGATGTCTTATGTCAAGCAGATTGCGGAGTGGAAAGTTTACAGGGAGAGGTTGTTGTATCCAAACCTCTTCAAAAAGTATGTTTCTATTATTTCAAATAATATCAAGCTTAATGGATTGGAGAGTGTATCCATATCTATGAAAAAAGCTTAGGATATTGTGTATCCAGATCTACTCATTGAGTTTTATGAGTCAGTTTGTTTCTTTAAGGAATAAGGGAGAGATATGTTTTCAATCAAGAGTTATGGTAAAACTTTTTCACTTTCTTACACCAAGGCTTCAAGCTTGGTAGGGATATCCTATGATGGAGAAGCAAAAATTTGTTCTCAAAAATTACTGGATGTAAAAGGATGTTTTATCAAGGTAAAATCTATGGAGTGTCTTGGACTTATAGATGTCAAGACTCTGAAAATTTCTCATTTGTCAAAAAAAATCAAATCCTTGATTTATGGGTTCAGGATTTTATCTTTCTGAGAAATGGTGACATGGACACCCTAATGAATAGTGATATGCATATTTTTGAATTTTTTGGTAAATCAATGGAAGATCAATCTGATGAAGCATATTCTCATTACGATATAGAATGTCAAGAATAGGAATTTGAGAGCACAGATAATCATGTATCCCACCATACTCTCCTAGTTGATTGTTTGATGCTTGGAGTCCTAGAAAATACCTTTCAGTTCCAAGCCAAGGAATTGCAAAGTCATGTTAGTAAGTGATGATACTTTGAGAATAATTAATGTCATTGTTTCTAAAGATTTTTATGATTTTTATGATCTACCAGTGGATGAAGTAGAAGTCATTCTGAAGAATACAGAAGAGGCTGAACCATTGATGAAAGCTAGAAAGAAGAGGAAACTCAAGGAAGTTGAAGAATCAGAGAAGAAAACATAAGGCCAAAGAAACTCAATCCATATCTCTAAAACCATAGAATCTGAAAGCCTATCCAGATGAGTTAGTAGACAAATAGGGAGAAAACAAAAATAATCAGAATGATGTAGAGACATAGTTTTGTCTAGATACTACTGAGGAAAAGGCTCTAAAAAAACACTACTGAAGAGCATGAGAAGCAAGCCAAGTAGAATATTCTTATAAAAAAATGTATGAGGCTGAAATTGCCCAATCTCTTTTGAGGGACACTGAAATAACATCTAAACAAATTCCAGTATGGAAATCATTCTTAGGTGAGGCCTTACTCGAGACTCTGTGGAAGAAGTTCATGACTCTGGAAAAGGTACATGAAAAGGTTATTGAAGAAAAGGATGTTGTGGAAGAAGTACAAGAAGATGAAAGCAGTGATGATACAGGTGATCTGATAAAACAAGTTAAATACTTTCATGAGAAGGAATGTGCATCTAAAAAATTATCAATCCGGACTTCTCAAGCTGGATATTCAAAACTTTCTACTCCTGGAATTGATGATAAGGATAAAGAGGAAGTGAAAAAGTCATCTGAGGAAGAGAGTCATAATCATGACTTCATTCATCTTGGATATATTGAGGCAGAAGTCGAGAAAGAAAAAATTGATAAAGATAAGATTGTTCTATTGTATGAAAGTGACCATGAGTCTCCAGATGATGAAGCTATTTTGAGAACCAATAAGGGCAAACAGGTGGTTATTGATACACCTATGAAAGAAATTTTAAGGAAGAAGGAAGATGGTGGATCTTTTATAAGGAAGCTGGTCGAGCTAGAGGAAGAACCATCATCAACCAAAGTGTTAGATTTAGAGTTATCGGCTTTAAGACATGATTTTTCCATTCAATCACTAAATAATCTCGTTGACACCATTCCGATATTTCCAACCATTGACTTTTGATGTTATATGCTTCAACATAGCATGAATCAGAAATCAGATTATGTATCCATGATGATGAATAGGTGTATAAGGATTGAGACTAGTTACAAGAACTTCTTTATCAACTACGTTGCCCAAAAAAAATCTGGTAAGAAAATGGTCAACTGGTCAAAAAATGTAGTTGTTGATTTGAGAGAGATTGATGAGTTTTAGGATGATGTTAAAAAATCTTTTGATACTCAAGACAGAAAAATCAAGAATCTCACAAAAACCTTTTTGGAAAATATTAATCTTGAGCATAATACTCGGATTCAGGAGGTCAAGGATCTGAATGGGAAGCTATACTTTGTTTCCCAAAGCTAGAAGAGGGAGAGGGATCTCCGAATCAAGATTGAAGAAAATATAGTAAAACAATATGGCTTGATGAAGGCTGAGGCAGAGGCTCTAAAGTCTCAGGATGATAGGATCAACACCTTAGAAAACCTGGTAGAGGAAGATCAGAATGAGCTAAAGAGGCTAAAAACCATTGTCAAGAAATTTATACCTAAGGAAAATGAAGAAAAATAAATCTGATCTTTTGATATATTTTCTTTCCTTATACAAATTCTTCCAATATTAATGAAAATTTGGGTTTCTTGTTTTTGTTTAGATGTTTGTACTAATATTTCATGTACAATATTTTTTTCCATTCCCTCAAATTCATTTCGAAAATAACAAAGGGGGAGAAGGAAAAAGAATTATAATTAAAGAAGAAATATACCTAAGTAAGAGGGAGTTTATCTAAGGGTGAGTTTTCATACAGAGATTTCTGCACTCAAGATAATGAAAAAATCATTCTTGAAATCCAGAATACAATCCTTACTATTATAAATCCTATGGGGGAGTTAGTCTTATTCATCTTTGCCAATGTAAAAAGATAGATAAGTTTTATTTCAAAGTCTATGAATTTTATTATATGTCCTTATAATAATTTTCGTAAAGTTGTTTGTGCTTTCCATAAATGGGGAGATTTTTGAGTCAATTAAGTTTTACTTATGACTTATCCATTCCTTCATACATGGGGGTATTATTTAGTCAATAAAGTTTCTTTATAACTTAACAATTCCTTCTTATTTGGAAAATCATAAACACCTTATCTCAAGGAAAACCACTTCTTACCCAATGATTTACATCTATAATGAAAATTTTTCATCCCCAAGGAAATTTATCCTTACCATGTTTTCATTGTTCATATAAAAAATTTTCTAAGTGTAAAATTTAGTTTCAAACCAAAACATAGGAATATTATAATTACCTAGATATGCAGCATTTTGTTTTAGGATCTGAATTCTCAGAATTTAGATTACGAATTCTGGTTATGAACTTTTCTAAGTTCTAACTCTGAATTCTGATTATGAATTTTTGTTACGAACACTTCTGAGTTCTGAATCTGAATTATGATTACGAATTCGGGTTTCGAACTCTTCTGAGTTCTGACACCGAATTCTGAATACGAATTCTAGTTACGAACTTCTCTGAGTTTTGACTCTGAGTTCTTTGAATTCAGAATTAGAAATCTTATGAGTTCTTACTTTTAATTCTCATGAACTCTAACTCCAAACTTTTTATGTTCTTGTTCCAAATTCTTGTGAATCCAGATTCTGAATTTCCTTGAAATTCAGACTCAAGAATTCTATAGAGTTCAGGATCTGAATTCCTAGAAAACATAATCTAAATATCCTTGTATTATAGATTCTGAATTAAATTTTTGTTAGACTGTGAACTTTCATATTTCCTTATATTCTGAATATTGGATTTTAGTTATGTAACCATACTTTTTCATACACTTTTTTTGTTATAAAACTATGTCATGTATTCAGTTACTAACTATCCATTGTTGGAGTGACACGTATACATGTCCCTCTGAAATTCAAGGAGAAATATGGCCATTGGAGGAGGGAGCCGCTGTTGATGTCGTTCCTAGAAACAGGAGCTCATTTGTAAAGATCTCAACACTATTTGATGACTCTAGAGATTACATACTATTGAATTGATTTCTAGAGAGAGACAGTCATTACTTTGTGCATACTAAACTTCTGGTTCAGATTTTCTTTGTGTGACTCTGATTCTTGCTGTGTACAATCGAGGGCTTCCAGGGATAGGAAGACAGAGGTGCTGACTACCTTGATGTTGTGGGATTTTTTGCCGAGGAAGAAAAATGTGCCAACTACGGTGAAGTTGAGGGCTTGCGGGAATAGCAAGACAGACTTTGATCTTCGTATCGAGGGCTTACCCTGGTGTGGGTAAGACAGAATTTCTTGAATGTATAAATCAAGGGACCTTTATCCAAGGTTGTTGGATACCCTTCTCTTTGGGTTAAAAGATTTACTATTTTTACTTGTTTGTTTCATGTTTTCCCCTGCATTTGTATTGTTGAGGAAATTATAACTATCTTATACTTCCTTAAAATTGTACTCTGATTTAGTTAGATTCTATATGCATTAAGGTAGAATCTTCATCATTATAAACATTCATTATGTTTCATTTTTGGAACCATCTTTTCCAGAATTACTTTCTCAGAATCATATTTCTGAAATCAAGCAAGTGTGTAGAACTAGAGGTTTTGTAAATTACCTTCTTTAACCTTGTTAAACATAATCATCATTAAAAGTTCCAATGGAATTTTTTAGAGTATAAAATTCACCCCCCATATTTTATATTGAGAATCATTAGATACTCCATATAGTATCTCTTTTATTTCTATCCTAATTTTGGTATTATGGAGTATATCATACTCAGACATACCATCTCAACATCATTCATTCTTTGAGAACCTTTATTTTTTAGAGATCAACTAAACCTCTAGTTTTTATTATTGAATTTCACATAAATGTGAACCAAGGTATCCAAAATATCTACTTTTTGAACATATAGTACAACTTATCTTTTTTTAATGTCTTCAGAACAATAATTATACACTTCTAATATTCTAACAAAATATAAGATTATAGGATAATTTCATTAATTAAGGAAACCCAAAATATATCCTGGTTACCTATAAATACATTATTCATCAATATCATGAATAATTTTAAGTTTTTTATATGTTTAAATGGAATCAAAATGAACTCATCGTGTTTATATGTAGTATAAAGGGGTATGTTTTGATTATTTTCTGTCATTATCATAAGCGAATGATATCAAAAATAAAAATCCAATTTTGAGAAGTATTGAGAACCATGAAGTTGATGGATTAAGTCATTAATCCTTAGTAGTGGATTTTTTTCTCAATAATGAATATTTTGTAGTAGTCAATACAAAAAAGCATTGTTCTATCATATTTATTGACAAATAGAATGGTAGAACCATAATGTAATTCACTAGTTAATATGAACAATATATCTAAATAATATTATTGTCAATTATTTAACTCCTCCATTTCCATTGGGGATATCGGTACATTATCTTGTACATATTTTTCTCACTGGGTATGAGTTATATTTAGAAATATAAATCATGATATTAGGGAAGCCAAGAAAATTATTTCTAGAATACGTCAGTATATTTATTTATAATATACATGTTTATATGTTTTATGTATTCCATTGCCTCATCTATTTTTGAATGATATTATTCTTCAAAATCATCCTTGAATTCATATTGGATAATTGGATGGATCAAGATAAGGGAAGATATTTCATTTTCTATGAATTTTTTGTGAGCTATATATGTTGAGTTCTAATTGATTCCACATATAGAATCATATTATAATAAATAAATAGTTTCAATTTTTTTTGAATGAATAATCCTACAAATGATTAATATGAAGGATTACAACACTTGGTCTATAATGATTTCATGTCTCTAACCAAGCCTAATAATCATCCAATTTGGAACTCATCTCGGTCCATAGCTAATCCCAAATGGAATTACCAATCCACAGAGGTTGGAAAAAGTGTTTGGATATCATTCTCAACACTTTGGAATGTTTCTACCCAAATTCACAAACATACAACAACCAACAACATATAATAAACTAAAACTAGAAAACCACAACCAAATAAGCATTTACGAGGTTTCAAATTCAAGTCTCCAGGATTATTCAAAACCAAAAATAGCTCCAATGAAAGGGTCACAAAATCAATCCCAAGACAAGCACTACTAAAGGGGAGATTCTCCAATAAGTCCTCTCTACAACACTGTCAAATAAGATATATATAATCCCAAACCATCGTCACGAAAATCATTACCTTTACATGTATCAAACATGACCAACTTTACATACACCACATGGTTTAACTAGGGAGTGGGATATTTAAATGTAGGATGCCACCCAAAAAGGATTTTATTATCTAATTGTTAGATGCAAAATATACATGCATGTTTCATAATGAAGGAAATTTGTAAGGTAATTTAAGTTGTATCAATTTTAAAAGAAAACATTTTTACCTTTGAATTAAACCAAAAGGAACACCCTATGTCGATTGAAAGTGAAACATATTCAATGAACACAATGTATAGGAGATCTCTATGGGTAATATCTTGTGAATGGGACCTTATATTGTCATGTCTTTATTTAAAGTTGTATAAGAAATACAAAAATCTATATTCACATGAACGATCCACTATAGAAGAGAGGTATCCAATAAATCAGTGGTCTTAAATTGTCATTATGTTTACATATTGTCGTCATCAATAATCCCGCTATGTGAAACTAAGTTGTAGCCACTTCTGAATCACTAGCGCACTAGTCCTATTCTTCCCTCTTTTTTACCCATGATTCCATTAGTTCTCAATGATTTTTCACAAGCTAAAAAATACAAAAAATTTACACATGAAAAGATAAAAATGTTTTACACACACCAAGAGCCATCATTTTCATACACAAAACCACTTTATGAATTCAACTCACACCAAAACATTTAAAAAATATAGTTCACATCCCATTCACAATTCAATAAGACATTTACATTATTTATAAATCATTTAAAATGCACAGAACAAGGCCTATCATCAATGATACAACAAAATTACATGTAAATTCTGTTTTAAAATCAATTAAAATCCCAAAATATTAAATAAAATATTTGAACACCATTTATAATTTACAAAATAAGATAAATAACATAACAAATCAAAATAAAATAACATGAAACGTTTAAGAACGAAATCACCTACTATTTGATTAGAGAACCCAAAAATCCGTTACAAAATTCCCACCTCAACTTAAATGCAACACGGAGAAGGAAAATTCAAACCTAAATCATGATATTGATCCATGAATTTTAAATATCAACATTGAAATCATAACCCTAGGGATAGATAAGATGAAACCCCGAAAAAGGAAGAGAGAAACCCCAAGAGTGTAGAAGGAAACAAGGATAGGAGATACTTACATGAATATTCATGGAAGATCCACACTAAATCTGGCACAAAAATTGATCCCCAATGACGGTGAAGGAGATTGAGTTACTCCTTGGGAGAAATATCATGAGAGGGTTGATAAATATGGGTGTTTTGATGGTAAACCCAAGAGGAGAGAAAAAGGTGTAAAACTTTTAATGTGTTAGAAAATCCACACGGTTTGGGAAACTCTAAGGTAATGGTGTGGACAATTCTGTTAGAACATGGAGCCCCTCACAGTTACCAAGGCCGTGACACACAACCATGAATATTTCATGGTGTAGGTTATGTATCCTACTACACGTTTTCCTGGGTGTGATCATGGTTACCACTAACAATGTACCGACCATACAGATGGCTATACGCAACCAAAAACATCCATTCTCTTGGAAATTTTCAAAGGAAGACCATGGAAAAAAGATAGGCCAAAAATATTGAATAATACATAAAAAAGAGATCTTAGATGTGAAAATTCTCCCCACCAGAAAAACATTCTTCCCTCATAAATTCATCCTAAATCGTGGAAAAAAATGAGTACTCTCACTCGACCCAAGACTTTAGCTACCAAGCCTCTTGCATATCACTCCCATACATCCAAAGGACATAGAACAACAGAATATTATTTTATCAATGTAGCCTCTCTTAGGAATTCAATATCCATATTGGCAATTCAAACACAAATAAATCATTCTCAATCTCCAATTATTCCCAATTCAGAAAATGAGACAAGTTTGGATTATACATTTTCAATTAGGAGACATGAAACACATTGTGAATTAATGTAAACAAATAAAGAAAAGCAAACTGGTACATTATCCATCCAATGTACTTGGTGATTTAAAAAGGGCTGACATACCTGGACTTTATCTTCCCTTTCTTTCATAAACAATGATAACCAAAATTAGTGGCCACTTTCAACAATACCTAGTCACCCTCCAAGAATTCACGATCCAAGAACCTCTAATTTGCATAAGATTTATAATGAATCTGAGCTGTCAACAACCATGTCCGGATGAGTTTTACATCCCTAGATGTCTCATGCACCGAATATAGCCCCAAAAGAGGTGTCTCACCCACCAGACTCCAAGACAAAGGCAACTGACAGGGCTGACCATAGAGTGACCCAAAGGGAGACATTCAATTAAAGGATTGGTAGATATTATTATATGTAAATTAAACGAATCCCTAATTAATATCACGTGAATTTATGATGTCCTAAACACATGCACAGATCATGTCTTCCAGAATTGTATTTTCCAGCTCTATTTGATCATCTGTTTGAGTTTTGGTATGTCTTTCTCTTCTTAACCTGTGACCCCAAATCCCCTTGAAGGCCTTCCCTAAACTGAGGGTGAAATTGGGTGTCTCTATATGAAATAATCACTGATGACAAACCCTGAGGTCTAAATACCTCATTAACATTCAATCGTCGATGCTCATCCACTTTGGATGAATTTTTAATCGGAATGAATTGGGCTGATTTGGTCAAATGGTCAATCACAACCCAAATAGTGTTTCATTCCCAATGTTTATGGGGCCATCCAATAATGAAGTCCACAGAGACTAAGTCCCAAATTCATATATAAATGGTTAATGTCCGGAGAAAACCATAGGGCCATTGATGATTTTTTATTACCTACGGACATGTATATCACTTTGATGAAAAATCTTCTATTTCACATCCCATACCTACCCACCAGAACTACCAATAAAAATCATAATAGATCATGGTATCTCCAAGATAGATGAACCACTAATACTGGTTTTTATGCTACATCACCACCTTCCACAGAGACAAAATCAGCAAAAAAATGCCCAGAAACATAGAATTCCCTTGGGAGACAGTGGCCAATTTGAGGACGTCTCCCCATCATGAAGAAACTACAAAAATAAATGACACATTTTATAACCATGATTCTATTGCTAAAACTTCTCTAGAAGAGATGGATCCAACAA
This sequence comes from Viscum album, assembly GCA_963277665.1. Classification (NCBI taxonomy): domain Eukaryota; kingdom Viridiplantae; phylum Streptophyta; class Magnoliopsida; order Santalales; family Viscaceae; genus Viscum; species Viscum album. The sequence continues at coordinate 1,799,246,493 of OY728132.1, forward strand.
AAAATGTTCCATTAAGGTACCTCCACTGCACTCCTTAGCCTCCAATTGCATCTAGGTAATGAGCCCCGTCAAATTCCACCCATCACTGGACATCCTTTAAGATAGAACTATCATTTTTTATCAATGAATCAGCCACCACATTGCCCTTTCTCAAGGTATAGACTTTTTCAAATTAAAAACCTTGCAGATATTCAATCTAATGATGCTACCACAGATTTATATCCTTATGAGACAAGATGTAGTCCAAACTCTTATGATGTGAGTAAACTACAAACTTCTCAAGAAGGAGGTACTGACACCTTGTATTCAAAGCATGCATCACAACTGCTAACTCCATGTGGTGGGTTAGGTAATTCTTCTCATGTGGACAATTTTGGTGAGATCCATAGAAAAAACTTTGGTCATGCTACATTAGAAGACACATGATACCCATACATAAATCACCACAATAAAACCCCATACCCTTTTCCCAATTTCAAAAAATAATAAACATGGGTGCAGTGGTCAACTGCCACATCGGCTCCTCAAAAGATGCCAGACACTCCAGGATCCATTCAAACATCTCCCCTTTATAGGATAGTGTAGTCATAGAAGAAGACAATAATGATAAATCTTGAATAATACACCTATAATACCCTACTAGGCTAATGAAACTCTGAATCTCGAACATGTTCTGTGGTAGTTCAAATGAAATAACCATGCTGATCATATCATGGTCCACCTTAACCCCTTGTTTTGTAAAAAATGGAACTAAAATATTACCTCTCAGATCATTAATGTGTGTTTCATGAGTTTTTCAAAAAGATGATGATCTCACAAGGTGTCCAACAAAACCTGGAAATGCAACTCATGCTCTTCTTTAGATCAAGAATTGACTAGAATGTCATCCATGAGGACCACAATGAATGAATAAATATACTACTGGAACACCCATTTCATGAGAACAACAAAAACTAATGGAGTGTTTGTCAAACTGAAAGTCATGATCAAATACTTGATATGGCCATACCTGCTTCAGAAATTTGATTTCAGGATAACTGCCTATTTTACCCTGACCTAATGGTAACCCGAATGCAAGTAAATATTAGACAACCACTTTTTCCAATAAAGATTTTCAAAAAATTCATCAATATGGTGTATTGTGTGTTTGTACTTATTGGTTACCTTATTAATGTTCTGGTAGTTTACACACTATTAGAGAGATCCATCATCCTTTCTTTTAAAATAACTAGAGCGAACTAAGGAGAAACACTTGGGTGAATGATCCCTTTGGATTAAAAATCATCCTGTTGTATCATTCATTCTCTCAATTTATTGGGGGACATATGATATGAGGGATGTGGTATTGGTTTTATTCCCAGCACCAAATTGATTGATAACTCACCGCCCTTTTCTAGGAATAACCCGAATAAATCATATGGGAATACCTTTGAAAAATCTTCCACCACAAGAGGAAATCCTCCCTTAAGAGAACAACCATCATCCTCAAACATAAGAGATATAAATTGAAGAGAAAGATTAAATAATTCCGAGAGTGTAGGACATGTACAACCTGACCAAGGATATAATTCTCTGAGAAAGGAATGAGAACTCCCATCTAATTCCATTAAACCAACTGGCCTCCAATAATAATTAATGTGTTCTTTGGAAGTGAACCATCTAGTACATGACAAGGATCACATCAAATATGTCCATATCTAGGACCATGAAATACCATTCCATCACAACCCCCAGACATGGAAGGTTTGCACAACGGGAACCTGAGGCGCTTCTCCTTCTTAGTTCCCAATAGTGTCACCAACTCCATCAAAACAGAAAATAACTCTATTGACAAATTGAATGGGTTCAAAATATGTGAAGATAAAGAAGAAATATATGCACTAATATCAAATAAAACCACAAATATTGAAGATGAAATTATAATAGTACCTCAAACAATTGAGGTCCTTGCATCCTATTCCATTGGTGCCTACTCGAATGCATAAAGTTGACTGGTATCTTATTGAGTCTGACCATGAACAATTATTTAAGGATATATCCTGAGATGAATCTGACCAGAATAAGACCTAGTACTTCCACCTCTACCACCAAATTGAGATCCCACCATCCTAGACAGTTGTGATTGTGTCTTTATTCACCTCAAATCCATTGAACCTGCACCACCATTATAATATTGTGAAACTCCAAAGAATTTTTGTAAGGTCCCCAACACTACACATCAATCCTATATTTTATGAGGAGATATACGAACTGGTTGACTGTTTCCCTCTGTCCCACATTAGTGACACCCGATGCACCCAACATCACAATCCATAGAAGATGGATCCCTAGAAGAATGAAATGAGAAACCACCTTCCATCTTCCCTTGCATCTCACACCTCCTCTTCTTTTCCAAATAACTACCACAACAAATTTCAAACATGGCCCAAGAGACAACTAACTTACCCTTATGGTAAAAATACACTATACAATATTATTCAACTACTTATGAAAAATTGTTATGCTTGAACTATAAGTCATAGGAGTATATATCTTGCCACAAAACTTTCTCAAACCATTTAGTCTTAATTTGCTCATTTGAGATTATTTCGGGGGCATACCAAACTAGATCATCAAATTAGTTGGCATACTCTATCATGGAATGTACCCCTGAACAATGTCATTGAACTCATGGGATACATCATATTCTTGAACCTATGAGTATTATTGATCATTTAATATGTCCTTGAAGTCCTTCTAGACAATTTAATCATGCATCCAAGCCTGTATCGCAGAGTCCCACAACCATCGACTGGGACCTTCAAGCATAAATGAAGCACACTTCACCCTTAATTCATTGGTGTGTCCTTGAACATGAACATTTTCTTGATCTTCTAGATCCATTCTTACACTTCTTGTGGTTCGGAACTACTTCAGAAGGATGGTGGTTTGTTCTTCCTAAATTCATGTGCATTATCCTTCCAAAAAACCAGGATAAAAATCCCTAACTATATCAGGATAAGAACCCACTCCCTAACCCAAATCGTAATCAGAATAAAGCACAACATTTACCATCCTTTGATCAAGTGGTTCGGGAGAACTCTCTCTAGATCCTTCCCTTAGCTATAGAAGATATTTCTAGGGAGGAATGTTTCTACAAAAATCAATGGTAACATCAGAAAATCATCAAAATATCAAGTCTGAAAGATCACAGCAATAATATAGAACCAATAACTCAAACATTCCAAGGAAAAAATAAAAAAACCACCTCACCCCCATCCTGTTTCCATGTACTATCTACAACCTGCACGTCCCACTTAGAGGGGAGGGAAAACATGTATCCCAATATCCCATGGCAACTCGAGGTCTATTAAGAGGTGTGTTGGCCACGCACCCTACTCACAATTGGAACTATGAGCCCTGATAGTCATAACTCATGTCTATCCAGACTCATCCCAAATAGCATGACCAAAAGAGCTTAACCTCTCTTTGAAACCATTTTGTGATGAACTAAGATGGATCGTCATCTGATTTGGTAGCCAACCCTGTATGCGACAAGGCCCTAAGGGATATCCTTATCCCCACAAGCTGGAATAAGTGTCTATATATCATTATCAACACTTTGTAATTATTTTACCCAAAATCGAAAACAAAAAAACCAACAACATATAATAAACCCCGACAAGAAAAACACAACCAAATGTACCTTTAAAAGGATTCAAATTAATGTTTATAGGTTTTTAAAAAACTAAAATTGGGATAAAACAAAAAGGGGTCCAAAATCCATTGTATTACTACCATTAAGAAAGGGGTGTATCAACCATAATCTATATGCACAACACCATATAAGAATATCACTATCATCCCGAACCACCATCACAAAAATCATTACATTTACCTGTATCAAACATGGTCAAGTCTTCTTACAATCAAAGTTTAAGCAGGTTGTGATCTATTTCCTAGTAGGATACCACCTAAAAAGTATTCCATATAATAAATGAAAGATGAAAAATATACATTCATATCTCATAGTGATATAATAATGAGGTAATTTAAATGAAATAAATTTTTAATGAAAAAACTTTTACCTTTTATGTAAACCCAAAATCCACACCATATACTGATGGTGAGTGAAACATTGTCATTGATAACCAAGTATGGGAGAGGCCCTATTGGGGAATAACTGGAGTATAAGATCCTAGAACATTTTGTCTTGATGTATAGTGGAATATGAACCACAACAACCCATGTTCTCATGCATGAGCCACTAGTGGGGACAAGCCTCCAAAATTATAGTGGTCTATCATCATCGTTATGTCTATTTAGTGTTTTCATCATCAATCCAACTATGTGAAATAAAGTAAAATCCACATATAAATAACTAAAACTATAGCCCTATTTCTTCTTCTTAGCTACTCAGGATTCCCATAGTGCTCAATCAATTTTCACAAGCCACAAGACTCACCACATTTACACAAGAAAGGCCAACATGGCTTTACATACACCAAATGAAATCATTTTCATTCCCAAACCCACTTTCATAGTTCAAAACACACCAAAACCTTTCCAAAATATAGTTTTTACCCCATAAAAAATCAATAGGTCATTTATAAAAAATGTATAAATAATTTTAAATGAACACAAAAAGGCCTAACTTCAATGATACTTCATATTTACATGGAAATTCCATTTATAAATCATTTTTAAACCAAAAATCTTCAAAAACTAGATTTTGACAACATTTATAATTTATAACACATACTAATGAACAAAAATAAAATAAAATAAATTCATCAAATAACATTTAAGCATTAAATAATCTGTCGTTTGAGTAGAGAACCCCAAAATGAAGTGCAAAATTTCCCCCAACATTAACCATGACACAATTAAGTAAAAGTTCGCCCTAAATCAATATATCAGGTAGTATTTTCAAAGATAAAACTTAAAATTGTAACCCTAGGGAGGGGGAAGAGTAATTACCCAAAAAGGAAGAAAGAATCCCCTTGATTAGAGATGGAAACAGTGATATGAGACACTTACTTGATGATTCATGGAAGACCCACATCAAATCTAACACAACAATTGAGCACCAAGGGAGGTTGAAGGAGGGTGAGGAGCACCCAGGGAGAAAAATACCAATATTGAGGTGAAATGGGGGTGTTTTGGGGTTAAACTCATGTAAATATAGAATGATGGAAAATTCATAATGTGCTGACAGATCCATAGGATTATTCCACACGGTTTGGAAAATAGTGTGGTAATTGTGCGGACCATTTTGTCTGATCATGGAGCCCCTCACAGTTTCATGGGAAAGGACTCATGGATGCGAGGAATAAGTCCAGTAGGTTCTATCTCATATAACATGGTTTCTTGGGTGGGTGAATGGTTACCACTAAGCATGCACCAACTACTCGCAGTGCCCTATTCACCAAAAAACATCTATTTTTATTGACAATTTGAAAGGAATGCTAAGGGTAAAAGATATAAAAAATTAAAATATAAGAATACATAAATAATAGAACACAAATGTGACATTTTGCAACTAGTAATTTTCATATATATCTTTTATTAAACATACCCGGGAGGTAATCAAATAGATTTAAAATAGATTTATGATATAATGGAATGCTTTAAATGAAAATTAAATAAATCATTTTCTATTCTTCATTTACTAGTGTGTGTAAATTTCATCACATAATTTACATGATCCATATAAGTAGTTTTGATGGAATGGGATTTCTCTTACACTCTTGAAATGGGTTCCTATGAATGTTTATTACCATGAAAATAGATCTTTTGGGTACTAGCTTTTATAGTTTCCATGTTATTTAAGATGAATCTTTGTACCATACATGGTGTAATATGTGGCTCCGTCCTCTCCTTCATAATAGTGGTTATATTATTCATGTAACTTCAATATTCATGATACATAGGGCTTTACTTTCCAAAAATAAATAATTTCTTATTTAACTTATGGTAAAACACATGGATATTATTTCCACTTCCTAGATAGGTTGATGTTTATACCATCATTCCTCCTTTTTAAATTGATCCTTTGTCTTTAAAACCCTTCATTCAGTTCCCATATCCATGCCCAAGGGACCATTGTCCAAAATCAATTTCCACATTTAGTGTACACCAAACCAATTATTTATAAATCCATATTTCAAAAAATTTGAGAGATTCGTAGAGGTAGTGTTCTAAAACACTAAAGACTCTAATTATTTTTTTATAAAAGATAATAAAAACAAATGCATTCTATCAAATCCTTTTGAAATTTCCCCCGTATTTTGTAAAAGATTAATTATACTTTGGATTAATATCATTAAACTCTTACTATAATAGATCTATAGACCTTCTATTTTCAATTATTTTGCCTCTAAATAATACAATTGTTTCAACATCTTAAATTTCACGCTACGGAAAACATAAATGAAATCGTGATATATTTAGATAATATATATATATATTAAACATTGAAAATTAAATTACTAGTTTTTTAATTAGTTTTAATTAATATTAGTAACCTATTTATACAATATATATACATATAAAAAAATTAAACTATTAATATGAATGAAATTAAATTTATTTACTAAAAATATCAAATAAGTTCATTTATCGTTGTGAAAAGAATTTTCTCAAAATTTCATTTTTTTGTGATAAACCTTTTTATTTTAGGAAACATATTAATTATAATAAATTATATACTATCTTAATAATTTTTTATCATCTACTTAGTTGTTAAATTAAATGAAATAAAAATAATAATTGATAATTTTTCAAAAAAAGTCATTTTTCTAAAAAAACAAATTTTTATTCTATTGTATTATTTTACTCAAAAACTGAATTGATATATTTCATTAAATAAATTTTAAAATATTTAAATACTTTTTTAATTTAGGATAAAAAAATTATCTTACGATAAATTTTTTTTTTTCCCAAAAGATTGATTTTTACTCAAATAATATGGGCATTAAAAAAATATATATAAATTTTGTGATTTTATCATTACATAAGCATATCCTAAATGTTTAAAATAATTAAGTAATAAAATTTGTAATAATGGAAGAAAATTATTTATTTTATAATATATTTCTTATTAAAATTTCTTCTTCCAATATTTTAGAACTAAATTAAAATGATAGTTTCATAATATTTGTTTTCGATTTTATTAAAATTCATGTATTATCAAGGTGAGATTAATTTTTCGGTTGAAATGAAAGACTTGTGAATTTTATGTGATTTATAATAAAAAATTTATGTTATAGTAGTTTATAATTTTAATGAATATTTATTACACATATAATTTATGAATAAAAAGACTTTTTTTGTAATTTTTTTTACGCAATGAGTGAAAGTAACATTAAATTTACAACTAAAACCATAAATATTTTAATTCTTAAAATGAATTAAAATTTTGAAAACTATATGGTTTAAAATAGGTAAAGGGTTTGATTTTAATTTTTCAAATAATATTAATTTCTTTGGATAAAAATTTATTAATAAGGTAAATGTAAATTGTTTTGCATGTAAAAAAGCTCCAAAAAGACTTAAAACACTCAAATGTGTCTCCAAATTGTGTAGTTGAGGAGATATTAGATCAAAACACACTTTAACATCTTATTTATTCAATTCAGATCCATTGAATTTGGAATAGTAATATTAGATTATTGAAAATCATAAGACTGCGTCAAAAAGTTCCATTCTCTTCACTTATAAAAATGTTACACTTCTGAAATTTCAAGGCTTGCCTTCCCCTCAATTATATCAATGAATATATTCCTAATTTTTTCTATTAAATTCATCTCACAAATTATTAATCTTACTTTCACCGTTAGATATCATAAGGCCTTCGTTAACATGGATAATTTCAAAAAAATCAAGTACCAAACAAGATTATTATCAACTAATTTTTTTCTTCATCGTTGCAATCATTAATTTTTTTTTGTAAAATAATAATATAATGATATTAGTATAATTATAGTCTTTAATGTTAAAATTTTATGGATATTTTCATTTTCAATTCATTTATTCCATCCATTTAGATAAAAGGAAATCAATTTTTTGTGTGTACGCATGTACTACGACAACCACCGGAAAAAAATTCATTTTTCATCACAAATAATAATTTTTCATTACTAGAATGGTTTAGCGAGTAATTAAGATTTATTATAAATAATTAAGGTTCAATTATTAGAAATTTTATAACAAAATAACAATATTATAAACATATTTTTTCTTCAATTCGAAAATCAAAAATGAGTTATCAAATATAAAAATGAACTCTTTCTCTAAGTATTGAATTTATATAAAATATGTTATTTTTATAATTATTTAAAATTTAGATATAACACACTTAGAAAATATATTTAATATGATTGTTCTTATTTTCTAATGATATAATAACTAAACCATCTCATAATCTTCCATGAATAATGGTATGTTCATATTTTGTTTGGTTTCACCACTTAAAAAATATTTTATATTTATGTCATGAATTGCTACAATAAATTACATACTAGGATAATATCCTATAAATATGTAAATATATTTTTTACGTTAATGTCATATAAATATTTAATACATTAATTGAGAAAAACCTTTGAATCATTATGAATCACCGAAACATGACCATCACTGATTTCATCTTTATGGTTCATAACCAAAATAGACATGAAATTATATTATATATTTATAAACTATAATAAAACATTTATTGAAATACCTTGGATGATCTAATAGTTATGTAATCTTTGAAAATAATAGATACCAATATAAATTTAATGAAACTAGTTTCATGTGATAAAGATTACTACCACCCAATGTTGAAAATAATTAAAAACACACATATATGTATACTAATTATAAATGAGAAGTTTAAATGGTTAGAGCTATGTAAATGGTTATCTGTTATGTATTTAATGAACTATATTTAAATAATTTTGAAATTAAATTCAATTTGAAAAACATATTAGGTCCATGGTGAGGGTTTTCATCTTAAAATCATATTTTCCAGACATGTTTTGAGTTATGCACCAAATTTAACTAATGTGTAATATATACTACCAATTTGAGGTATCATGTAATGAATAATATTATTCTGATGGTATTTTTTGTTTAATTTCAAGTCCCCACTTTCAATGAGGTTTTATTTGAATTTTCTATTGTTGTAAGGTTTTTCATGGACTCAATTATGAATCTTTGAGATATAATAATTTTTTTCACTTTGTTTTCTTAAAAATTTGTTTTCACTTCTAGTGGATATATTTTTATCATACCATTTTTACTTCATGTGATTTACTATCCAATTTATTTCTTTTATTCATGTGTCTATCGATAGAATTCTTTCGACAATAGTAACGATTTTTGGTAACTCCACATTTTTTAATTGAGTTAGGATTATTCTCCTAATCTTACTTCATTTTAGTTGTGTACAATATTCCCATTGAATGTATTATGTGTTACTCTCTCATTTTATTCAAGGTCTATTAATTCCAACCAACTGGGCCCTTTGAAATATATTTTCCACTTCATGGATTCTATTCTATTTATTCCATCCACCTTCATTCTCTATATAGATTAGGATCATGTCATTACAATATTTAATTTACCATATAATCACTACCCCATATGGTTTTAACATGTCATTTTAATATTTTAAATTGGATGATGTTCACTAATAAATAGTATTTACATATTGACACAGTTTATTTTAATGGAAATATATATCTTTCACCAGCACAAATTTAGGCATAGTAAGTGCTCTAGGGTTATTAGAAATGATAATAGGGGGAATTTTACCAATGCTAAAAAAAGTGCGGATAAATCTTCCCTTTATCCGTGTAAATATTAGCACTGATAAAGTCCCCCCTTTTTCAGCACTAACAAAATGCACTGTTAAAAAGGCATCATTATCAGCACTAAAAATAGCACTGATAAAATTATTTAATACGAAATATTATTAATGTGTTTCAAAATATTTTTATTCTATTAAAAAATCAGATATATACATTAATTAAAAAACACTTGTTTATTATTTTTATTATGATTATATTTTATTTATTATTTGATATGTTTATTAGTTTTAGTTATATCATTATTATATATATTTTATACTGAATGTATATAATATTATTTATAAATAATTTTAATATATATATATATATATGTATAGAAATACTTGTCAAATATTTATATATTTAAATAAATTTATGATTCCAAATGAATGTTTCTATTAATGAGTACATTCTTATCATGAATATATGTTCATTATTTACCCTAATGTTTGTAATATATACTATACTACTATATACACATGGTGTATTCAATCATTTCCTATGTATATGATGCTTTATTTTCCCATAAATACATAAAATCAGGATAAATATATTTAAATAAAAGTTAAATGTATTTATTATATTTCAAAATATAAATATTTAGTTATATATAATTATTTACATTATAAATATATGTCTTTCATGAATATATATACAGAAACAGACATATATATATATATATGTATATTTAAATACTTAAGAAATTAAAATAAAAAATAATATATCAGTTTATATTTATATATATTTAATTATAATTAAAATTATAAAATTATAAATATATTATATCATAATTTATACACAAAAACCAAAAAATATATATATTAATAATATAATTTATTAAATTATAATATATATATTTATTATATGTATTTTTTAAATTATAAATGTAATCAATATATTGGTTATAAATTTATAATTATGCATAAATGGGGTATTTATAAGCTCTAATTAAAAGGTGATGATAAAACATCCATTAATCAGTACATTTTTAGTGCTTCTAAAGATTGAACTTTATCAGTGCTAAAAAACACTGATAAATTAATGTTTCGTCCGTGCTTTAAATTGTAGCACTAATAAAACATACTTTTATCCACATTTTTTAGCACTGATAAAGATGGTTCTTTATCATAACTAAAAATGAGCTGATAAAGGTATGTTTTATCAGTGTTTATAATTTTAAAATTGATAAAAACAAACTTTGATCATTGATTTTTATCTAGAACATATAAAATTGTTGCTAGGTTTTATAAATTTACCCTACATTACTCTCATTCCTTTCACGCACAAGCTCTCAGAGAGGCTAATCCCTACCACTGTTGTCTCTACTACTATCATTGTTGCCACATCCTCTCCTCCCTCTTCTCATGTTGCCACCACTATCTCAACTGATGCGACTACCACCACCACTACTGCCTCTTCTCCTCCCTCCTCTCCTACCTCCTTATCCTCCTCAGTAATGGACTCCTTCGCTATAAGGCCCCAGCCTTAAACCTTACTTAATATTGAGTTATTACAAGATTACACATTGAGGATCTTTTCAGGTTTAGAGTTGTAGAGAATTAGATCATAAAACTTGCATTACATTCCACATTTACACAAAGTGGTTATATAAAATATAGTATTCATTTTTTCCATCAACGGAAACATATTTAAAAATAAAGAATGAATTCTTTCTTGGCACTTCCTTGACACTATCATCATAACATGTACATTTCCCTTTACCTGTGAAAAACATTTCAAAAAAAAACTTGGGACGAGCATAAAAATCTCAGTATGGGTTATAAAAATATGGAAAGGAAACTTGAGTTCATATATACATAAGAATAAAATCATACATTAGCCATAAAACATAGGCACGTTACCATACCTCATAAAATCATGAATAAATCATAAAAATCATAAGAAATAAAGGTATCTTGAGGCATTCATAACATTCTTACATAGGGAGTAACCCTCTTGGTTACATTTGGAATACCCATCACAGTATATAACCTAAATCCCTTTGGGAAAAAACCTTAATGTTTCACTCCTTCCTGTTCCCCAATGCATTGGAGAGCTATATCGGGCTCACCCGCCCTTAGTTTATCACGGAACCACCCATCTTCATAATAATTCCCAAGAACCATAACATAATTGTATCACATAAAACATGCATAAAGAAAACATAACATTTCCACATTTCAATTACAAGATATCAATAAAACATATTGATATAAAAAACCTTATGAAAACCATTTTCAATACCAAAATAAAAGAAAAGTAAAACATGGTATTTATTTTTCTTTTAAAAAGAAGGTACGTCTTGTAGAGGAAGCCGAAACTCAAATAATGGTCACGGTGGTGGAGATGTCATTGTCGCCGCATACGTACGACAAAAACAATCCCTTTTGTCATTTAGTAAAACGATTCGTATAAAAAAATATTCCTTTTTGGATAAACGTAAAAGTAAAAGGGGTTTATACACCGTATAAAAGAAGGTTGTTTATAAAACAAAATATGCCTCAATGAATGGATATTGAGAGGAAGTCCCTTACAAAGACGGTATCCTTGGTTTAAGGATAAATCAATTACATAATTATGTGTGACAAATGAATACACCAAATATAAGTGGATATTAAGTGTAAAATAATCAGTGGTTATTCACACATATTCATATAATGAAATATTAAAGGATTACAAGTTTATCCCAAAGAATCAAATTTGGGTTTAGAAGTTCACTTGAAAAAATTTGACAGCCTAACGACGTCACGAAAAAATTAAAAAAATGAGTTTATGGGAGATAAAAAGGGTATCTCATAACATGGACATAAAATTTAAATCAATAAGGATATAGAAGAACATATCCCAACATAATAGCATGTGAATTAAAAGTCATAACAAAATAAGTCTTTTAAAAAGAGGAGGGTGAAAGGTTCCCTTACCGACATGGGTATCTTTCAAAACATACGCCCCATGAAAGACGGACAATAAAAAATTGATTTAAATACTCATAAATGAATGTATATTACACAATGCTTAAAATAATGGGCAGTACATACACCACTCAAAGGAAATTATGGAAAATGTAGCATAAATCTCATGAGAATAAAAGTGACATGAAAAATCCCTTACGAAAATTCAGCAGCCTAACGGCTCCACATAAAACTTCCAAAATGGACTGATGAGAGGAAATAGGGTCTCTCATCATATCAACATAAAGTTTATAGAAAGTGGAATATATAAGAACATCCCCCAACATAACAAATAGGAGTTTAAAATAAGTGACATAAAGGATAGTACTTAAAAAGAAAGAGAGAGGTTGGATCTCTTACGAAAATTCGGCAGCCTAACGGCGCCACTCAAAACTTCCAAAATGGATTGATGAGAGAGAATATGGTCTCTCATCATAGGAACATAAAAATTATAGTATGATTAATATAAAATAATATCCCAATAACAAGAAATATGATCTTTAAAAATAATGACATAAAAGAGTGTACTTTAAAAGAAAGAGAGGAGTCGGATCCCTTACCTCAAGTCCGACTTGTCTTGTTCGTTTCTTTATATTCCTGAATAATAAACTTTCTTCAATTTACAATTTCCTAAGGACCTCCTTTAAAGATTGTTATTCAGTTCAAATCACATATTATAATGTTATAATAATTGTTTAATAATGTTAGTTCATATCAGACGTTTTTGTCGATGTTTGGTACATGAGTCAAAAATGAACTTGTTTGAAAAATGAATGCCCATGTAGCTATAAGTAAATAATTTCCAGAATAGTATTAATGATCAAAATTTCATATATATCCAGTACATATTCATTTTATACTATTCCATATCATTTGGAGATAAAAAACCAAAAGCACCTTTCATGGAGACGGTAGGTCGTACGTACACATGAACGCTACTTTCATTTCTATTTCGTATTTTATGGAATGGAATAATAATGATATAAAGGTATATTATAATTCCAGTATAATATCATATATTGTTTCATAACTCCATCCTTTATACATCCCACATATGGTATTAACGAATCAAATCACTTTGAGGGGGCGGTAGTCTGCACTTCCTTAAATGAAGATATCGCGTTTACCCATAATGGAAACCATAAAGATATGCCATAAATGAAACATAAAGAATATTAAGTAAAACATAAACATATTATATATAATATATAAATATAGTTACATCTTAATGTCCACCTTTTAAGGTGATATATGAGTGTTGAACAATTATCGTTTCGTGAGGCAGAAATTCACCATCCACATAAACAGTATGTTCTTTAACCATTTGATGTAGGTGTGTGTAAGTGTAGCTCTAATTATTCTTATAAAAACATCCTAGTATATTTAATATACTGGAGTTGTTACAAAATAAATGAATAAAAAGAGTTTAGGGGGTTCGAGAAACAAAATAAAACAAAAGAACACAAGTGAAGACATTACCTTAAAATCGGGTAACTCTTTTTAATTTGAGCTCAAAGGCTTCCATGGGAAGACTTCAGCCCAAAGTGATGCTTCTAGGAGTAATAGAGGTATGTGGAGATACAAAATGGTCAGGGGATGGCCGAGCCAAAGGCTTTTCAAGTGTGTTTAAAGAGGTAGAGGTGGGGGCCTTTTATAAGAGGGGAGGAGGGGCACTCTTGGAATGTAAACAAATGTTACGTTATTTTAGAATGAGTTTCGGATTTTAATGGTCCCAAATTGATGTTTTTAGAGGGTATGGTGATAAGGGTTCGAAATCCACCCATACAATAGGTTTGGACATGTTAAGGTCTTAGAATTTACATTATATTTTCATTTTATTTAATTCCTTTATTAATGAGGTAATTGTTGCATCATCATGATGTCATAAATAATTTAATATATTTAATTTCTAAAAATTATAAAATAAGTATCATGATGTAGGAAATCTTTTTAGCTTTCTAATTAATATTTATAGTAAAAAATATGACTTGTATAACCCCATGTAAAAATTGTTTTAGTAAAACATCTCATGTTTGTGTAATTTTTACTTTAACATTAAATAAAAAGTTATTTATGTCATTTCCCAACCAAAGTGGCTCCATGGGGTCCCCAAGTTGACCCATGAATTTTTTTGGTCGGTCATGACATATCCAATGAGGGTAGAACATTTGTCAAGCTCATATCATATTATTAAAACATTATTTTTACCTTAAACTATACTAATTACCTATAATCGCGATTGAAAACTTAAAAGTTACTATTCACCAAAAAATTATTTTAATTCCATTGAACCACATTTTACTTCTTAATGAAATCCATGTATGTCGGATTTTTGAAATTCAAAACACAAATATGGAAAAATTTCATTTAAACGGAAAATCAGTTTTTATAAGTACCACTTAGTGGTTTCACTATTCATCAAAAAATGAAGTTTTTCAGAAAATTAACAAAAATTCACCCTAAGATATATTTGATATTCCGAATTCAAAAATGATTTCTATTTTAAAAAATTAAAAACATATAATTTGAATTAATTAATTTAGTAATTAATTTCCACTATCGAAACAAATAGCGTGTTTTTATGAAACAAAATGTATCAAAAGATTGACACTAGTTTAAGTCCGATTTCAAAGTGAAATTAATTCCAATGACCACTATTGGATTAAATGGTAAAAATATATTCTAATTTCACTTTAAAACCAATTCAAAAGATAATATAATCATATAAGTAAATTATATTAAAAAGAGGTTTTGAATAAAATTACATAATTTTTCACTATTCATTAAAAATTGAACTTTTTCGGAAAAATACCAAAAGTTTACACAAAGTAAATTTTGTTGTCCCGGTTCTGAAGAATAATTTTATTTAGTCAAATATAACACATTAAATTGTCAAAAATTTGATTTAGAAGAGGTTCTCCATCAAAATGCGGTTAATCGACCTTTTAAAGAATATTAGAATGTTTATGCTTAAAATTGGATTCATTCGCATTTTTAATCCTCTAATATTTATTGTAAAAAGTAAAAATATTTGACAAACATATATAATCATTTTTAGTTAGTTCTGTTCATTCCCTCCATTATAATAGCTAGGTGTTAACTACTATTTAAAATAATATTCTTTTATTATTATATTGCAACATAAGATTCCCAAGAAACTCGTTGTTGCGTATTTGGTACGCCATCAAACATAGAATCCCATTTAAAGTAATATTAATATTCTATTCACAAATATGGATAAATATGAAAATTTCATATTCTTTATTTACCTGGGATGTTACATCCTCCCCCACTTTGGGGAATTGCGTCCTCGCAATATTAAAATTGAGCTTGGAAACATCCTTGAATGTCCCACATCGGAACCAGAGTCAGAAAAATAATCACTTTAAAATAAAGGAAGATAAGTACAGAGGTCACCCGAGTTAGCCCATACTAGGATTCCAAGTTTGAATATATGGACATGGAGGAAATAAAAAGGGTCATGTTCTGATGGAGAGGTATAGTAAACATGTCTAGGAGAAAGTTAACCATAAGATAATCACAAACTTGTGATGGGTTAAACGGTATTCGATTCCCCAGTAGGAAAAGTTAACAGACAACATTTTTGTTTTAAGTTACTTTTCATTGAGGAATTTATTTTTGAGCTTAACTAAATCATAATGAAACATACTTACTTGTCATGTAGACTTTCAACTTTTACTAGATTCCTTAATCAAACTCATATTTTCTCTAGAAGATGAGTATTTAGGAAGACTTATTCGCATTAAGAGTACTATAATAAATTTCTAGAGAATCAACTAATCCACAAAAGAGAACTATATACTTCCCATGTCCTTAGACTCTAACCAAAACCAAAACCAAAAATGTTAGTACAAGATCAGATAATCCAGAAAAGGATAACCCTTTATAAAAAGAAAATCTATTCTTAATCTCCAAAATTTGTCCAACAAAACCCAAAGTTCAACGAGGACCATTCGATAAACAATTTGTCCATAATATTCATCAAAGTAAATAAAACTAATATTGAAACCCAAATATTTGAAGGATTTAGTCACATAGTCTTCCAAGTTAAATCGTAACATTTATCTCCAAACAAAATCAGTTGCTCTTAATGTCTCGTATTGAAAAGTAATTAACCTAATCACATATCCTCCATGATATGTTAATAAATTTCCATAGATAACCCAAAATCAACTTAATCTTATTTCATAAAATAATCTAACTAAAAATAATCAGTCAAACTAACCAGGGACTTCAGATAGTCCAGTGGTAGGAAATAAATACCAGTCGCACTTTGGTTGTGGGTTCGATTCCCGCGGCTTTGTCCGACGCGATGGGTTTTCACACGGTCTGCATGTTGTCCTTTTTCCCAAACAATATAATTATTAAAACATTCCCCAAAATGAGATAAAATATTCAAAAATAATCATAACATATTTTAACCTCAAGTTTATCTCATGCCTTTCATTTTCCATCATAATATATAATAACCTATAATTACCTCAAAAGTAAGGATCATATAAACCCTAATGGTTACCTTTATAATTATTACCTGAACTTCCACATCGATTGGTCATCTCGTACATGATGCATTACAGAACATACCAAGGTACAAGTGGTTGATCATGACTCCTTGATAGTTGGTTTAGAACAACCACGAGTTTCCTCATTGAATCCCCCATTTTATCTAGTATCCTAATCAGAGAACCACCACAGTTTCCTTCAAACCTATTGTCTCTTTGGTGCCTTATTGATCCAGCCATTTACTAAAACCAAAAAGGTCAGTGTGAGTATATCAACAAAACCATCATGTACTAATGAGGAAGATAAAAACTAAGATATACTTACTCATTCTCTTTATCTAAAACTAGGAGTCTTTCTGAAATCCTAACCATTATGGTAATGTCACTTATGCATAAAGAATACCCTAACCTCTAAAGTTATCTAAACCAACCTCTGATACCAACTATAAGGCCCTAGCCGTAAACCTTACTTAATCTTGAGTTATTACAAGATTACACATTGAGGATCTTTTCAGGTTTAGAGTTTTAGAGAATTAGATCATAAAACTTACATTACAATCCACATTTACACAAAGTTGTTACATAAAAGATAGTATTAATTTTTTTCCATCAATGGAAATAGATTTAAAAATAAAGCATTGATTCTTTCTTGACACTTCCTTGACACTATCATCATAACATGTAGCTTTCCCTTTACCTATGAAAAACATTTCAAAAAAAACATGGGATGAGCATAAAAATCTCAGTAAGGGTTATAAAAATATGGAAAGGAAACATGAGTTCATATATACATAAGAATGAAATAATACTTTGCCCATAAAACATAGGAACTTTAACATACCACATAAAATCATGAATAAATCATAGAAATCAGTATACATAAAGGTAACTTGAGGTATTCATAACATTCTTACGTAGGGAGTAACCCTCTTGGTTATGTTTGGAATACCCATCACAATATATTCCCTAAATCTCTTCAGAGAAACCTTAACTTTTCACTCCTTCGTGTTACCCAGTGCATTGGAGAGCTATATCGGGCCCACCCGCCCTTAGTTTATCATGGAACCACCCGTCTTCATAACAATACCCAAGAACCACAACATAATCGTATCACATAAAACATGCATAAAGGAAACATAACATTTCCACATTTCAATCACAAGATATCAATAAAACACATTGATATAAAAAATCTTATGAAAAAGATTTTCAATACCAAAATAAAAGAAAAGTAAAACATGGTATTTATTTTTCTTTTAAAAAGAAGGTATGGCTTGTAGAGAAAGCTGAAACTCAAATAATGGTCACGACGGCGGAGAAGTCGTTGTCGCCAGATACGTACGACAAAAACAATCCCTTTTGTCATTTAATAAAACTCTTCGTATAAAAAAGATTCCTTTTTGGATAAATGTAAAAGTAAAAGGGGTTTATACACCGTATAAAAGAAGGTTTTGTATAAAAAAAATATGCCTCAATGAGTGGATATTGAGACGAAGTCCCTTACAAAGACGGTATCCTTGGTTTAAGGAAAATCAATTACATAATTATGTGTGACAAACAAATACACCAAATATAAGTGGATATTAAGAGTAAAACAATCATATGTTATTCACACATATTCATAGAACAACATATTCAAGTTGTAAATGTTTATCCCAAAGAATCAAATTTGGGTTAAGAAGTTCCCTTGCCAAAATTTGACAGCCTAACGGCGTCACTACAAGATTCAGAAAATGAGTTGATGAGAGATAAAAAGGGTATCTCATCACATGGACATAAAAATTAAATCAATAAGGATATAGAAGAAAATATCCCAACATAATATCCTGTTAATTAAAAGACATAACAAAATAAGTCTTTTAAAAAGAGGAGGGTGAAAGGATCCCTTACCGACATGGGTATCTTTCGAAACAGACAACCCGTGAAAGAATGACAATACAAAATTGATGTAAATACTCATAATTGAAAGTATATTACACAATGATTAAAATAATGGGCAGTACATATAACACTCAAATGAAATTGGGGAAAATGTAGCATAAATCTCACGGGAATAAAAGTGAGATGAAAAATCCCTTACAAAAACTCGGCAGCCTAACGACACCACTTAAAACTTCCAAAATGGATTGATGAGAGGAAATAGGGTCTCTAATCATATCAACATAAAGTTTACAGAAATATGAATATAAAATAACATCCCCCAACATAATAAAGAGGAGTTTAAAATTAGTGACATAAAGGAGAGTACTTAAAAAGAAAGAGAGAGGTTGGATCTCATACGAAAATTCGGCAGCCTAACGGCGCCACTCAAAACTTCAAAAATGGATTGATGAGAGAGAATAGGGTCTTTCATCATATGAAAATAAAAATTACAGTAAGAGTAATATAAAAGAATATCCCAATAACAAGAAAGATGATCTCTAAAAGGAATGACATAAAAGAGTGTACTTTAAAAGAAAGAGAGGAGTCGGATCCCTTACCTCAAGTCCGACTTGTCTTGTTTGTTTCTTTATATTCCTGAATAATAAACTTTGGTCAATTTATAATTCCATAAGGAACTCTTTTAAATATTATTATTCAGTTCATATCACATATTATAATGTTATAATAATTGTTTAATAATGTTAGTTCATATCAGACGTTTTTGCCGATGTTTGGTACATGAGTCCAAAATGAACTTGTTTGAAAAATTATTTCCCATGTAGTTATAAGTAAATAATTTCCAGAATAGTATTAATGATTAAAATATCATTTATATACAGTAAATATTCATTTTATACTAATCCATATCATTTGGAGATAATAAACGAAAAGCACCGTTCATGGAGACGGTAGGTCGTATGTACGCATGAACGCTACTTTCATTTCTATTTCGTATTTTATGGAATGGAATAATAATGATATAAAGGTATATTATAATTATAGTATGATATAATATATAGTATTATAACTCCATCCTTTATACGTCTCACATATGGTATTAACGAATCAAGTCACTTTGAGGGGGCGGTAGTCTGCACTTCCTTAAATGAAGATATCGCGTTTACCCATAATGGAAACGATAAAGATATGCCATAAATGAAAAATACAGAAGCTTAAGTAAAACATAAACATATTATATATAATATATAAATATATTTCCATCTTAATGTCCACCTTTGAAGGTGATATATGAGTGTTGAACAACCATCGTTTCATGAGGCAGAAATTCACCGTCCACAGAAACAGTATGTTTTTTAACCATTTGATGTTGGTGTGTGTAAGTGTAGCTCTAATTATTCTTATAAAAATAGCCTAATATATTTAAGATACTGGAGTTGTTACAATAGAAATTAATAAAAAGAGTTTAGGGGGTTGGATAAACAAAATAAAACAAAAGAACACAAGTGAAGACATTACCTTAAAATCGAGTAACTCTTTTTGATTTGAGCTCAAAGGCTTCCTTGGGAAGCCTTCTGCACAAAGTGATGATTCTAGGAGTAATAGAGGGATGTGGAGATACAAAATTGCCAGGTTTTGGCCGAGAAAAAGGCTTTTCAAGTGTGGTTAAAGAGGTATAGGTGGGGTCCTTTTATAAGAGGGGAGGAGGGGCACTCTTGGAAAGTAAAGAAATGTTATGTTATTTTAGAATGAGTTTTGGATTTTAATGGTCCCACATTGATGTGTTTCGAGGGTAAGGTGATACGGGTTCTAAATCCACCCATACAATAGGTTTTGGACATGTTTAGATCTTATATTTTACATTTTCTTTCCATTTTATTTAAAAACATTATTAATGAGGTAATCATTGCATCATCATGATGTCATAAATAATTTAATATATTTAATGTCTAAAAATTATAAAATAAATATCATGATGTAGGAAATATTTTTAGATTTATAATGAATATTTATAGTAAAAAATATGACTTGTATACCCCCATGTAAAAATTGTTTTAGTAAAACATCTCATGTTTGTGTTATTTTTACTTTAACATTAAATAAAAAGTTATTTATGTCATTTCCCAACCAAAGTGGCTCCATGGGGTCCCCAAGATGACCCATGGATTTTATTGGTCTTCCATTACACATAAAATGAGGGTAGGACATTTTTCAAGAAAATCTAATATTATTAAAACATTATTTTTACCTTAAAATACACTAATTACCTCTAATCGCGATGAAAAACATAACAGTTACTATTCAACAAAAAATTATTTTAATTCCATTGAACCGCATTTTAATTCTTAATTACAACAATTTATGTTGGATTTTTGAATTTCAAAAGACAAATATGGAAAAATTTCATTTAAACGGAAAATCAGTTTTTATAAGTACAACTTAGTGGTTTCACTATTCATCAAAAATTGAAGTTTTTCAGAAAATTACCAAAAATTCATCCTAAGCTATATTTGATATTCCGGATTAATAAATGATGTCTATTTTACAAAATTCAAAACATATATGTTGCATTAATTAATTTAATAATTAATTCCCACTGTCAAAACAAATAGCGTGTTTTTATGAAACAAAATGTATCAAAAGATTGACACTAGTTTAAGTCTGATTTCAAAGTGAAATTAATTCCAATGACCAATATTGGATTAAATTGTAAAAATATATTCTAATTTAACTTTAAAACCAATTCAAAAGATAATCTAATCATATAAATAAATTATATTAAAAAGAGGTTTTGAATTAAAATACAACAGTGTTCATTATTCATTAAAAATTGAACTTTTTCGGAAAAATACCAAAAGTTTACACAAAGTAAATTTTGATGTCTTGATTCTAAAGAAGAATTTTATTTAGTAAAATATAACACATAAAATTGTCAAAAAGTGGATTTAAAAGAGGTTCTCCATCAAAATTCGGTTAATCGACCTTTTAAAGAATATTAGAATGTTTACACTTAAAATTGGATTCATTCGCATTTTCAATCCTCTATCATTTATTGTAAAAAGTAAAAATATCTGAAAAACATATATAATCATTTTTTAGTTAGTTTTGTTCATTCCTTCCATTACAACGTCTAGGCGTTAACTACTTTTTAAAATAATATTATTTTATTATTAGAGTGCAACATAAGATTCCCAAGAAACTCGTTGTTGCGTATTGGTTACGCCGTCGAGCATAGAGTCCCCTTTAAAGTAATATTAATATTCTATTCACAAATATTGATAAATGTGAAAATTTCATATTATTTATTTACTTGGGGTGTTACATTCGCCACCTCAAACAAAATTCGTTTTGTGGTATGTATTTTATTTTGATTTTTACCACATAATTTTTATTTTTCTAATGAAATTTATGAATTTGTATTCTTCATTTGGTGAATAATTTACTTCACAATGGCATGCATTATCAATTATTCTTTTAATCCCTTAGTATCAATAATCAAATGATCCCTTGATGATAACTTTGAGTGTACAAGTTTTCACCTGTTTGGATTCTACCTCTACCGTTGTTCTTATTGATCCCTTATAATTTTTCATATCATGAGACTTAATCATAGATTATGAAATGAGGTGTGGGTGTGGATTATGAATGAACAATGGTATGAAGAGGTTATGTTGGGCAGGTGGGATAATGGTCACTGCAAACAAGGTGATTTTAGAGTGGATATCTGGCATTTATTTAATCCAAGGATTAGAAATAAATAATGTGGGGGTGTGACTAGGATGAGTACATTAGGGTGAAATACTGAAGGGTCTTGGATATCAATGATGGAAAAAATGATGTGATTCTTTGGCAATTTAAGGTGTAAAATCTTGAACTGTGGATGAATATAGGAATATCAGTGAAGAATATGACTCCAAAATGTGAAATTCAAAAGGAACACATGATATAAACCTCGTTAGATGTGGTGATAGGGTTTTAGAAAATTATAATTATCACATATCATATGGTACAGATTCACACACCATGTAGTCTATATGAAATGAAAATCCACGTGCATGAGATTAAGTTGATATTTTGAGTACATAACTAGCCACGTGAATATTAGTTTGAGTACATTCCATGTAGTTCTACATGACATGACTCAGGTAGTAGTACACACCAAAGGAGACATCCATTGAATAAACAACATGTGTCCACAAAGACACATTGTGTAGTTAGGGACTACATGTTTTGACTATCTAATAGTACAAACTATGTACCCACGTGGGAATAACAAATTGTGTATCACCTCAAAAAGTCCATGTACCATGATGTGCCATGGAAACTTGTATTAGGGATACATTTCAAGTACCTATTTTTCTCATAATTTCTACACATCAAAGTGAAATCTAGGTACAATGACATCACATGCAATGTGAAGACGATATACATGACAATACTATTGCCGAGGGGATAAAAACTATATACCCTTACAATGCAAGTCATGTTCTTTTTCTAAAAAATATGGTTTTTTGTATCACCTAGTTCATGACATTGATTTAGGTGGAAGAATACATCATCTTCATATTATATATAGAATGTAGTGGTGAGATTCTCTTTAACATCATAGTTGGGAGGTGAGGTGATATATTTAATTTAATCACCTTATATCCATAGGAATGAATGAGGGGATTGTGTATATTGATCAATGAATTCAAAGGGCATGTTTTTTCCATGGTTATCTGCTGAGGGCAGAGTACAGGTCCCCCATATTCTTCATGAAGTTTGGTACTCCCCCACACACCTTGAGAACAAGTCTCCCAAATAGAGTAGGGTCTCCATATTCCCTCAACACTAATGAGATATTAATCCCCCACACACAATAAATAAAGTTTAGTACTCCCCCACAAATCTATAGAGATTGATACAAAATATTCTAAAGAACACTCCTTGATGTGGCGAGGGTCCTCTATAAGGGATTAAAACTCCCTTGACCATTGTATATACATCACTAAGGTGTTGGTCATTTTATATATATATTTATTGGTGACGTGGGTTTTCTCATAACTGGGTAGTTAAGATAGTTGGTTTTAATACTCCCTTTATCATCATATATTATTAGTTCAGGCAGAGGTTCCCATATAGGTTTCCATAAAATTGATGTGATATTGGTGGGAAATGAGGTATGGTACTCCACTAATTTATGTGAATACCTCAATATATGGTGGGTTCTCCTTAATATATTTTCGTAGTGTTTTAGAATAATGGTCAAACATATTAGTTACATTATGACTTGAAACTCCTTAAGCACCCCTTAGTTGCCCTAGATATATGATTTAAAACTAGGATATCAACTTCATGCTTCCGGAATTTTATAATACATTGAGAATCCCTTGTTCATCATGATATAAAACATTCATGTATTAGTTCTGAGATGACTGAGTCTTATCCGAATCAATGAGTCTTCTAGTGGCAGAGAATGTATCAATCTTTTCTTGTCTTCCTCTAAATCATTTTCCCACATTAGGGGTTGATATGTGTTTATTTTTATTTATACTTTATGAATTTATCTCATCATACTGAATATTATTATAAGAAAATCTATATATTATTTATTCCCAAATATGTTTTTTCCATGCTAAAAAAATATGGTTTGAAGGAGGTCATATTGGACTTAGATATGGTATTAATTTTTCAGAGCTAAAGACAGATGGTACCCAGTAGATCTTGTTGGTCCATAGTAGTGGTGATTAATATTATAGTTGTAGGATAATCATGGAGTACTTATTGTGTAGAGGAACTATCCTTCATTCCATGTTCATTAGTTTCTATGACTAGAAAGTTGTGTAGTACTTAGAGTGTTTCCCCGATGTGGTGATGT
The DNA here is from genome assembly GCA_963277665.1 of Viscum album. Classification (NCBI taxonomy): domain Eukaryota; kingdom Viridiplantae; phylum Streptophyta; class Magnoliopsida; order Santalales; family Viscaceae; genus Viscum; species Viscum album. The sequence goes on from OY728132.1 coordinate 1,799,271,526, forward strand.
ACTCAGTATGTCATGTCTCATGATTTCATTATATATAAAATTTAATATATATATATTTATATTTATAAATGATGTTTCTGATTATTTTATGCATTGGATATGTGTGTTTGTAATAGGATTATATTGTCTTTGGTCTCCAGTATTTTTTGATATGCCTACTCAGTGAAAGACACCAGCCCCTGGCCTGTTAGAGGTGAGATTGGGGAGGAACACTCTACTTAATGCTGGCCTGGATGAGGCCTAAGTGGGTTGGGTAATTTTAGATTAATATTATATCTATCTATTACTAGGGGTTGAGTTGTGATTATATAATCACATGAAGAGTAGTTTGAGAATTTTGGGGAATAATGTTTAGGACACTAGAAATTAATTGGCATTTTCTAACATGTGTATATCTATAGGTAAATAAGAATTTTATGTTGGTAAAATTTTTTACCCACAAAAGTTGTCCTATCACATATATATTGGTAAAAACACTGTCACTAAATGTTATTGTGAATGATAAAATATTTCTTTTTGCAATTATAATAATACCAATAGATAATATATATGTTTGTCAAAGTGTGTAGAAACATATTCATATGACAAATTTATCTGTTTGAAATAATATTACAAACATATAATATCTATTTATAAATTAAATAAAATTAAAAATTATTAATTTGTATTGATAGTAAAATTTCATATTATATAAATTAATTTATTATATATAATACAATTATTTTAATTATAAAACTAAAGACGAATTTCACACATTTTCAAACTAAGTAAAATATTAGTTATATTAATAATGAAATTTAATACAAATTAAATCAATACATAGATGAATTTTATCGATACATAAAGACCATAAAGAAAATAAAAAACCAGGATCCGTCATTTTCTCCACCAATGAACCCCCCCCACACACACACACAAAATTGAAAAAAAGTTATATCGTCTATAAAATGGAATCCTCTAGCACCCATCATGGCATAAAAAAGGTTACTTCAGCTAAAGTCTTTTCATCACCCCCCAAATAGGCCATTTGAAGAAAAAAATAAAGTGAATTATTGTACAATTGAATAACCACATGTCATTATTATTCCACACTCATCACCTTCAAGATGTACACCACACCCAAACAAAGTGCATACAAGTAAATAAGTGAAATATATCTGCATGAATTGAAAATAAGATGAAACTACGTAAAAATGATCTACATAGAATGAACATTTTTCATTCATAATCTTTAATGAAATCTCAACAAATCATGTCACTTCCAGTACTCGTGAGTAACCACAATTAATTTCTATGTTACACCCTTCAACTCCAAGATCAACACCACAAACAACCAAAGAGCATACCAACAAATCAGTAAATAAATATTTACATGAATTGAAACAAAAATCGAAGTAAATGAAAATCATAAAAATTGACATACACAGAATGATAATTTTTCATTCATTGTCTCTGTTGACATCTTAAAAATCATGTTACCTTTAGTACCAGTGAGGAACCTCAATGCACTGCTACGTTGTACCCTTAAGCTCCAAGATCCACACCACACACAATGAAAGAGAATACCCATGAATCCATAAAAAATATCTGGCTTCCTGAATTGAAACCAAAAAATATATATATTCAAATATAAAAAATTTAAATGAAATTGAATGATATAATAAGAACGAAAACATTATAACATCTTATTAGTCACCTAATTGATAATTTTTTTAAAATTGTACAATATATTGCTTGGAGGTTGTGGACATTATTACTGTTTCCATGCCTCATCATACATGGATCAAAGGGGTCACTCAAAGTGGGAGTATTTTTTTAATAAAATGTATTCACATATTGTTTATTAAAAACAATGTATTGTTATAGAGGTTGAAGGATATTAGTTTCTTTTATTGGGAGAATATGATGTAGACAAGTTGGATGATGTGATGGTAACATGATTATCCCTACTGTCCTTGGAGAAAGTAAAAGTTAGTTTCCACCATTGCAGATAAAGGTTTTTCACTTACAACCACATATAGGTGAAATATTACACCATTAACTCAAAAAGTGAAAATTTTGTACAACACATGATTGATCACTTTCATATATATAAGCTGTGAATTCGAAGCTGAAAAGTGAAAGTGTTTTAAAAATCATGTGAGTACACAGTGTGGGAATGAATATGAAATTTTCAAATAAATCTAGTTAGACTTTTTAGTCTTCATTTTATTTATTTTCTAATCTATACTAAGTTGATTTGGATTTTTATTGTATCTCGAGGTTCTAGATGTGAAACCAATTACAACCATCTCTTTTTCTAGAAATGTTTCATTAATGAATCATAGAAAATTTCTCTACAATAAATAAATTGTTTTATATTATGAATACAGTAAATAATTTTTGTTTTAATATAAGAATACAACATAGATATGAATATGAATAATTAGGTTTCATGAAAATGATCAATTCTCATAATGTATAATGGGTTTTGATGAAAATCCATAATTCTTACAAACCTTCATGGCCTTTAGAAACCAATTATTTTACTAAAAATGAAACAATAAATGATACCAACATTCCAATACACTTCATATATATCACAAAAAGCAACATAATAGTAGTATGAAAATCAAGGGGAACAACAATGTGGTATCACCTTGAAACTTAGTATGTTTTCTGCATCCTTGTAGTGATTATTACAAACATTCATATCTTCGTAAATATCATCTCTCATTAGATATTTCATCCACAATTTGACTCATCAAATGTGAATCTATGTATCCGGACAATTATTTGTTGTCTACAATGTCTAACATACCAAATTCATTATCCAAACATTCTAACAACAAAGAATGAACATTGAATTGTAAATGAACCATGAGAACCTGCCATGTAATTGAGGACTCAAATACAATAAGACACATCAAATATGTAACATACCATTTGCACCAGAGGAAGGTGGATAATCAATATTAAAGAAATGATAATGTTTAATGTTCAATAAAAATAAAAGATTATGTATAACCATCAAAATAAAAAAATACATGAGACCAAGATCCCGAATCCCAAATCATATAATAAAACAAATAATGATAAGATCATATCATGATAATGATACTAATTTACTTTCATTGAATAAAATTTATCAATAAAGAAGATAAAAGCAGCTAGTACTAAAAATTGTACATTTCCAAAGCTATTCACTTGGAGTTGAATTTTTGCATATTATAGACAAGCGCATAGTAATGTATACTAAAACATTATAGTTATATGTTGGGATATTGAAGCTGTACATTAAAATGGATAATGAACGCATAATATATCATAGTTGTTTGACTGAAAGGACATATTGAACCTGCATATTATAGTGTTATTGAAATTTCATAGTTGTACTGGAAACTATACATGAAAAGGATTCATGAATCCTACTTATTGCAACAATGGATGTTGAAACTATATATAAATTCAAGGTGAAAAAATCTACATTTTTTCTGAAACTGCATAATTGTATGATGATTATTTATTACATACACTTAATGAGGTACGATATCTATAGTAAATTTCTTCGCAATATATATATAAACCAGTTTGTTTGTGACATTGATTAAATTGAGGTAAATATATATATATATATGAACATAAATAAATAACCTCAATATGAATTGAAAAATAATGTTAATTAATCTAGTGAAATGTAGAGAATCTAGGTGATTCTTAGAATGTTCAGTATTAATATTCCAAGGATTTTTTTTTTACATAATTGAGATGTAAATTTTCTTTAGAAATAAAGGTTAATTTCAATAGTTCATGTAACAGAAATAAGTATTAGAATCCAAACATATGTTATCAAATATATGTTATATCTAAAGAGAGAAGTTCACGACCTCCAAGGAAGATTGGAAGTAGTGATAATCTACCATAAAAGCATCTAACAGTGTAGTGATTTTGTTTTCAATATATTGTACATAAAAACTCCGTCCTTTAATTGTGTTTCATAGTTAATATAAATTTTAGAATCTTAAGAATCCAAGACTGGCATGTATAAAAAATTTCAATAAACAATTAAAAAATTTATACCTCATACATGATTAGCACCTACTTATAGACTGATTACAGACCAGATTAGTAGTAATAATTTCCTCAAAATAAAAATCTCTTAGTCAGTGAAGATATTAACTACTAACTCCAATCAAGAGAATAAAAAACCAGCCCATAATCAATTTAATCTTCCTTTTTTAGTGTCTTATTTGAGTCAAAATATTGAAATCAGATACCAAAAAAGACTACATTATGTATTCGATCCAAAATAATAGATGAAACCCTTAAAATTTAACATTGATCAAAACCAAACCCTGAAAACCTTGGATAATTACATCATCATACATTCTATATAAATCGACTCATTTTTTAAAAACAGTAGAGAAAAAAAATTAACAGAAGCTTCATGTATTTCAAATCATAGTATATTATTTCCTATAAGAAAAAACATAAGTAAACATAATAATGAAACAATATATGGATATCAATATCATTCTCATGAAATGATGGATATTTTTTGTAATAACAAAATTCACCTTTTCTAACACTAATCTAAAAAAATACCTTCAATCTACTTGTAAGTAGAAAATTATGATTAGAGATAGTTATTATCAAGAATTTGTGTCCTAGGGTATTTTTAATATTCACCAAAAGGAGATACTTTGTTGTTTTATAGATTCGTTAAACTGTATAAGTACACCATACATGTTCTCATGATGTATTAATTCATTCTGAAAAACTATCTCAACTTCAAAATCAAGCCCTATAAACAATTCACCCTTTCTTAGAAAAATCATTGTTTTTTGGAGATTTATTCAAGCTACACAGGTGACGGCAGAGGGTTGGATGCAATGAATCTTGGTTAAGAGTAGGTGGTGATGTCCGAATAGGGAGACGAGTGATTTAGAATGGTGGACGACAGAGAATCTACTCTAAGAGGGGATGGAGATTCTAGGAGATGCAGAGTACACATAGGGAGACTGTGGAAGGTGGGTTGTGGAGAGGTGGAATAGGGATTCTAGGTATAGGAGGTGTTGGGACACCACATAGGCTTTTTAGGGGATGTCAAGTTGATGGGATGCCGATGATGGAGGGGTCAGAGGGGGATAATGGTCAACAACATGCAAGGGGTTCATGTGAGAATGTCAATGGGGGAATGCTAGGGACGACAAAAGATCCGATGAAGATGCAGGTCTTTGATGGAAACAACTATGTCTTGGAGAGGATGATGTGGGGAAATGGGGGATGAGGCTGACATAGGGCAGGGCATGATCTGAGGTAGGGGAGTGAGATGAGAGGTAGGGTAGTGGGAGGTGAGGTCGAACACAGGACGGGGGGCAGCAATGGCCATGAGGATGAGTCTCCAATTAGAGTTTTAGTGGTGTTATTTTTTTACAAAAAGTATATAAATTTTTATTAAATAAATATTATTGAACGATATAAAAACTGTTATTATTTTGACAAAAATTGATTTAACAATATTTAAAATTATAAAAACATTAAATAATTTGAGAAAATTTAACATTAGAATTAATTATGATATTTTTTTAAGATAAATTAATGAAATAAAAAATAATTTTTTTCATAAAAATAGTATATATATATATATATAATATGTTTCAATTGATAGGTTATTGATAAAAAAATAATTTTTTAGTGGTTTATTGTAACATATTTTATTTAAGGAAAATGATTTTTTGGAAATAGCATTATAAATAATAGATTCATGTGTTAGTGAAAAAATGTCTATATTAGTATGATAAAGTAATAGATTCAATTGTTGGTAAATGATATGATGGTATTTAATGATCAACAGAAATAGATATATCTGTTGGTAAAAACAAGTTTTAGTATTAAAAATTAGTACCAGAAAAACATAATATCTGCTGGAATTGTTCATTTTTACTCACAAATATATTAGTTGTCATTAAATTTATATTGGTATAAGAAATTTTTTTGTAGTGGGAGGTTTTGAGTATGGTTATTAGACCATGGATACCTTTATTGGTGTGGTAGTTGAGATATCATTTCTCTAGGACTACGGTAACCTGTTAGTTATCCCATATCTCAAACACATTGATTACAAGGTAAAATAAAGTTGGAAAATGGATCATATAATGATCAGTTGTGATCTTCCCGGTCCTTCGTATTTCATCTTATATAGATAGACTCTAAAACATATGAGTTTATCCTATCAAATAATGTGTGATACACACTTATAGATATATTTTGTGCAGAGATAGATCCAAGATGAGCCTACTCTTATATTTGGACCTCTTGCAACAAAATAATGAGTGATGATAGGATTAAGATAATATATGGAGCGATCTTTTTGACCCATGATCTGAATTACTTCATAAACCCTGCATTATTAGTATAGAATTACATATAGATTAGATGGTTTATCTTGTTGAGTTAGATACGACTACCCATACTATAGATATATTTTATTAGTTCTACCTGTAGAGGTTTCGTGGGATTTTGTGGAAAGCTTGATCCTTAAGAAAAAGTGGTTTGGTTGGAGATTATGACTTTTTCATTCAACAATTATAGCCCCTCACTCAACAGCTAAAATTTTTTTCATTAAGATTCCTAAATACCATAGTGATCCATTTGTGGATGATGTTTCTCTAAAACTCATGATATGACTACCTTATTTTGGTTTGATTTGGATCCCTTGTTCTGGATGATGATTTATCTAAGGATGATGGACCCTTTATAAGGAATGATGATCATTTCTGAGTATGCAGTGAGTCCCATGGACCAAGAAAGGTGTTCACTAGTCATGTTTTAATGTGTAATTATTCAAGATCAGGGGTTTGGGTGGAGACATCAATGAATGTTACTTCATGTACTGGTTCTGTTTTTCAACAAAAAATCCTATGATGTGTTCCCCCATGTAAGAATCAACAGTTGAGTATTCTTAGTGAAGCTAATACCATAATATGGAAGTTAGTTAGTTTTTTAAATATATACAACTATAGTGGTTCCATGGAAGGACCTTCAACTAGAAGATAACATAGATCTTATAGACCCACCTATTATAGGCCTAATTTCCAACTAGGAAGATCTTCAGTGGTAGTTTCAATGGTTCAATGGTAGTTGGAGATGAACGATGAATTGATACACTCTCATAATCACTAACATTAGTTAGTTCTTGTCAAGTATAAAGTATTTTAATTTAAATATGGGGAGATATATGTGTGAAGGATGACCATGGTTAGGAATCAATAGTTATATTTTGGGCTAAAATTTATGTACTCTCTTGATAGACCCTTATACAAGATGTCATTGAAATGAGTTATTCTTCCTACACCACATTTTTTAGAGTTTTAGATTCTATTGATGATCATAGATACACATTTATCATCTAGAGAATTTCCAACAATTGAGACTGTCTTTCACCAACCCTAGCTGATAAAGTGAGATTATAGTTAGTATAGAAATAGGTCTTTAATGATTTACTCTTTGGTAGATGTGATATTCAATTGAGCATACCTCAATTTATATTATATATTAATGATATTTAATGTGGTGATACCCAATTGAGTATGTGAGGTGAGATCCTCCCCCATTAGTGAGTGGGATCCCTTTAGGTTTAGTGAGTGGAACCAACCATCGAGTGTATGTAGTCAAATAACCAAAAAAATGATATGCAAGGATTTACGAATTTATAGTGTTGAATACTTATGATCAATATTTACTAATCATTTGAGAGTATGTGGAATTATTTCATATCTAACTCTTACTAGAACACTAAAATGTAATAATTTTTCTTATACATGGAATCATATATTTTTGGAAATAGTTTGATTGATTTTGAGTTAGTATAACCATCCTATATCATTCTAGGAATATGACCTCAAAATTTGAATATGCTTACTTAATTACATTTCATCTAAAGTAATTATAAAGACTACATATGAGATATATAATGCATATAATACTATTTTTTATGATTACTCATAGTGGTAAGGAATAGATTCATCATGATCTTTTTGATAATGTGAATCAAAATCCAAACAGTGCTAAGTTATTGGTTGTCCTAAGGAAACAATCTGATATTATTTCTATTATCCCTCTAAAAACAATTCGTTTGTGGAAAAATATGGTATTTAATTTTAGAATGTATTCATTAACCATGGTTTTAATGAGAGGAACATAAAATATAATGATTTTTATAACTATCAAATCGGAATTTTTCTTGATATGGATAAAGAGGTAGTTCCACAAGGGGTTATGTAAATAAAATCAATCTAGTTTACACATGACCCAAGAAGGTCTGGTAGGATTCATTAAGAGATCAAGAGATTTGGATTCCTTATTATAAATGGTAATGATGTCATGTTCATTGATGATGTGATTCATACCACTCAAGATTCTGTTGAGTGTTTTTATTTTGAAACTGATTAGAGGACATGAAATCCATGACGGACATCATTTAAAAACCCATGTTTTGAACATATTGGTTGGACTTGAATATGTGAGACCTATAAGCTGTGAGTTCGTTTTTCATCATAAAACTGACATGGATGGTAGAGTGTATACATATAATGTTTGATTATGGAAAAATATTATTAAATAATACATGGCATAGATGGGGGAGAGAAATTTTTACTAGTTGTGAGGATAAATTACATTAAGATGTAAATCTATGAAACAACTCTTTATGATTATTAGATATATCACATGGATATTATAACCACTTTCCTAAATGTGTTCTTATTCAAGGATGTGTATATGATATAACCTAATGTTTTTGATGTGTTAGATGATTTTGATATGTTTATAAATTTTCAATGGCCCATTTATGGTTTCAAGAAAGTTTCTTAGATTTAGAATATCCATGTTTAAATGTATCCAATGATTTTGGTAACATCAATAATATAGATGAATATTATTTTTACATATTAAATACTGGAAGGGTCATACTATATTAATTTCGTATGAAGATAAAAAACTATCTTTATAATTGATGTATCAACTTTACATTCAATAATGGTATCATTGGGAAGATGATTCTTGACAAATTAAATGGGTGAAGAAACCTACATACTAGGTGTGATAGAATTTTAAGGTAGATAAAATAGGTTTCTTGGATTATGTTAGAATAACTATATTGGAAAAATTATAGAGTGGTTTTGAATATATAATTCAAAGGATTGGTATTTACTAGTGTTACATGTCATGAGTCATAGAATGAATCAAATTTCTTCTAAAGAGTTCGAGATGAGAAACATGGATAAAATTACTTATACCTTCACCATAGTATTTATCACGTATTCCATGTTGTGTAATTGACCTAAAACACTAACAGTAGTTTTCAAAATAACAAATATGATATAGGATCAGAATATCATTTTATGTTTTAACTCAATATTGGAGATATAAACTATAATAATTCCAAAAAAACAATATGAAACACTTGAATAAATAATAATATTACATCACTGCATAAATGCAGCGATGGAAGCTAGTTGGATTAAGAAATTCATCACTGGACATTAGGCTATCCCCATCATTGAGGGATAAATTATCCTTTACTATAAGAAATATAAAACTATTTCCATGGAAAAAGAGTGATAGATCACCTTGAGTTACCTTATTCCAACCCTTAAGTCAACCCACAACAATTTGTGTGCCTCGGTTAATTTTTATTTCAACGTTTTTTGAATTTATTTTATTAAATATTTATATCAACAAATAAAACAAGATGGATATGAATAAAGAATGGATGGATGCCAATCCTCTGACAAAAGTGTATGAATATTGAGTGAAATACTTCATCACATTTAAAAAGGATCATGTATATGATCCTACTCAAATCCATTATCAATTTTAATGAAGCATTGATTCCTCTTCAAAGCCATATGTTGCAAAGTTATAGAACTGATGAAAATTCCGTTTACGGAAAGAGAAATTGGTGTCTTATTATGTGAATTGGAAATGTTTTTTGGCGGATATTCTTTGATATGATGGTTCATTTAATGGTTCTCTTAGTTGGAGAGATTCAGCTATGTGGTTCTGTGCACTAATGATGGAAGTAACACATTGAACGATATATGTGAATTTTTAAAGGGTATGCGAAAAACCAAAATTGTCCTGAGGGTTGTATTGAGGAGTGATATATTGTTGAGGAATCCATGGAATTATATACTGAATACCAATACAATGTGCATAGAATTATTCTAACGAAATCTTGACACATTGAGTGACTTGTAGGTGAAGGAATTTCTAAAAAGGAGGTTTCCAAAATATATATTATAGATCAGGAGTAGGTCCATCTTTTTGTGTTTCATAACAGTTTGGTCGTTAACCCATATGTTGAAACCCAAAAAAAATCTTATGGAATATAATCCATCAAGGTATGTAAAAGCATATCAAATAAACATAACCAATAGTGTATAGGATCTTTTTAGGACCATTATTTTATGGAGTCAAATAAAAATCTAGAATCAATTTTATAATGACTTTGATGGCTAGCCTGGGGAACAAATTTGTATGTATTATCTTAAAATTATTATGAAATTAATAGTTATACATTCTATACTAAAAAAAATTATAAAGAAAGTACCAGATATAATAATGGAGTTAAACTTGTCACTGAAGCGATGCATGTTTCTGTTGCTAAGGATATAAATCCAATTTATGAGAAGATTTTATATTTTTTGCATCATCAAAAAAATATGCGTGTTGGATTATATGACATTCTGAGTGCCAATTTTTCAATGCAAGTGGGTTGATAATAGAATTGAAGTTAAAATAGATGAGTGGGGATTTTTGAAATTTGATTTCAATATGTAAGGGTACAATGAAGGGCCATTTAAAATGGAATCACATGTAGTATTAGTATTTTATGTTCTAGATCTGGCTTACCAAAACTGGTCAATTGTTCTTTTATCAACCAAAAACAATAAAGATTATGATGAAAATTCATTAGAGGATGACCATTTCAAGAGTACTTCACAATAATTTCTCAATGGTTTCAATAAAGATGGAATTTTTTATTTCATAGGAGACCACAATGAGGGGATTTTGATAATCGATATGGGAGGTCAAAACCCATCAACCTTTAAAAAAATAGAGTTCAATTATCAAGTTATATAGTTTTTTTAATATAAATTTTGTTACTAAATGTTAATATCAGTTAATTGTAGAATTGGCATTATCTAAATTAAATGTTAAACCACTTTTCATGATAATGACTTATTCAATAGGTGATGCTCCCAATCCCCAGACACAAAAGGTTTCTCAACCTGTTGTTGCTCGTAGTGCAGACGAACAACATGTTTCTCAAACTATTGCCTTACTTTAATATATATTAATTACTGCTTTTATGTTATGAAATATACATGTTAAACAACTTTTTAAGATAATAACTTCTACATGCGATGATGCTCTCAATTCCACGGCACAATAGGTTTCTCAACCCGTTGTTGATCATAGTACAGATGAACTATTGGTTTCTCAACTTCTTAACTTATATTATTATTTGTTTGTTTTTTATTTTATGTTATCTAAATTGAATGTTACCCAAATATTGTAGATAATGAATTACAAACATGATGATGCTCTCATTACTTAGTCACAATAGGTTTCATAACCTACTGTTGCTTGTATACAAGATTAACAATATGTTTCTCAACCTATTACTACTCCCATTGCATAGGTACAACCACAATCTACACATGTCGATGATATGCCTCTAGAGCCAGAGGAACATATTGATGACGGTGGATCTAAGGAAATTAATGGTGATAAATACACGAGTGACAAAGAATAAACTGGAGCATTATAGTTTGAAGGTATTAGTAAAAATCATTATGTCTAAAGAGAGTGGAATCAAATATGATATTGGATTGAGAAAGTAGGGTGAATATATTAACCCCAATAAGGCCATGTTAAGTAGTTACATTGGATTCATCACTCGTTAACACATAGAGATAGATTTAATATTAAATCACTATGTTTTGGCGGAGATTAAGGCACTAATGTGGGAAGATATTACGGTAACATTATGATATCATTTTTTTTAATTTACTAAACATTAAATAATCAAACATTGGAATACACTTAATCATCTCTTGCAGTGTGAATTTATAGTAGATGAATCACAAAAAGACTATGTCCTAAGGGTTTCTAGAAGGATTCATTCGGGTTTCCGCATACATAGAATTAAACATCATCATAGTGATGCTGATGGGAAAATAAAACTGCACCTACCACATAATTATGCACACTTGATAACCCATGCATCGTAGGAGGTGTTTACTAGTCGTTGGGTGATGTAATATTTTGAGGTAAATTTTGTATGGTAATAAGTTGGTTGATTGTACTTGTATTGATCACATTGATTTAAATTTTACTATTTATAAACAATAAATTGATTGCTGAAAATAAACAATGGGCATCAAAACCAGCGTACCCCTACAATAAAGCAAAGATGGGGTACACATCACTTGAATAAAATTGTACGTAATTTAAATATACCATATTACTTTTTTGTGACATAAAACAACACAATAACTATGTTATTTCATTTATATGAAACATGATGATTCCAAATCCACAGCCACTTCCAACCCATGCCATGTGCTAAATAAGTAGGAATGTGTAACTAAAGATCGAAAACAAATAGGTGAAAACACAAAAAAGTGTGGGAAACAAGTGTAAATATGACATAATAAAAAATTGTTTTGGTGTAAATAATTGTTTCATTATAGTTATTGCTTATTTTTTTATATTTTCTATCTTCATAGTCATAAGAATAAACAACACCCACCCTAGATGAAAACATACATTCAGTGGCCTTGATGAATCTAGAAAAGTTTGGTCGTGTTAGAAGTGCGGGTTTTGGGGTGACACCCCTTACATATTTAAAAAAATGGAGGATTAGACCAAGGTAACGAAAAATACAAGAGAAACAATATTTATGTTCCACTAAGAATTACAATACCAGAGAGATTTGATGGAATGTTTGATGGGGGAGGCAAAGAGAAGAAATAACTCATGAACAACTCACGTGTGAAGATCCTGCCCCACATCCACACGTTTTGTGGTGATTAATTCCCCTAAAAAACAATTATTAATTGAGGTAGTCAATTTTCTAATAATTGTTTATAGGTGATATGAATTAGATCAAATCTAAACACTGATTCCTTTCATATATTGATATTCAACATGGTGAAAATAAATCTGATTTATATCTATAAACACCCACCCATCACCTTATTGTGAGGGCTATATTGTTAAATATCTAGAACGACATGCTGCTCAATAAAAAAATTGATATATCATATAAGAGTGTCAATAACTATATCCATAGAGTTGAGCTCAGAGATTCCTATTCCAATTGATGATGCATATATTTATACGGTCAAAAACATCTAGGAACATTCATCGCATAGCTGTCAAATATTTTAAAAAAACATGTCGAAAATAGAATATTCATTTCAAATTTAATTTTCAACACAATCCTTAAACATTTAATGAAAAAAGGCTTGAACTGGTTCATGTTATTATATATGGAAAAGGGGGTAGAGAGTGAGATAAAAGACCAATTCAAAACCATCTCAAGGATCAACCAACTGATCAAAATGAACTATACAAATCACTTTAACACCTCCTTCTTCTATATCAACATTTACTATCATTTATGGCTCATGTGAATGCAAAGATGAAATATGGTGGTAATCACATAATTTATTTTTAAGAAAATATATATGGATGGGAAGATACATACTTCATTGGTGTTAAGAGTGAAACAAGAATCCGTTACTAGGATTTGTTAGGTATCTTAGTTGTAAATGTTTACATGAGGAATGCTTTCATGATTAGATTTTCCAAATATGATATACTATGATAATTATAACTAAATAAATTTCACATGTTTTTTAGGAATATATATGAAAAAACAATGCAGGTATTTCCCCATGAATAAAAATTTTGACTCGTTAGCCCTCATGTCACCTCTACTGAACAAGAAGACATAGTTTCCATGAAACATTGTGTAATAGTGGAAGCACAGCTCAAATCATTTAACCGAAAAATTATAGATCACAAGCCCTTCTTAATACCATCGATGTAGGCGTAAAACACTATAATTTAACTATATCAAATATATTTTAATTTATTTTATTAGTAATTATTTTTTCTGTAATTAGGTATCATTGGATTGTCATTGCAATAAATTTGTATACTCCTGAGATTCATTTTCTACATTCAATTCATGGATATTCAAAAAAACGACCTCAAATGATGGCGTTTATAAATTTGAAATACACTACATGCAACATTTTAGAACTAAACATCCAGTTATATAGTTTATTTTATATTTTAATGAGTATTCTATTATGATAGGGTGGTGCGTGAATATCATCGACGTCATGGAATTATTATTGGGGAAATGGAAAAAAACCTAAAAAGTATAACAACTGAATAAGAATCATGGTATATTTAATAATATTTCACTATCCAAACACATATACAAAATTACATATTTTTCCAAATGTTTTGGCAGTGCTCGAAACAAATAAATGGTAATAAATGGGGTTATTATATATGTAAATTTATGAAATAGATCATATTACATGAACAAACCAGCATCCCTAAAGATGTCTTTTTGATGATGATTTAAATTTAATTTTAAATTGTAATTATTCCTTTGTGTGTTTAAATATTTTTTGCACTACCATCAGTTACTAAAACAATCATATTTATGAGATGATATAGATATTCTTAGAAATTAATGGGTAACATAGCTGATGGAAGAATGTACAAATATAAAATGAAGATGGAAAATATATCAAATAATTTCATCTTTAATAATCTTATCTCCCATATCGTTCTCTTTATTTGATTGTAGTGTTGTGATTTTCATAGGAAAAACACCCTACTAAAAATCATGGATGTTGGTGGTTTTTGTTTACGCACAAAATGATTTGCATGTTCATTGATTTTTTAAAATAAGTTGTGGTCCTCATTTACCGGGTATGTGTGTTGTTGATAGACAACAAAAGATAATGAGTATAAAAAAGGGGTTTCCCCATCTATTGAGTTTGTTTTGACAACTTGAAACAAAACGGGCATAAGATATTACTCCACTATTAATTTTTTCAAGAATGAGTAGGTTTTTTCTCAAAAAAACATTGATTTAATCTAAAAAATTGGAAGATTCCCTCTTTAGTCGAACCAAATAAGTACCAAATATCACATATTCATTCAAAGGTCATGAATATAAGAATGTTGGATCTTCAATGGGACGAATAATTCTATTTTGAAGACGGAGGACGTTATTTCATGTTCTCCGTATAGAGATCAAAGTTTTTTATGTAATCCTTATAATCTGGGAAGATTGAGCATATTGAGCAGGTCTGGTCTCTTTTTTAGGTTTCAGAGGCAAGGGTACATTTATTTTCAAGCATAAAAATGTACATAAAATTTTCTATAATACTTTAGAAAAATGACCCATGTGTCATTTATGATGAGTAAGAATCAACCACACATCAATCTAATGCACAATGTAATTGGTATGACTCGAAATGTTTCATTAATTAAAATTGACATTAATTCAAGTAAAAAACAAATCATACATACCTAAAACTAACGAAATTTATTCCGATTGTTTAGATAATTTAAGACAGTGATCAATTAGTCATTTGTGATGTGTAGGAATCAAACACAGCTCAATCTGACACACGCTGTCACCGGTATGACTCTAAATGTCTCTTGTTATTTAAAATTAACATTAAATCATAATAAAAAACACAACAAACATCTTTAAAACCAAGAAAACACATTCAAATTGTTTTCATACATTATGAAAATGATCAATGAGATAGTTGTGATGTGTAGGAATAAACCACACCACAATCTGAAGAATGGTGTGACCAGTGTGACTAAAAGTGTCCACTATCAATTTAAAACTAACATTTTAGTTAAAAATGTGTCACTCACTAAAATATAAGAAAATAGAATCTAAATGCCATCAAAATTAGGGATAAATATTTTATATTCATTTATGGAATGTATGTTGTAAACTCACCTCAAACCGACACACAATGCGACCAGTATGACATAAATTTCATGTTTTCAGTTTGAAATGACATTATAGTAAAAAAAACTAATAGACATAAAAAATCAAGGAAATTCACACCAATTGTTTCTTTACTTTACGAAAATGATCCATCAGTCTTTTTTAACATGTAAGAATCAACCTCAACTCAATATGACACACATTGTCACTGGTGTGACTCCAAATGTGTCTTGTAATTTAAAATTGACATTAATTAACTTAAAAAACACAACTAATGTAACGCCCTGACCCTAGATACCTAGAGTTGGTGCATTATTACATAACATTGGAATGATCACAAAGGATCAAGTCTCGAAAGACCAATTAGTTTAGTAGTCTTGGAAACACTAGATATATTCATAAGGCTTACATTACATCATAAAATAAAAAAACTAAAACAACATATTGTCTTCATATCCTCTTATACTATCCTTGCAGGTCATTCATAAATTACTTATTCTCATCCTGGAAAAAATAAAACACTGAAAAGGGTGAGCATAGATTCTTAGTAAGGATAACAATATAGTAGAAGATTTCATAGATAAGCATAAACACTTAAAGCAATTTATAACTAAAACAAAATCCTTTTAAACTTTAACTTCAGCATAATATGGCAAAGATAAAATGAAATAATGCCATTTACTTATTTACATGGATATTCTACTAGTCGAACAATCACATGCAATATCAATAACCACTTTCAAAATGATGGAATACATAATGCCAGACTATCATAACCACATAGCCAAGGCCTCATGCCAAGACTACAAATAAGATTCTATCAAGGCCTTGTGCCAAGACACTAGTTTGTCCCATGAGACCTACCGATGCATCGAGGAGCTATAGTGGTCTCCACCCATCACTTATTAAGTCCAATACATTCCTTATATGAACAGGTTAGAAACATAACAAAAAAATTCGTATTAAAACTATCATATGAAATGTCAATACTTTATCAAAAAACTATGAATTGTATAAAAATCGCTCATCCATAGTCAAACATAACTCATTCGATACAATATGGAAGATTGTATTGTATCATATTAACCTCAATCGAGAATAATGATGGATATTGACATAGATGAAAATAATTATCAATACTATTTGAGAGAAATATCCCCCTTTTCCTTGAAATCATTTAAAGTCACACTATTTATCAAGAAGCTATTTAAAAATATATTTTTGAATAAATGTGTCCCATACCACTTTGAAACTTTTAAAAGGAGTTTTAATTTAAAATCATTAATGTCCATAAAAATAAATACTTAAAACCATTTTTTAAAACATGGACATTAATGAGCAAGATTTAGAATAAACAGTCTTTAAAACATTTAAAAATGGTATTTTAGTTAGAGTTTCTAACAAAAAGAGAGACAATTGAATACAAATAATTGAGGTAATCAAAACATTGTAATATCATGAGAATAAAGGAATTCCTGATATACTATGTCAAAGTACATTATATACACCACATAAAAGTGATTTGGTGTATAACAACAAAAAAGTCTCAGTGGAATGTAAATTGAGATGAAATCTCTCATAAAGGATGTATACTTAGGTTAAGGATAAATCAACAACATATTTATGTGTGAAAAAAATAAATACACTAAATATGATTGGATATTTAGTGTAAAACAATCAAAGGACATTCACACATATTCTTGTAAAAACAACAACAACGAATAGGATGTTTAACTCAACAAATAGAGAATGAGTTAAAATTACTCTTATCAAATTCATATCAATGACTTGAGAATTATCAATGGAGTGATTATGTGTATCAAAATTATATCCACAGGAAGGGGAGTGGAAATTATGACATAATAAAATGAATAGTTATTCCACACATAATCTTGGAGTAATATAATAAATGAAATATGCGTAAAGCCAAATGAGTGGAAATTGAAATTTCAAATTCCCTTATCAATTTACTAACTTATGAAACATACACCGATGAAAGAAGGATCATACCTTGATGATGTAAATATCCATAAATTAAAGTATATTAAACAATGAATACAATCATGGGAAGTATACATACACCACATGCAATAAATAAGTGGTGAACAATGGAATTCTCATGGAATTAAAAGTGAGATATGAAACCCCATAATTTGTACTTTTTCCTTGGTCGACGGTAGGTTAACCTCTTGTATAATAGTGAAATAAATTTTATTTAATTATACACGAATAATATTCATTAATATGATATCATATATTATCTTTTAACATTGATTTGTTAATAATATCTTAGTATTATCGTTGTTTCGGGTGTTAGCTTACTCGTTTTCTTTTATATGTTTTGTTACGTAAGCCATGTTTGTAATGGATAGGTTGTTTCATAATCATATACAAAATGATATCAAGTCATTAGATACTATTATTAATCATCAAATAAGAATTATACTTGAATGGATACATTGGAGAATGAATCTCATCGCGTTCATGGAGACGGTAGTCCGTATGTACGCACGAGCGACAATATCATTCTTTTGATATTAAAATAATATATAATTGGATAGTATATCATATATATAGAATCATTATCATGTTATATTTATTATTTAAATGAATTACACATCATTATTATACCCATCCAAATAATAATTTATTAAATAACAATTACACCACGACGTGGAGACGGTAAGCCGTACGTACGCACGTATGGTGACATGTTATTCAAAGGATGGATAGAATAATGAATATGGTTGTACCATTTTTATAATAACATCACAGTATATATATGATACTGGAGTTATTATTTTAGAATGGTAATAACAAAGGAAGAATAAGTGGATGAAGAAAGGAACTTGGAAAAGGGTGGTGAAATCATTAACACTTCTTCGGGTTCTTCCTTTTGATTTGATCAAAATGGATCATTAGGTTGGCTTTCTGATCAATCTGAGGCCACTAGGTTGTATTGAGGGAAGTTAGGAGAGTATTTGGTCAGAGTTTGGCAGAACCAAAAATCTTTTAAGGTGTGAATAAAGGAGAAGGAGGAGTTCCCTTTTATAAGAGGGCTGAGGGGCACCTTTGGAAAAGCTAGAAATATTAATTTATAATAAATTCATATTCGGTTTCTAATGGTTCAAAAGTGGATTATTTAGAAAATATGGTGGGGATAGGTATAAAACCATTAAACCAATAGAATTTAGACAGGTTTGGGTCATTATATTAACCTTATCTTTTAGTTTTAACTCTTATTTAATTAGTTTGACATTTACCATGTCACTTTGTATTTTTATATTATATAGTTAATAAACTTATAATATATATCCAAGCGACCCCCCAAGTGGTCCATTAATTATACACGTATCATGATATAAGTCTCATGGCCGAACCTTATATTTTTAAGAATTTAATATCAATTAATAATATAATATTTGTTTTAAAAACTCTTTTATTTCAATTTTGACACTATTCAATAGTTGATTTTTTTGAAACTCATAACAGAATTATTACTTCAAAAAAAGTCAATTAAATCAATCTTAATATGTCATATTATCATAGAAAATTAGTTTAATTCATTAAAAGTCTCAAATTATATTTATTTGGGTATTTATAATATCAATTATTTTAAATTTTCACTATTATGGTAATTACTGCATCATCATTGTGTCATAAATAAATTAAACTATTTAATGTCTAAAAATTATAAATAAAATATCATTATTTAGGAAATATTTTTAGTTTTCTAATGAATATTTATAGTCGAACATCCAACATATATAACCCTATGTAAAAATTGTTTTTCTAAAAGATATATGCTTATGTCATTTTTATACTTATTTTAACTTAATTAAAATAAAGTGTCCCTATCACCTACAAGTGGCTCCATGGGGTCCCAAAATCGACCCGAAGATTACTATGGTCGAACATGTATCAACAAATAAGGCTAGGACACAGTTTAGTGTAATCAGTATTATTATAATATTATTTTTAACCCTTATTTACCAGATTTACCCTTAACCATGGTAAATAAAATATTTACCACAGTAATTATTCAAAATGACTAAAAATAAAAGTTACCTATTCACACAATATGAACATCCTGATTCCAAATATGGAATCCATTTTTCTGAATTCAAAATTCCGAAGTGGCAGAAATTAATTTAAAATTAATTCCCGTTGTTAAAACAAAAAACGTGTTTTTAAGAGATAATAACTATCAAAAGATTGACACTTGTTTATGACCCGTTTAATTGTAAAATTATGTACAATGACAAAAATTATATTAAATGGTAAAAATTTATTCAAAATATACTTTAAAACCACTCAAATTCATAATTTATCAATATAAATTATTTCAATTAAAAAAGTTGTTTTTAATTAAAATTTAGTAATTTTCACTATTCATCAAAATATAAATGTTATCCGAAAAGTTCCAAAATTTCACCCTAGGATAAATTCGATATTCTGAATCCAAAATTGAAGTCTATTTTGAAATATAAAATATATATAATTTCAAAAATTAGGTATTACTATTCATAACGGCTAGTTTGATCGGTTGTGGTGTGTTAGAACTCGATGTTGCGTACAACACACGCTATCACATTATTCAAAGAGAAGCGTACTATAGAAGCATGGGGTGTTTCATTCTCCCCTCCTTCAATAAATTGCATCCTAGCAATTTTTTTTTAAAATTGGGCTTGAGAATATAATAGAAAGTCCCACATCGGAAAAGGAGTCAATAAAAATATCACTTTAAAAGAAAAGAAGAGAGGTATAAAGGTCATCCAAGATAACCCATACTAGGATTCCATGTAGGAAAACATGGATATGGACGATAAACTAAGTGTTCAGTTCTAATGGAGAGGGATAGAAAACATGATCAGGATAATGCTAACAATAAGAAAATCACAAACTTATGTTGGGACAAACGATCATTACTCTCCTAGTAGGAAAAGTAAACAGACAACATTTTTTGTTTTCAGTTACATTACGTAAGAATGAGGAATTAATTTATGATATTGACTAAGAATATAAAGATATATACTTACTTTTTAAGTAGAGTTTCGTTCTTTAATAAATTTCCACCACTAACTCATTTTTTTAAATGATGAGTATTCAAGAAGACTTGGTCACACTGGAAGAGCTAGAATAAACATCTATAGAATCACATGATCCATGCAGGATAAACTATATATTTACATTGTCTTTAGAGATTAATCAAAACCAAAATGGTTATTACAAGATCTAATGATCCCCCAAATTTTTATTCCATTAGAGAAAAAAAATACTAATCTTAATTTCTAAAATTAAACCAACAATACCCCAATTTTAAATAAATACCATTCAATAATAAATATTCCTTAAAATCCTTCAATATAATCCAAACTAATATTGAAACCCAAAACTTATAAGAATGTAGTCTTCCACCTTAAATTGTACCTCCAAATGACATCATCTACTCTTAAAGTCACATACTTAAAAGTAATTAACCTAATCACATATTCTTTATTATAGGTTAATCATTTCCATAAATAACCCAAATCACTATAAATCTGCAATAAAAAAATAGATAAAAATCCACCATTACTCCTCTAATAAAATCCCATAGCATTCAATTTTCCTTGGACATATAGTGTTCCCAACAAAGTGAACATCTTCCAAAATAATATTTATCACTTAATCACCAAATCATTTTCCTATGCTATGGGTATTCATTTGATAAGACATAAGAACCCAAATCAACTTATTATTGATCAATAAAATCATTTAACTAAAAATAATAGTCACACTAACCAGGGACTTCGTGCAGTCCAGTGGTAGGCGATAAATTCAAATCACACTTTGGTTGTGGATTCGATTCCCACAGCTTTTTCCAACGCGACTGGTTGTCACACAGTTTATGTGTTGTCCTTTTTCAAAAACTATATTTTATAATATTACCATAACATAATTTAACCAAAAATGTTTTATCATACCTTGCATTTTCATCCCAAATTATAATAACTTATAATTCTCTCAAACCCCAATGATCATATAAAACCAAATGGTTATTTATACCTATATCCACAAGATAAGAGACAATTCATCCTCAAATATCATTCTCACATGGCAGACTGCGGGGATACAAATACAAGAGAAAATTATTCCAAAGTAAACCCATCAACAAGGAGCACTAATACTTTTTAAACATTTCTCCAACCATTTATTTCCACATAGCTTCTTCTTTGACCAAGGAAATATCCTATAGAATTGGGCATTCAATCGGGTAATGGCCAGGTCCACTACATTTACTGCAAATGACTATAAATGGACTATTGGGACCATTTTTATCTTCTTCCATAGTACTCTTCATTTTGCTTCATCAATTCTTCACTTTATGTCCTTCCTTCCCACATGTAAATCATTTCTTGGTCCCATTGAGACACTTTCCCGGGTGTCTCCTACCACATTTCTTGCATGATGGAAATTGAGGGTTCTTTTGTCCATGGTCTCCATTGCTAGAGCTCTTATCATTCATCACCTTTCTCTTCCTTGTTGAGTCTGGGAGTTGGTTAATATATATGTTGTTGATCATATTTTTGGAAAACTGATTTGTCATAAAGGCGATATCTTTTATGCCTATCAACATTCCATTTTGTTGCTCATTTCCACCATCGTTCCCACCTTGTACATCATTCTCAAAGTCACTATTACTTCCTTTGAATCCAACCATTGACTAAAACCAGAAAGCATTGTGTGAGTAACAGTAGTCGGAAAAACATTCAGAGATTAACATGTCACCATATTCTCAATTTGAAATATTTTAAGATTAACCAAGGTCATTTACTCTCATCTTATATATATAATACTTCAAATTGGTATGTAAAGAAAATGTAAAGTATCCTAAGCATATCCCCCAGGAGTGTCGTAACCAAGAGTGAAACAAGGCTCGTTGTTGTGCACCAGTTCCCGTTCGAGTCTAGCTCAAAGCGGTGTTTTCGGGTTTTACCCCTAGGTACATCTGTGCCAGATACGCCTCTACCTGCTCGTATCCATACAGGGATGTATTGCTCGGAAAACTCACAAAATCTTTACAATACCAAAATTCTAGGAAGATATTCCATACTAATCCTCAATGTTCATCTTAGGTCTATGTTCTCTAATCAGAGTTTATCTAAATCTGGCTTCCAAGGTTTATACTAAACTTCCTTCGATACAAAATGTAATGCCTCGACCCTAGATACCTAGAGTTGGTGCATTATTACATAACATTGGCAAGATCACAAAGGATCAAGTCTCGAAAGACCGATTAGTTTAGTAGTCTTGGAAACACTAGATATATTCAAAAGTCTTACATTACATCATAAGGTAAAAAAAACTAAAACAACATATTGTCTTCATATCCCCTCATGCTATCCTTGCAGGTCATTCATAAATTACATATTATCATCCTGTGAAAAATAAAACACTGAAAGAGGTGAGCTCAGATGCTCAGTAAGGATAACAATATAGCAGAAGATTTCATAGATAAGCATAAACACTTAAATCAATTTATAACTAAAACAAATGCCTTTTAAACTTGAACTTCAGCATAATATGGCAAAGATAAAATTAAATAATCCCATTTACTAATTTACATGGATAGTCTACTACTCGAACAATCACATGAAATATCAATAACCACTTTCATAATGATGGAATTCATAATGCCAGACTATCATAACCACATAGCCAAGGCCTCGTTCCAAGACTACAAATAAGATTCTGTCAAGGCTTTGTGCCAAGACACTAGTTTGTCCAATGAGACCTACCGATGCATCGAGGAGCTATAGCGGGCTCCATCCATTACTTATTAATTCCAATACATTTCTCATATGAACAGGTTTGAAACATAACATAATCAATCTTATTAAACCTAGCATACGAAATGTCAATACTTTATCCAAAAACTATGAATGGTATAAAAATAGCACATCTACAGTCAAACATAACTCATTCGATACAATATGGAAGATTTTATTGTATCATATTAACATCAATCAATAATAATGAAGGATATTGACAAAGATGAAAATAATCATTAAAACTATTTGAGAGAAATATCCCCCTTTTTCTTGAAATCATTTAAAGTCACACTATTTGTCAAGAAGCTATTTAAAAATAGTTATTTTGAATCAATGTGTCTAATACCACTTTGAAACTTTTAAAAGTATTTTAATTTTAAAACATTAATGTCCATATAAATAAATCCTTAAAACCATTTTTTATAACATGGACATTAATGAGCAAGATTTAGAAGAAATAGTCTTTAAAACATTTAAAAATGGTATTTTAGTTAGAGTTTCTAACCAAAAGAGAGACCCTTGAATAAAAATAATTGAGGTAATAAAAACATTGTAATATCATTATAATAAAGGGATTCATGATATACTATGTCAAAGTACATTATATACACCACATAAAAGTGATTTGGTGTATAACAACAAAGAAGTTTCAATGGAATGTAAATTGAGATGAAATCTCTCATAAAGGTTGTATCATTAGGTTAAGGATAAATCAATGACATAATTATGTGTGAAAAATATAAATACACTAAATATGATTGGATATTTAGTGTAAAAAATCAAAGGACATTAACACGTATTCTTGTAAAAACAACACCAACGAATTGGATGATTAACTCAACAAATGGAGAATGAGTTAAAATTACTCTTATCAAATTCATATCAATGACTTGAGAATTATCAATGGAGTGATTATGTGTATCAAAAGTATATCCAAAGGAAGGGGAGTGGAAATTATGAATTAATCAAATGAATAGTTATTCCACACATAATCTTGGAGTAATATAATCAATGAAATATGCATAAAGCCAAATGAGTGGAAATTGAAATTTCAAATTCCCTTATCGATTTGGTAACTTATGAAACATACACCCATGAAAGAAGGATCATACCATGATGATGTAAATATCCATAAATTAAATTATATTAAACAATTAATACAATCATGGGCAGTACACATACACCACATGTAATAAATAAGTGGTGATCAATGGAATTCTCATGGAATTAAAAGTGAGATAAGAAACCCCTAAATTTGTACTTTTTCCTTGGTGGATGGTAGGTTAGCCTCCTGTATAATGGTGAAATAATTGTTCTTAATTATACAATAGTCATATGCATTAATATGATATAATATATGATCTTTTAACATTGATTTGTTAATAATATCTTAGTATTATCGTTGTTTCGGGTGTTAACTTACTCGTTTTCTTTTATATGTTTTTTTACGTATGCCATGTTTGTAATGGATAGGTTGTATCTTAATCATATCCAGAATGATATCAAGTCCTTAGATACTATTATTAATCAACAAATGATAATTATACTTGAATGGATACGATGGAGAATGAATCTCATCGCGTTCGTGGAGACGGTAGTCCGTACGTACGCATGAACGACAATATCATTATTTTGATGTTAAAATAATATATAATTGGATGGTATATCATATATACAGAATCATTATAATGTTATATTTATCATTCACATGAATTACACATCATTATTATACCCATCCAAATAATAATTTATTGAATAACAATTACACCACGACGTGGAGACGATAAGTCGTACGTACGCACATATGGTGACATGTTATTCCAAGGATGGATAGAATACTAAATATGGTTGTAACATATTTATAATAACATCACAGTATATATATGATAGTAGAGTTATTATTTTAGAATGGTAAAAACAAAGGAAGAAGAAGTAGATGAAGAAAGGAACTTGAAAAAGTGTGGTGAGATCATTACCTCTTCTTCGGGTTCTTCCTTTTGATTTGATCAAAAGGGACCCATAGGTTGGCTTTCTGATCAAACTAAGGCAACTAGGTTGTAGTGAGGGAAGTTGGGAGAGTATTTGGGCAAATTTTGGCCGAACCCAAAGGCTTTGAAGGTGTGAAAAAAGGATAAAGAGGAGTGCCCTTTTATAAGAGGGGTGAGGGGCACCTTTGGAAAAGCTAGAAATATTAATTTATAATAAATTCATATTCGGTTTATAATGGCTCCAAATTAGATTATTTAAATGTTACAGTGGGGATAGGTCGGAAACCATTAAACAAGTATAATTTAATATTTATAGTCGAACATACAACATATATAACCCTATGTAAAAATTGTTTTTCAAAAAGATATATGCTTGTGTCATTTTTGTACTTATTTTAACTTAATTAAAATAAAGTGTCCCTATCTCCTACAAGTGGCTCCATTGGGTCCCAAAATCGACACAAAGATGCCTATGGTCGAAAATGTATGATCCAATAAGGCTAGGAAACATTTTAGGGTAATTTAGCATTATTATAATATTATTTCTTAACCCTTATTTACCGGATTTACCCTTATCGATGGTAAATAAAATATTTGCCGCAGTAATTATTCAAAATGTCTAAAAACAAAAGATACCTATTCACACAATATGAACATCCTGATTCCAAATATGGAATCCATTTTTCCAAATTCAAAACACAGAAGTGGCAGAAATTAATTTAAAACTAATTCCCGTTGTTAAAATAAAAAGCGTGTTTTTAAGAGATAATAACTATCAAAAGATTGACACTTTTTTATGTCCGGTTTAATTTAAAAATTATGTACAATGACAAAAATTATATTAAATGGTAAAAATATATTATAAATATACTTTTAAACCACTCAAATTCATAATTTATCAATATAAATTTTTTTGATTAAAAAAGTTGTTTTTAATTAAAATTTAGTAATTTTCACTATTCATCAAAATATAAGTGTTATCCGAAAAGATCCAAAATTTCACCCTAGGATAAATTCAATATTCTGAATCAAAAATTGAAGTCTATTTTGAAATATAAAATATATATAATTTCAAAAATTAGGTATTACTATTCATAACGGCTAGTTTGATCGGTTGTGGTGTGTTAGAACTCGATGTTGCGTACAACACACGCTAGCACATTATTGAAAGAGAAGCGTACCGTGGAAGATTGGGGTGTTACAACTAATATACTAAAAACCAAGAAAATGAATTTGAATTGTTTTGATACTTTAGGAAAATAACCCATGAGTCAATTGTGATGGGTATGAGTCAACCCCACCTCAATCCAACAAATGGTGTGACCAGTATGACTAAAAGTTCCCACTATCAATTAAAAAATGACATTTTAGTTCAAAATGTGTCACTCAATGAAAAATAATCAAACAAACTCTTATTGAATTCAAAATTATGGATAGTTATTTGTATGTCCTTTTGCATGTGTATGAAGCAGTCTCACATCAAACTGATCCATGATGCGACTGATAAGACTCAAATTACCAGTTTTCTATTTGAAATCAAATATTAGTAAAAAAACAGTACCGAAATAATGAAAATTGAAGTAATTAATTCAGGTTTTTTTGATTTATGAAAACAATCCATTAATCATTTGTGAATTTTGGGAATCAACCACACCTCAATCCCACCCGCAGTGTCACCGATATGACTCCAAATGTATCTTGTTATTTAAAAATGAAATTAATTCATGTAAAAAACACAACTGACAATCAATAAATCATTTTCATAAAATATAAAAATTTTTATATTTTATGAAAATGATTCATGTGTCAGTTGTGTTTTATAGGAATCAACCCCACCTATATCTAATTAATGGTGTAACCGATATAACTAAAAGTGTCTGCTATCAGTTTAAAATGAAATTTTAATTCAAATCATGTCACTCATAGAAAAACAATAAAATACACTCTGATTACCTTCCAAATTATGTTCACCTATTTGTATGTAATTTGTGACATGTATGAAGTAATTTCATGTTGAACTAGCGCACGATGCGATCAATATGACTCAATTTCATTTTTTTCTGTTTGAAAAGACATTTTAGTAAAAAAAACACAACTAACATACAAAAAACTAAGTAAATGAATTATGATTGTTATTATACTTCAGGAAAAAGATCCATCATACTTTTTTATGTGTAAGAGTCAACTTCCACTCAATCTGATACACAATGACACCAGTATGACTTTAAATGTGTCTTGTTATTTAAAATTGACATTAATTCATGTAAAAAACGCAACTAACAAATTGAAAACCAAGAAAATGACTTTCTATTGTTTTAATAATTTAGTATAATGATCCATTAGTCATTTGTGACATGTATTAATTAACCACACCTCAATCCGATGAATGCTATGATCATTATGACTAAAAGTGAACGCTATCAGTTTAAAATTAACATTTTGACTCAAAACATGTCACTCACTAAAAACTAATGAAACACACTCTAATTTTCATTTAAATTAATGAAAACAATTCATAAGTCGTTTTTGACTTTTATCATGTAGTCTCATGTCAAACCAATGCACGATATAACTGATATGATTCATATTTCATGTTTTCGGTTTGAAATGGAATTTTAGTGAAAGAACACAACTGACATATTAAAATCCACAGAAATGAATTCTGATTTTCTTGATAATTTAGGAAAACAATCCAACAGCCATTTTTGATGTGTAGGAATGAACTTCACCTCAATATGAAGCACAATGTCACTGATATGACTCCAAATGTGTCATATCATTTAAAATTGACATTAATTCAAGTAAAAAAAACACAACTGACATACTAAAAACTGAGCGAACCCATTCAAATCGTTTTGATATATTAGGAAAAAAATCCATGAGTTGGTTGAGACATGAATGAATAAACCCCACATCAATTAGATGAACGGTGAGACTTGTATGACTAAGAGTGTCCATAATTAGTTTGATATTTTTATTTTTACTCGAAATGTGTCACTCACTGAAAACAAAGCAAACACACTCTAATTATTTTTAAAATTAAGTAAAGTGATTTATAAGCCTATTGTTACATGGATGAAGTAGTTTATGTCAAACCAATGCATGATGTGACCAGTATGACTCAAGTTTCATGTTTTGGTTTGAAATGACATTTTAGTAAAAAACAGAAAGGACAAACTAAAAACTGAGAAAATGAATCAGATTGATTTGATACATTAGGACATTGATCAATCAGTAATTTGTAACATTTAGGAATCAATTAATCTTGAATCCAATGCATGGTGTCACCAGTATGACTCCAAATATGACTTGTTATTTAAAATTGACATTAATTCAAGTAAAAAAACACAACTGACATACTGAAAACCATAAAAACATATTTTTCTTGTTTTTATAATTTTTGAAAATGATTCATGAGTCAGTTGTGATATATAGGAATCAAAACAAGCTCAATCTGACGAATGGTGTGGCCGGTATGACTAAAAGTGTCCGCTATCAATTCAAAATTGATATTTCAGTTCAAAATGTGTCACTCACTAAAAACAAATAAAACACACTCCAACAATATTAAAAATAATAGAAAATGATTTTTATGTCTAATGTAACATGTATGTAGAAATATCACATCAAACTGATGCATGTTGTGACAAATATGACTCAAATTTCATGTTTTTTGTTAGAAATGACTTTTTAGTAAAAAAACACAATGGACATTCTAAAAACCGAGGAAATGCATTCTGATTTTTTTGAAACATTTTGAAAATGATCAATCAGTCATTTGTGACGTCTAGGAGTCAACCACACATCTATCTAATGCACATTTTCACCGGTATGACTCCAAATGTGTCATTGTTTTTAAAAATTAGGATTTTTTATGTATTATTTATATGGATATTTAATTAATTTCATTATAGTATTACTAACATAATATTTTATTTCATATATAGGATTAACCTTTTTCTTGAGTTGGTATGATTTTTTAAGTGACTACTACCATTAAAGGACATTTTTTAGAGGTGACTAAAAAGGTAAAAAGAGAAAAAAATTAATGTTTTTAACTTTTTGTTGGATATTTGTAAATGTAATTTTATAAAACATTTCTCCAAATTTATATAAATTTTTTTAGTACATAACATGAGTGAATATTTTTTTATTCATGATGTCAATGAAATTTATATAATATTGTTTGATAAACTTTTGTGTGTGCCACGTGTTTATGCATTACATACATTAGGTAAGTGGTTCTTATATATATATATATATACAATGAGTGGTTAATTTTTAGTAGTTTTTTCATGTTTTTGGAGGTTATTTTTTCTGGTTTGATTGTTTTGGTCACCTATTTATTTTTATTCCATGTTTCTTGGTGTGTTGTTATATAAAATGCACCCCCAGACAGGGATGCCTTTATCAGCTCTAGTTGAAATGCTGATAAAGGGGGGGGGAGACTTTATCGGTGCTTTTCTAAGGACATATAAAGGGTACTGTCACCATTTAATAGAGGTTTGATTAATAATGATTATTAGTGCTGATAATGGTCTCTTTTAGTGCTGAGAAATTCATGTATTCTATTAGTGTTATAGTTTTGATAATAATTATTATTAGAAAGTTGATTATGCGTTTCTTGAACATGTACCTTCTTTCTTTTGATAGGTTATGATCCTGTTATTAAATTTATTAATATGGATAAGATTAACGATATTCAGAATATTTAATTATATAAAACATATGTTGATCTTGTGTTGACATTTTGTAACATTCATTAAAATGATATGGCGGATTTTTAGTAAGAGGGTTTTTAGGGAGTGGTACGAATATTTTGGTTGACTTTAATGGTGAAATAATTGGACTAAGTAATGTAATGGGTATGTCTCAAAACTATAAGGCACAACAATGCATCTATAGGTATTATGAGACTAAAAATGTTGTGTTCTGGTTTATAACACTCCCCATAAAAGTATAGAATCTAGCCATAAGTCCTTGAAAACATGTTTTTGATGTCTGGTATTTTGCATTCC
The DNA here is from genome assembly GCA_963277665.1 of Viscum album. NCBI lineage: Eukaryota > Viridiplantae > Streptophyta > Magnoliopsida > Santalales > Viscaceae > Viscum > Viscum album. The sequence continues at coordinate 1,799,302,400 of OY728132.1, forward strand.
AATATTTTGAGATCAATATTATTGATATCCATATTTTGATTAATTATCATATATATATAATTATATATATTTAATTTACTTATTGATATATGTTTTTTACTTATTCCATATATAATATTTATTCCCTAATTTCCTTAGTTTTACGTTTTCTCATACCAATCATTTTATCTCACCCATTCTTATGTTTCCATTTACTTAAGTTACGAATAAAAGTAGCGATGAAGACATGTTTAGAAGGATATCATATCTGAACTAATTTATGGGAGATATTGAAGTTTATTTATGTAATAACTATCTTATTATATAGTGGGTGAAATGTATTCTGGATACAAATAATATATTCTTTATTACATATTGCTTTTTCAAAATTACATCATCCTCTATACCAGAAATGATACTTGTGTTATAAGAGATAAAATAGTTTCCATTGTTTTTATAATTAATGGGAGATATATCCTATATCTCATATCTCATATAAAAGTGTGTTTGTGTATAAAGTGTGTAATTATATCAACAAATATGTGAGTATGAGTCTACTTCATTAAAGTTGGTATCAAAGAAAATGTTTAGACAACCTTTGCGATTAAGATGTATTTTAGTATAACTTAACGGTTGATAAGATTTGGTTTAACATAATTTTAATTGAATACATATCCCTTTGAAATATTATATTAGTTAACGTTTAGGAAATAGTGTACAATTTTTTTGGGGATTAGAATGAGAAAACTTTAGCGAGAACCCTTGAAAAACACTATGTATTGGAAAATATCAGGATATTTTGGTATATTATATATAATTTGGGTTTTATAATAAATAAATAACTTCATAAATACTATAAATTGTATGTGGTTCTGGAATATATTCATCTAGGGGTAATAACATCGAAAAAGCTAATTTAACATTGACTCAATCTTTACTCTAGTGTGATGAATGGGATTAACACTTTACAACTTGATAGACACTCAAGAGAGATATTCTTTAGCTTAACACATGTTCCTTATAAATTATTATAAATTATTTAAGATTGATTTTAACTAATCGTGATAGAGAACCAAAAAAATAAACAACCATGGATAATAACGGATTAAACAATGAGAATCATAGGTGGATCTGAAATTGTTATTTATTAAAAACCAATGTGGCATAAGGGAAGAAAAATTCTGAATAATGTTTTCATATTAATATTTTAGGTATTTTATAACTATTTTGTTTTTAGAATTCGGTTAAAATAGGATTAAAAAATTGAATCTACAAATCTTATGTATACACAAACCACAAAGTCTTATAACTGAATAAGGGATCATAATTAAATGATTGATAATTGTTGTATATTCTTCTTATGATGGAAACTATTGTGTGTCCTTTTCTAAACTATGGTAGTGACATTAATATATAAATAAAAAATAAATATTTATATTATTTGGTGACTTCATTAGTGATTGATATCTATCAATGATATATGATATATTATAAAATTTATGGGGATTGTGTCAAACCTATAAGGATTAATCTTTAGTATTTATACATTAAGTGTTTGGAATAAAATATTAAATCATATAAATTTCCATGAAATGTGATTTAATGAAAATGTTATATTTTTTTGGGATAAAAATTTTAGAATACATGAGTATGTTATAGATAAATCTCTTGATTAATATAATCTTGATATTGATGTAATAAAGGGTCGATTGATTTTGAGAAAAGTGAGATAGATAATATTGATAGCCTTGATTATATATATAATATAAGTAGATATTTGATATTTTTTGTGATTTTTTTCTAAATTTAGGGAATATAATATATTTTTGCTATTTTGTGACATTATCAACAAGTGGTTAATATCTTGTAAGGGTTAAATATAAGATTCAATATCTAGGAGGAATATATAACTACATTGTGGTTCATTGACTGGGACATTCAAATGTATTTTGGAAAGGTAATATCTGGAGAATATATAATTAGTGAATATTCATATTTGGGTATATGAATTTATGATTGGATAAATTTTTTTAAATAAAGATATGTAACTTGATATTTCTTGAGGGAGTATGTAATATGTTTTATTAGAGGTTATTCCCTAAATAATGAATATCTTAAGAATAGCCTCACCTACCCTCTTCAATGAGTAGTAGATAAAAAATAAAGGAGACAATTTATTTATGTGCAGAGAATTTATAAAATTGATATTTCAATATATATTTATTCCATGAAATAATTCAACATGTTCGATAGCTTTCTACGGACACAACATAAAAAAACAAAACTGTGATATATAGAGATAGAATAAAAATATTTAAGTGTGACCATTAAATAACTGTCTATTAAATTATACGAAATGAATATGATTCACTTCTTTACAATATATATATATATATATATATATTCTAATTTTAATATGAAAGAAATTTAATTATTTTACCTAAAATAAAAAATAAGATTATTTGTTGTTTGAAAATTTATTTTTCCAATTTTTTTTAAGATATATGAATTTATATATTAAGTAAACATATCATTTCTGATATTTTTTTTAATATTAATAATTTATTATCCAAAATTTATATGTTAAATGATATCAAATAATATTTATAATATTAAATATTTCAAAATATAATTTTCAAATTAAAAAAAGTTTTTACTATGTCTTATATTTTTATTAAAAAATTCAATTTATAAATTCTATAATTTTAAATATTCAAGAGTAATTAGATTTTTGTATTTATTATAAAAATATGATATTAATATTAAATTTAGTTTTTTTCCAAAAAATATTACTTTTCTGTCGAAAAATATAACTTTTCCAAGATTATATCTTATATTGGTTTATCATAATTTAAGTGTATCATGGAAGTAAAAAAACCTTTTAAGTAATTAAATATTTATTTAAGGAATAAAATTATTTTTTTACTATATTAATTGTTCTTATTAAACCTATTTCAATGAGTTTTTGAGCTAAATTTAAAAAAAATTAACAAAAATTATATTCTAACTTTTTTTAGTAATTATGTATTTACAAGGTGATATTAGGTTTTGGAGGGAAATTAAAGGTACTTATATTTAATTTTTTTGTGATAAGAACATTTACATCATGTTAATTGTAATTTTTATGATAATGTATTACATATAAATTTTATACCTAAAACCCACACTTTCTAAAAATAGTTTTCACAAGTTATGTGTTCAAATAAAAAAAATAACATTTGAAAACATTAGAAATTGTATTTGATAAAATGAATTCAAATATGAAAAATAAAAAGGTTCAAATAATGTAAATTTTTCATTGTCAATTTCTTTATAGATATTAGATACTATGATTATAATTACATTCCAAAATAAATATTAATTAGAGAAAAGTTAAAAAGATAAAAGAAAAAATGCCAATAAATGATCAACATTGTCTCCCAAATGAATGGTTCTGGTGATATTAAACCAAAAATCACCTTCCTATCCTCCATTTTTTATCTTTGATCCATTAAACATGGAATATTAACATCACATTAATGAAAATGTTAAGGGAGTTTTTAAAATATCTCTACACTTCGCTTAAAAATTGGTATCACTTCATCCACATCAAGAATCACACTGCCTTATAATTTATCACTGAAACTATAAAATATTTCTCCAAATATAATCATATCTCATGTTAAAGTAATTATGGTAACAACTAGTTAGAATAAGTAGGTCATTTCCATGGATAATTCCATGGAAATGTTATATTTACCACATGAGTATTATCCACTAAATAGAATCTATTATTAATTATCGTCATTTAGTTTTTTTCTAGAAATTATAATATAATGAAATTAATGTCCTTTATATTTGATAAAATTTATATAATAAAGGTTAAAACATATTCTATTCATCTATCCCAACAATTAATAAAAGAAAAATCATCATTTGTGCATAAGTGAAGAGAATATCCACCGCAAGCAATGAAATTAAATTTTCTTCAACACTCATTATTAATGGTTCCTAGAATGATTTACTGAGGATATAAAATTTCCATGATATTATTAATTTTTTATTATGAAATATTTTAGAAATTATTTTTTATATGATGAACAAATAATTACCATTAATTTAATCATTTTAAATGAGCAAACTAAGAGGAAAATGATCTCTTTTTTAAGTAATTAATTAATATTAATTATCTTATCATTATAATTATTTATAATTATCATATGTCAAATTAAGAAACACTAAATAAAATCATTATTATTCTATTGAAATTATATTATTACTACACAATATAACAATCATCCATTAATCGTGGTATGTTCATGTTTGGGTTCATTTAATGAACAACATGAAAAATATTATATATTCAGGTCATGGGTGACTATAAAAACTTATATAATTGTATCATATAATATCAATATATATTTAACATTTTTATTTGAATTTTATATCAACAATTAAACCATTAATTAAGAAAATAACTTTCATTCATTAATAAATATAAGTCCCCAGCCTTAAACCTTACTTAATCTTGAGTTATTACAAGATTAAACATTGAGGATCTTTTCAGGTTTAGAGTTTTAGAGAATTAGATCATGAAACTTTCATTACATTCCACATTTAAACAAAGTGGTTACATAAAATACAGTATTCATTATTCCCATCAACGGAAACATGTTTAAAATAAAACATGGATTCTTTCTTGACACATCCTTGACACTATCATCACATCATGTACCCTTCCCTTGACATATGAAAAACATTTCAAAAACTTGGGATGAGCATAAAAATCTAAGTAAAGGAAATAATAATATGGAAAGGAAACATGAGTATATGTATACATAAGAATGAAATCATACTTTACCCATGAAACATAGGCATAACAAATCATGAATAAATCATAGAAATAATAAGACATAAAAGGTAACTTGAGGCATTCATAACATTCTTACGTAGGGAGTAACCCTCTTGGTTACGTTTGGAATACCCATCACAGTATATTCCCTAAATCTCTTCGGAGAAACCTTAACGTTTCACTCCTTCGCGTTACACAATGCATTGGAGAGCTATATCGGGCTCACCCGCCCTTAGTTTATCACGGAACCACCTGTTTTCATAACAATGCCCAAGAACTATAACATAAACGTATCACATAAAGCATGCATAAAAAAACATAACATTTCCACATTTCAATCACAATATAACATTTTAGTATATTGAAATAATGAATCCGTTCAAAAAGAAACCATTTCCAAAACCATTTAAAACATTTAATAAAGAGATTTTTGAATCAAAGTGTCCCATACCACCTTGAAGCTTTTAACATTTTAAACCATTAATATCCAGATAAATAAATCCTTAAAACCATTTTGAAAACATGGATATTAATAAGAACAAATCATTAAAACATTTAAAGCGATATTTTGGTTAAAGGGATTTTACCAAAATTAGAGACACGTGAATACAATAATTGAGGAATAACATTAAATCAGAACTTTATAATATCATGAGAATAAATGGATTCATGATATAATATTCCAAAGGACAGTATATACACCATATAAGAGCGAATTGGTGCATAACAACAATGAAGTCTCAATAGGGATGTAAAATGTGATGAAATCCCTTATAATGAAGGTATCCTTATGTTAAGGATAAATCAATATCAAAATTATGTGCGAAAAATATAAATACACCCAATATAATTGGATATTAAGTGTAAAACAATAAATGGTCATTCACACATATTCAAATGATGACATATTCAATAACTACATGTTGAACCCAAAGAAATCGAAATTGGGTTAAAAAGATCCCTTGGTAAAATTCGACAGCCTAACGGCGTCACTTCAAAAATTCAGAAAATGAGTTGATGAGAGATAAAAAGGGAATCTCATCATTTGGACATAAAATTTACATCAATAAGGATATAGAAGAACATATCCCAACATAATAGTATATGAATTAAAAGACCCAACAAAAGAAGTCTTTTAAAAAGAGTAGGGTGAAAGGTTCCCTTACCGACTTGGGTATCTTTCAAAACATACACCCAATGAAATAAGGACAATAAATCATTGATGTAAATAATCATAAACGAAATTATATTACAATAAGAGTAGAATAATGGGCAGTACATACACCACTCAAAGGAAATTGTGGCAAAGGTAGCATAAATCTCACGGGAATAAAAGTGAGATGAAAAATCACTTTCGAAAACTCGGCAGCCTAACAGCCCCACTTAAAACTTCCAAAAATGGATTTATGAGATCAAATAGTGTATCTCATCAGATTAAAATAAAATGTACAAAAAAAGGAATATAAAATAACATCCCCCATCATAACAAATAGGAGCTTAAAAGAAGTGACGTAAAGGAGAGTACTTAAAAAGAAAGAGAGAGGTTGGATCTCTTATGAAAAATTCAGCAGCCTAACGGTGCCACTCAAAACATCCAAAATGGATTGATTAGAGAGAATATGGTCTCTCATAATATGATCATAAAAATTACAGTAAGAGTAATATAAAATAACATCCCAATAACAAGAAAGATGAGGGTTAAAAGGAATGACATAAAAGAGTGTTCTTAAAAAGAAAGAGAGGAGTAGGATCCCTTACCTCAGGTCCGACTTGACTCGATCGTTCTTTAACGTCCTGAATAATAAACGTGAGTTAATTTATACTTTCTTATGAACCTTATTAAAGTTCATTATTCCTTTTATATCACTTATTTCTATGTTATAAACATTATGTAATCATTTAAGTTAATAATGTTTGTTTTTTCAATATTTGGTTCTTTAGTCGAAAATGGACTTCTTACAATTACATGTTGTTTGTGTGGTAAAAGGTTCATTATATCCAGAATGATATTCATGATTTGTATATCATATATATCATATATATCCAGCATATACATGTATTTATAATATTACATAATCATTTAGAGGTAAGAAATGAAATGCACCTTTCATGGATACGGTAAGCCGTACGTACGCATGAACGCTACTTTCATTTCTATCTCATACTTTAATGGAATGAAATAATAATGATATAGAGGTATATAAGAATTCCAGTATAACATCATATATAATATCATTAAATCCATCCTTTATACATCCCACGTATGGCATTAACGAATCACATCACTTTGAGGGGGCGGTAGTCCGCATTTCCTAAAATGAAGATATCGCTTATACCCATAATGGAAGCCATAAAAGTAAGCCACAAATGAAAAATACAGAAGATTAAGTAAAACATAAACATATTATATATCATATATAAAAATAGTGACATCATAATGGCCACCTTTTAGGGTGTTAAATGAGTATTGAACAATCATTGTTTCGGGAGGCAGAATTTCGCCATCCACGGAAACCATATGTTCTTTAACCATTTGATGTAGTTGTGTGAGAGTGTAGATCAAATAAATCTTATAACAACATCATAGTATATTGAAGATACTGGTGTTGTTACAAAAGAAGTAAATAAAAAGAGTTTAGGGGGTTGGAGAAGAAAAATAAAACAAATGAACATGAGAGAATGAATTACCTTTAAAAGTGTAACTCCTTGTGATTTGAGCCTAAAGGCTTCCTTTGAAAGGATTCTGCCCAATGGGAATCCTATAGGATGAGGAGAGGGATGTGGAGAGATTAAATGGTCAGGGTATGGCCGAGACAAAGGCTTGAGGAGTGTGTGAAATGAGGTAGAGGTGGGGGCCTTTTATAAGAGGAGACGAGGGGCACTTTTGGAAATCATGAAACTATTATTTTATTTTCAAACGTGTTTCAAATTTCTAAGGTCCCAAATTGATATATTTAGAATATAAGATGATAAGGCTTAGAAATATTCCCATCCAATAGTTTTTTTACAAGTGTAGGTCTTAGATTTTATATTATCGTTTCATTTTATTTAAACTGTTCATCAATGAGGTCATCGTTGCATCATCATGATGTCGTAATTAAATTAATTTATTTGATATCTAAAAATTATAAAAAAAATACTATGATGTAGAAAATAGTTTTATCTTTTAATGAATATTTATAGTCAAAATTTTTACTTGTGTAACCCCACTTAAAAACTGTTTTAGTAAAACAACTCATGTTTGTGTCAATTTAATTTTAACATTAAATAAATATATATTAATGTAATTTTCCAACCAAAGTGGCTCCATGGGGTCCCCAAGTTGACCCATGGGTTGTATTGGTCGGCCATGACTCATCCAATAGGGGTAGGACAAGTGTCATGGTGTTTTCATATTTTTATAATATCATTTTTACCTTAAATTACACTAATTACCTCGAATCGCGATTAATGAAAAAAAGTTACTATTCATCAAAAAATTATTTTCATCCCATTGAACCACATTTTACATACTAATGACAACCATGTATTTTGGATTTTTAAAATTCAAAACACATTAGTGGTAAACTTTCATTTAACTGAAAAATCAGTTTGCTTGATTACTACTTAGTGGTTTCACTATTCATAAAAAATTGGAGTTTTTCAGAAAATTACCAAAACATCAACCTAAGATATATTTGATATTCCGAATTCAAAAATGATGTCTATTTTATAAAATTCTTAACATATAAGTCACATTAATTAATTTAATAATTAATTCCCGCTGCCAGATCAAATAGCGTGTTTTTATGAAACAATAAGTATCAAAAGATTGACACTGGTTTAAGTCTGATTTCAAAGTGAAATTAATTCCAACGACCACTATTGGATTTAATGGTAAAAATATATTCTAATTTCACTTTAAAACCAATTCAAAAGATAATCTAATCATATAAATAAATTAGATTAAAAAGAGGTATTGAATTAAAATACAACATTTTACACTATTCATTTAAAGAAATGAACTTTATCGGAAAGATACCAAAAATTTACACAAAGTAAATTTTGATGTCCCAATTAATAAGAAGAGTTTTATTTGGTCCAATTGAATGTATAAGAGTGAGAAAAACTATATTTAATGACGGTTCGCCATCAAAAGGCGATAAGTGACCCTTTAGTGAAAACCAGGGCATATACGCCTAAAATTGAATTCTTTCCATATTTTTAGCCTTTATCTTTTATTGGATAAATGTAAAAGCATTTAAAAACATTTATAATCATATTTTAGTTATTTCAATCCATTCCCGCCAATACAACGGCTACATGTTAACTACCATATAAAATAATATTATTTTATTATTAGAGTGCAACGTATGATTCCCAAGAAACTCGTTGTTGCGAGTTGGGTACGCCATCAAGAATCGTCCCATTTAAAGTCATATTAATATTTTATTCAAAAATATGGATAAATATAAAAATTTCATATTCTTCATTTACCTGGGGTGTTACATCCTTCCCCACTTTTTGGAATTGCGTCCTCGCAATTTTAAAATTGGGCTCAGAAACTTCATTGAAAATCCCACATCAAAACAAGAGTTAATAAAACAATCACTTTAAAAGAAAGAAAGAGGAGTACAGAGGTCACCCGAGTTAACCCATACTAGGATTCCATGTATGAAAAATGGACATGGAAGAAAAAAAAGGGTTATGTTCTGAGGGAGAGTGATAGTAAACATGTCTAGGAGAAAGTTAACCATAAAAAATCACAAACTTGTGATGGGTTAAATGGTATTCGATTCCCCTATAGGAAAAGTTAATAAACAACATTTTTGTTTTAATTTACTTTTTATTGGGGAATTTATTCACAAGAAAACATAATCACTTATCATGTCGACTTTCAACTTTTATTAGATTCCTTACACAAACTCATATTTTCCCCAAAAGACGAGTATTTAGGAAGACTTGTTCGCATTAAGAGTACTATAATCAAATTCTTGAGAATCACCTAATACACAAAAGAGAACTATACATTTCCCATGTCTTTAGACCTTAACCAAAACTAAAACAAAAAAAGTTATTATGAGATCAGATAATACCCAAAAAGGATAATCCTTAAAAAAATCAAATCTATTCTTAATCTCCAAAATTTATCAAACAATACCCAAAGTTCAACAAAGACCATTCAATAAACTATTTGTCCATAAAATTCTTCAAATTAAACCAATCTATGATGGAAACCCAAATATTTGAAGGATTTAGTCACATAGTCTTCCAAGGTACAAATTAACACTTATCTCCAAATAACATCAGTTACTCTTAATGTCTCATATTGAAAAGTAATTAACCTAATCACATATCTTCCATTATAGGTTAATAATTTCCATAGATAACCCAAAATAAAATTACTCTTAATTCATAAAATCATCTAACTAAAAATAATCGGTCAAACTAACCAGGGATTTCACGTAGTACAGTGGTAGGCGATAAATAACAGTTGCACTTTTTTTGTGGGTTCGATTCCCGCAGCTTTGTCCGATGCGACAAGTTGTCACACGTTCTGCATGTTGTCCTTTTTATAAAACTCCAAAAATAATCATAACATGTTTTAACCTCAATAGTTTCCTTATACCTTTAATTTTCATCCATGTTCATTATGATCTCAACACCTTAATTCTTGAAGTCTTATTTCACCACCATAAGATAAAATAATACGATTCCCAAAATGAATAACATCATACCTTGATCATGGCGTCCACTCAGTTTCATCGTCATCTTGCTCACGTAGGTAGAAGTCCCATGCATTAAAACAATGATTTAGAGATCCTTCAAAATCATTTGCTTCCTCCATCCAAATACACCTCGTGCAACATGGGTCATATGGGTGTTCACAGAAAAACAGTTTTGGAAAATAATCATGTATGACATATAATTCCAAAACATCTGATAAAACATGATTTCTAAAAAATAGTCGGACCGAAATTGATTTGAAACTTTCTATCATTGTTCCTTTTAAAATACCATAAGTATGTGATGTGAGAATATATTTTAAAAGCAAATATAAATACGTTGTCCAAGGGTCTCCTTCCTCAGCACCATTTTTAAAATCAGAATATGCTTCAAATTCTTGTGATAAGGTAAAATATTTGAAAATACCTTGATAATATCTACCTCTCTTGAAAACATGAAAATATTGTGAAAATAGTATTTTTCTAAAAACAACCCTTGATCCACGATGATAAAGAGGTATAGCGGAGGTGTTTGATATCTCAAACAAATGCTTGCAAGTGAGTTGTATGCTAGAAAAAGTTTCACAATCATCTGAAGATGACTTTGCAATAATTATTGCAAGAATGTCATCAGGAAGAGATAGGAATGTAGTTTGAGATCCTACTCCTTCCATTCGTAACCGACTTTACTTGAACTGAAAAAAAAAGTTTTAAAACAAGGATTTAACTAAAATAATAGTTATAGGGACTAATCATGTGCCTCACAAAAACTCCTAATCCCTAAAGTTGTCTAAACCGACCTTTGATACCTACCATAAGGCCCCAGGCTTAAACCTTACTTAATCTTGAGTTATTACAAGATTACACATTGAGGATCCTTTCAGGTTTAGAGTTTTAGAGAATTAGATCATGAAACTTGCATTACATTCCACATTTAAACAAAGTGGTTACATAAAAGATAGTATTCATTCTTCCCATCAACGGAAACATATTTAAAATAAAACATGGATTCTTTCTTGACACATCCTTGACACTATCATCACATCATGTACCCTTCCCTTGACCTGTGAAAAACATTTCAAAAACATGGGATGAGCATACAATGCTCAGTAAGGGATATAAAAATATTGAAAGGAAACATGAGTACATGTATACATAAGAATGAAATCATACTTTACCCATGAAACATAGGCATATCAAATCATGAATAAATCATAGAAATCGTAAGACATAAAAGGTAACATGAGGCATTCATAACATACTTACGTAGGGAGTAACCCTCTTGGTAACGTTTTGAATACCCATCACAGTATATTCCCAAAATATCTTTGGAGAAACCTTAACGTTTCACTCCTTCGCGTTACCCAATGCATTGGAGAGCTATATCGGGCTCACCAGCCCTTAGTTTATCACGGAACCACCTGTTTTCATAACAATGCCCAAGAACCATAACATAAACGTATCACATAAATCATGCATAAAAAAACATAACATTTCCACATTTCAATCACAATATAACATTTTAGTATATTGAAATAATGAATCCGTTCAAAAAGAAACCATTTCCAAAACCATTCAAAACATTTAATAAGGAGATTTTTGAATCAAAGTGTCCCATACCACCTTGATGATTTTAAAATTTTAAACCATTAATATCCATATAAATAAATCCTTAAAACCATTTTGAAAACATGGATATTAATAATAACAAATCATTAAAACATTTAAAACGATATTTTGGTTAAAGGGTTTTTACCAAAATTAGAGACACTTGAATACAATAATTGGGGAATAACATTAAATCAGAACTTTATAATATCATGAGAATAAATGGATTCATGATATAATATTACAAAGGATAGTATATACACCATATAAGTGTGAATTGGTGCATAACAACAATGAAGTCTCAATAGGGATGTAAAATGTGATGAAATCCCTTATAAAGAAGGTATCCTTAAGTTAAGGATAAATCAATCTCAAAATTATTTGTGACAAATATAAATACACCCAATATAATTGGATATTAATTGTAAAACAATAAAAGGTCATTCACACATATTCAAAGGATGACATATTCAATAACTACATGTTGAACCCAAACAAGTCGAAATTGGGTTAAAAAGTTCCCTTGGTAAAATTCGACAGCCTAACGACGTCACTTCAAAAATTCAGAAAATGAGTTGATGGGAGATAAAAAGGGAATCTCATCACTTGGAAATAAAATTTACATCCATCAGGATATAGAAGAACATATCCCAAAATAATAGTATATGAATTAAAAGACCCAACAAAAGAAGTCTTTTAAAAAGAGTAGGGTGAAAGGTTCCCTTACCGACTTGGGTATCTTTCAAAACATACACCCCATGAAAGAAGGACAATAAATCATTGATGTAAATTATCATAAACGAAAGTATATTACACAAAGATTAGAATAATGGTCAGTACATACACCACTCAAAGGAAATTGTGGCAAATGTAGCATAAATATCACGGGAATAAAAGTGAGATGAAAAATCACTTACGAAAACTCGGCAGCCTAACGGCGCCACTTAAAACTTCGAAAAATGGATTGATGAGATCAAATAGGGTATCTAATCACATTACAATAAAATGTACATAAAAAGGAATATAAAATAACATCCCCGATCATAACAAATAGGATCTTAAAAGAAGTCACGTAAAGGAGAGTACTTAAAAAGAAAGAGAGAGGTTGGATCTCTTACAAAACATTCGGCAGCCTAACGGTGCCACTCAAAACATCCAAAATGGATGATTAGAGAGAATAGGGTCTCTCATAATATGACCATAAAAATTACAGTAAGAGTAATATAAAATAACATCCCAATAACAAGAAAGATGAGCTTTAAAAGGAATGACATAAAAGAGTGTTCTTAAAAAGAAAGAGAGGAGTGGATCCCTTACCTCAGGTCCGACTTGACTCGATCGTTCTTTAACGTCCTGAATAATAAACTTGAGTTAATTTATACTTTCTTATGAACATTCTAAAAGTTCATTATTCCTTTTATATCACTTATTTCAATGTTATAAACATTATGTAATCATTTATGTTAATAATGTTTGTTTTTTCAATATTTGGTTCTTTTGTCGAAAATGGACTTCTTACAATTACATGTTTTTTGTGTGGTCAAAAGTTCATTATATCCAGAATGATATTTATGATTTGGATATCATATATATCATATATATCCAGCATATACATGTATTTATAATATTAAATAATCATTTAGAGGTAACAAATGAAATTCACCGTTCATGGAGACGGTAAGCCGTACGTACGAATGAACGCTACTTTCATTTCTATCTCATACATTAATGGAAAGAAATAATAATTATATAGAGTTATATAATAATTCCAGTATAACATCATATATAATAACAATAAATCCATCCTTTATACGTCCCACGTATGGTATTAACGAATCACATCACTTTGAGGAGGCGGTAGTCCGCACTTCCTAAAATGAAGATATCGCTTATACCCATAATGGAATCCATAAAAGTAACCCACAAATGAAAAATACAGAAGATTAAGTAAAACATAAACATATTATATATCATATATAAAAATAGTGACATCATAATTTCCACCTTTTAGGGTGTTAAATGAGTATTGAACAATCATCGTTTCGGGAGGCAGAATTTCTCCATCCACGGAAACCGTATGTTCTTTAACCATTTGATGTAGTTGTGTGAGAGTGTAGCTCGAATAAATCTTATAACAACATCCTATTAAAAATAAGATACTGGTGCTGTTACAAAAGAGGTAAATAAAAAGAGTTTATGGGGTTGTAGAAGCAAAATAAAACAAATGAACATGAGAGAATGAATTACCTTTAAAAGTGTAACTCCTTTTGATTTGAGCCTAAAGGCTTCCATTGAAAGGATTATTCCCAAAGGTAATCCTTTAGGATGAGGAGAGGGATGTGGAGAGAGTAAATGGGAATGGTATGGCCGAGACAAAGGCTTGAGGAGTGTGTGAAATGAGGTAGAGGTGGGGGCCTTTTATAAGAGGAGAGGAGGGGAACTTTTGGAAATCATGAAACTATTATTTTATGTTCAAACGTGTTTCGAATTTATAAGGTCCCACATTGAAATATTTCGATGATAAGATGATAAGGCTTCGAAATATTCCCATCCAATAGTTTTTGGACAAGTGTATGTCTTAGATTTTATATTATCGTTTCATTTTATTTAAATTGTTCATCAATGAGGTCATCGTTGCATCATCATGATGTCGTAATTAAATTAATTTATTTGATATCTAAAATTTATAAAACAAAATACTATGATGTAGGAAATATTTTTAGCTTTCTAATGAATATTTATCGTCAAAATGTTGACTTGTATAACCCCACTTAAAAACTATTTTAGTAAAACAACTCATGTTTGTGCCAATTTAATTTTAACATTAAATAAATATATATTAATGTCGTTTTCCAACCAAAGTGGCTCCATGGGGTCCCCAAGTTGACCCATGGGTTGTCTTGGTCGGCCATGACTCATCCAATAGGGGTAGGACAAGTTTCATGGTGCTTTCATATTTTTATAATATCATTTTTACCTTAAATTACACTAATTACCTCTAATCGCAATTAATGAAAAAAAGTTACTATTCACCAAAAAATTATTTTCATCCCATTGAACCACATTTTACAAACTAATGACAACCATGTATTTCAGATTTTCAAAATTCAAAACACATTAGTGGTAAACATTCATTTAACTGAAAAATCAGTTTGCTTGATTACCACTTAGTGGTTTCACTATTCATAAAAAATTGGAGTTTTTCAAAAAATTACCAAAACTTCAACCTAAGCTATAATTGATATTCCAAATTCAAAAATGATGTCTATTTTATAAAATTCTTAACATATAAGCCACATTAATTAATTTCATAATTAATTCCCGCTGTCAGATCAAATAGCATGTTTTTATGAAACAATAAGTATCAAAAGATTGACACTGGTTTAAGTCTGCTTTCAAAGTGAAATTAATTACAACGACCACTATTGGATTTAATGGTAAAAATATATTCTAATTTCAATTTAAAACCAATTCAAAAGATAATCTAATCAAATAAATAAATTAGATTAAAAAGTGGTTTTGAATTAAAATACAACATTTTACACTATTCATTTAAAGAAATGAACTTTATCGGAAAGATACCAAAAAGTTACACAAAGTAAATTTTGATGTCCAAATTCTTAAGAAGAGTTTTATTTGGTCCAATTGAATGTATAAGAGTGAACAAAACTATATTTAATGACGGTTCGCCATCAAAAGAAGATAAGTGACCCTTTAGTGAAAACCAGGGCATATACGCCTAAAATTGAATTCTTTCCATATTTTTAGCCTTTATCTTTTATTGGATAAATGTAAAATCATTTAAAAACATTTATAATCATATATTAGTTATTTCTATCCATTCCCTCCAATACAACGACTACATGTTAACTACCATATAAAATAATTTTATTTTATTATTAGAGTGCAACGTAAGATTCCCAAGAAACTCGTTGTTGCGAGTTGGGTACGCCATCAAGCATAGCATCCCCTTTAAAGTCATATTAATATTTTATTCACAAATATGGATAAATATAAAAATTTCATATTCATCATTTACCTGGGGTGTTACAATAAATATCCAAACATGAACATCACTGATATCATCTTCATGGTTTGTGTCCAAAGCATACATGTAATGAAATTAATTCATTATAAAATATATTATAACATTTATTCTAGAACCATTTTTTTCTAATATTGATGATATTTAGAAAAATAATTAATAAAAACATGTCTTTTACAAAACAAGTACAAATATATAAAGATTACTTTGTCCCAATAATGAAAATTCGTATAAACTAACCGATATGTATATATACAAGGATTACAAATAAAATAAGTAATATAGATGAAACAAAGTTCATGGGTAAGTATTTAATGAAATAAATTAAATTCATTAGGAAATCTTCTATAAATAAAGAATGGAATAGGACTACGTTGAGGGTTTTCATCTCAAATTCCACTTTTCTAACTTGTTTGGTATTATGAACTAAATTTCATTTATGTGGTATTTATACTACCTATTTGATATATCATATCACGGATAATATTTTAATTATGGTATATTAATTTCAAATTCAATCCATCATTTTCAATGGTTATTTTTTGAATATTTCCAAACCCTTAAGGGTTTCAATGGACCAAATTTTGATTATTTGAGATATAATAACTTTTATACAACATGTGTTCATTGTATTGTATATTAATTACCATGGAAGTATTTTTATCATTATATTTTTATTTCATGGGATTTACTATCCATTTTATGATCCTTTATTCAAATGGATATTGATTTAATTTTTCCCTAGTAGTAATGATTTTTGATAATTCAATTTCCATTCATTGTGTGATGATAATTTTTTGAATTTATTAAATATATGATGGGTATATTATTCCAATTTAATGTATAATGTGGTACTCAATAATTTTATAACTGGGATATACATTACAACTAAATAATTCTTTTTTCAAATAGTTTTCTTTTCTTGGATTGTGTTCTTTTGAACTAGCCAGCTTTATTCTCTATATGGTTTATGATCATGTAATTCCAACTTTTAATTAAACATATAATCACTACCAAAAATGGTGTGAATATAACATTTTAAAATTTTATATTGGAATATTTTAATTGATAAGTAATTTTTACATATTTATACATGGAAATGTATCAGAATTCAATATGTTATTATTCCAATACATGTGACTATTGGAAAGTCGACTTTTCATTTTTTTTAACATCTGCTTTATTTCATTGGATGTGTTATGGTTATGTTATCCCTATTATTAAAATGGATAATTTTGTTGTTATTATTGATTATTATTGTTACCACCCGAGATTTTATGAGAATTATTGTTTTTAATTTCAATGATGTCTTGTGTTGTACACTACACCAAAATTAGCTTGTGCTATATGCAACACTGTATTAGGTTGCAGTATACGCAACACTATTCATGGCTTGTGTTACACACAATTTCAACTTCATTTTGTGAAATTATTCTATGCAACATTAAGTATAGATTTTGTTTAATTTATAATTGAAATATGTTTTGATTATGTTATAAGCAAAACAAAATCGATCTTTTACTACACGCTTCCCTGACTTGGGTTGCGTTACACACAATCAATACCTTCCTCGATAGCGTGTGTAGTACGCAATACAGAGTTTCACTAAACGATATATTATTATAATATTATTATGAAGTAGCCGTTATGAATAGTAATACCCTATTATTAATTTTTTTTTAAATTTTATCTTTCAAAATGAACTTCATTTTTTGATTCGGAATATCGAAATTAGCTTAGGGTGAAATATTTGTATTTTTCTGAAAACTTTCAATTTTGATGAATAGTGAAAACACTAGGTTACTATTTAAAAACCGAAATTTTATATAAATAATTATTAATTTTATTTAAATTTTATTTTAGGCCAAAATTGATACATAATACCTATATAAGTTCAATGTAATTCATTTGAGTCATTTTATAATAATTTTAGACATATAAATGTTTTATTGAACTTTTCATCGTCTTTTACTCACCTCCTAGGAGAATTTGAAAATTTACATAAAACGTAATTTAACTGCTTCTGTGAGTGGAATTCTGAAAATTGGAGAGACACAGTTAATATCAAGGAGTACAATGTGGTTCAATAAGATAAAAATAATTTTTGGTGAATAGTAACTTTTTACTTTTATTTACCATGGTTAAAAGTGAATAGGGTAATTAAGGGTAAAAAGGATATTATTATTACCCTAAAACATGTCCTAATTATATTGGTTAAGTTTCATTCTACCAAAAACAACCTTAGTTATAAAATATAACAATTTAGGTCCACATGGTTTAGATTGGGACATTTATTATTAATTTATTTAAAGAAGGGTTAAAATAGTTAAATTCAAAGTTTAATAACTAAATCATTTTTAATATAGGGTTATACATAAGATAAATTAGACTATAAATCTAAATTAGAATTATAAACATGTTTTCTACATAATGGTATTTTATTTATAATTTTTAGATATTAAATAGTTTAATTTATTTATGACACAATGATGATGTAGTAATTACGTTATTAATGAAATATTAACATAATTGATGTTATAAATACCCAAATAAATGTAATTTTAGACTTTTTATGCATTCAAATAATTTTATAGGTTAACATGAAATGTTATTATTGATTTAATTTACTTTCCTAAAACTAATCATACTGTTATGATTTTCACAAAAATCAAGTACCAAATAGTGTCAAAACTAACATAAAATAGTTTTTAAAACAAATATTATATTATTAATTGTTATTTTATTCCTAAAAAACTAAGGTTTGGCCAAATGACTTAGATAAGAGTATATATAATAATAATGAACCACTTGGGGTTCTTTTTCCTTGTTATAGAATGCTTATTAACCATATAGTGTAAGAAAATCAAAAGACACAGTAAAAGTTATATTATTTAACATAGAGTTAAATCTAAATGATAAGTATAATATAGTACCCTAAACATGTCTAAAACATATTGGTTGAGAGGAATTTGACCCATCCCCACCATAGCTTCGAAATAAATCAATTTTGAGCTATTAAAAACCAAATATTTCTTTATTATAAAATAATATTTTAAGTTTTCCTAAGGTGCCCCTCTCCTCCCTTATAAAGAGGGAACCCCTTCCATCTTCTCTTCACACCATTTTGAGCATTGAAGCTCAGACAAACCCTACCATTCACACTTTTAAACCTCACTAGTTATATCATAGAGGTTATGGTCTTCTCAAAAGATCAACTCCAGTACCCTAAGAAGAAGTTTAAAGGAGGTGCGTCGAGGAAGAGGTAATCTCTTCTACCGATTCTTTCAAGTTTTCTTTCTTCTTCAACTTATTCTTATTTAGTTGTTTCATTAAAAAGTAATAACATAAGTATCACTAATATACTTATATGTCATTATAAATATTAAAAACCCCATTTCACCTTCTATCCATCCTACGAAAAATGAAATCACTGTGCGTGCGTACGTACGGAATACCGTCTCCACGCTGTGGTGTAATCAGTTTTTCCGCCACCACCTTAATTAGATGGGTATAATGGTGTAAATAATATCTATATATAATTATTATAACATAATAATGATTATGAGGTAGTATATCATCCACTCCAATTCCATTCAATAATTATTTGAATGATATCATCGCTCGTGCGTACGTACGGATTACCGTCTCCATGACGCAATGAGATTCATTCTCCATGTTAACCATTCAATAATGATTATGAAGTATATATAATGAATAATAATTAAATATATGATATAATTAAGCTACTGAATTTATATATATATATATATCATCTAATTACTTCCATTCAAGTCAATAGGAAAGGAAAACAGTGTTCATGTGTACGTATGGCCTACCGTCTCTTTGAATGGTGTATTTCATTTCATTCATCTATCTATTATATATATATATATACTGAATATATATGATATGTAAATCATTATTTAAATTATTTAAGTAATTAAATCATGATATAAGTAACAATAATATCAATAACAACAAGTCCAAACAAGTATGATAAATAAAATGATTTTACCCGAAACACTACTTTAACATGGAATTTATAAAAGAACAGGTAATATAAATTCATAAGTGAACAATATATGATATAATAACATTGAATATGATTATTTAATAAGTAAATTACATTATTTAAATCATTATACATGAGGTTTGTATACGCCTGAGGCATATCAGATCTAAGTTAAGGGATAATTATTCGAATCTTGTTCTTATCAGAGATTGTTTATTTTTAAGTATTTATTGGGGTTATTGTTATCAACCATGACAATGTTTTCTAAAACTATTTTCATGTATTTTTAATGTCCATTTTACCCATTTTTGACTTTTACTACATGGTATGTGAGGAATATTTCATTTTTTTACCATATGAGGTACTTTTTGACTTTTCCGACAAAAGTATGAGGAGAATGTTTTTTTAACTTATACAGCATGAAAAGATTTTTACGGTTTCATAACGCCTTGTTTTTATGAAGCTTACTCTACAATATTTAATTACTATTTTCAAAAATATCATTTTCTTTTAAAATTTCATGGCATTTTGTGAAATGAAAATGATTTTGAAGAAGAATGGATATTTTCCTCAAGAATTTATTTCAAGTGTTTTATCAAAACCATGTTCAATTTAAGATGATATTATTTCATATGTGTATGTTTCAAGTATAATGTCACTATAATTTACATGGTTCCAATTTTTTTATGATGAAATGATATCCATTTGTTTTATATGGATTGTGTTATGATGGGATGATGTTTATGAAACCCATTTTTATTCTTTGGGTTATGATGAATGGTTTATGTTTATGTTGTGGCACAAGTAAGAATGATTTAATTATGAGATGGGTGGGACCTATATCACCCTCCAATGAATTGGGTAATGATTTATATCTCATGATATATACATGGATGGAATGGTAAGTTAATCCAGTTCGGTGATACAGGACTAGAATGAGGAGTGAACTCGATTCAGAAAGGGACTTTGTCCACTAATATGGTCTTGGCAGCAATGCCTTGGCTACTATGGAAATCATATCAGGTGCTTAATATTTTTCCAAAATTACAAGATTTATTTCGAAGCTATTTTATCATGAATGATGTTCCATTATGATCTATTCCTTATGTGCTGTCATTTTTTATATCATTTCACTATATTTTGATGTTTAAACCGTATGTTCATGTTTTTATGTTCAAATATATAATGTTTTTTTCCTCCATGCTTAACCTTAATGAACATTTGAGCTCACCCTTTATATTTTTTCCTTTCCCCATGAAATAAATAAAGGTTTTAGGTAAGAAAACAAAATGGGAAGATCATTATGGGAGATGTTGAAGATCTTTCACCACAATTAGAATATTATGTTCCGAGTTTCCAAAGACACTAAACTATTATGGTCCTTCGGTGTTTTTTTGTTATGTATTAAGTATTACGCAAAAGTAATGTAATGTCCACGTACGTCAAGATATGGGTATCTACAATTATTGATATAAAACTCATGTTAATCATCTGTTGACATTCATTAACTTTAATTATATGGCTATCAATGTTTTCATCCCGTAAAAGGTTCCTTATAAAATGGTGTGAAAACTAATATAGAATCATATGGTGAATGAACATGACTTAATAATTATATGGTAGTATTAGAAAAATAATTCCCATCAATTAATTTATAGAAATAGTGAGATATAACTACTTGGGGTTTGGAGTATATATCTCGCCGTAATAGTGCAGTGTCTTTGCATAATGCCTCAAAACCATGTTTTTTAGGTATAATATATTTTATTATAATATATATTTTATTTATATCATTGTTGTAATTTATTATTATGGATATATATTAATTTAGTTTTTACATTCATTATGGATTTACATTGTTTTATTTTTTCCTTCAATAAAATTTATTCCATGTTTTTATCATGATTTCCTAAGTTGTATGATTTCCATTTCTGAGCATTTGATCCCACCACTTCTTAGTTTTCTTTTTAACATAGATTATTAATTAAAGTAGTGATCGTGAAATCTTTATAAGTATACCATGCTTCAAATAATTTATTAGAGATAATGATGACACATAATGGGTAATGTGTCTTCTTATATAGAGGAGAAAATATATTTTTGATACAAATAACATGTGTTTTGTTACTTACTATTTTTTACTAATGATCTAATTCTCTATAGCATAAAATATCCTTTATAAGTATGAGATAAAATAATTTTTATAAATTTTTTAATGAAGGATGGTTATATCATATATTTTACATCTTGTATCAAAGTATGTGTGTAAAATATGTGACTATGGAACCAAATTTGAAAATGTGGGCCAGAAACATGACAGTTGGTATCAAAGGAAATTTTTTTATAAAATTAAATATTAGGATGTTTTCTGAGGATAATTTTGGTGTTGATAACATATGGTTCATCATAAAATAAATTTTATAGGTAACCATTTAGAATACAATATCACTTAATTTTAAGGCGATAATGCACATTTTATTTCAGGAATAGAATGGGATAACAATATGAGAACCCAAGGAAAATTTATAAGTATTGGTAAACAGACTGATTTTTTGGTAAAGTGGGCATTATGTGAGTATTCCTAGAAATAAATAACTATATAAATACTAGGCATTGAATGTGGTTGTGGAATATATGCATCTAGGGTAATCACATCGAAAAAGAATGATTGATAATTAACTCGATCTTCATATTAGTGTCTAGTGAATGGGCGAAAAACTACACACATGGATCAAGACACCCTAAGGATATGATTTTGTTTATCACATTTTCCTTATGAACCATTATAGAGTATATAATATTTATGTTATCTCATTAGGTTATATAAACAAATAGAGAAATGACCATTGATAATAAAGGACTAAAAAAGAGAATCATAAGTTGATCTAAAAGTATTAAAAGTTAAACACAAAAGGTATCATACGGGAATAAATATTCATAGTATAGTTATGATTTTAATATATTATATATTATATTAACTATTTTAGTTATAGTATTTGGTTGAAATAGGATAAAAAATAAAGTTTATAAAGGTGTGTATGTGGAAACCACAATGTTTTATAACTGAATAATATATCATAAATAAATAGTTGATAATTTTTGTGTATGATTGATATTAGTGAAAAATTTAGTTTCCTTATAATAAAAATGTACGTGTGTAGCACAACAGGTGTCATGTGAAACATAATTTTAAATTATAAGTATATGAAGTTATTTGGAGATGTTTGGGGGTGGAGGGTTTAAGATGTTTGGAATTTTTATGGGGATTTTATATGGGTGAAAGGTTGGTTCAGGTTTAGGGGAAACTAGGAAATTTTCAAGAAAACCATGCACAATGTGATAAGGTCTAATGAGAAGGCACACTGGCAAGCAAATGGTATGTCCAAACCATGTGGCCTAATAGGAGAAACATAGAAACCTGAGATTGTGGGCTTAGGCATAGTTGGCACAAAGTATTGAAACCTTTTTAGCAAATAGTTTGAGGTTAATGTATGAGACAAAATCTAGTTCTTAGTGAGGATATGGTTTTCCTAACTTTGTGACTAATCATGAATGGTTTATAAAGCAGATCTAGAAAAGGTTGATATAGGTCATGATTAAGTTTTTACCCCTCATTATTTCACCAAACTAACCATAAATCAAATTTCCCCCTCTCTAAGGACACAGATCCCTTATCCATCTATTTAGAAGTGATTTAGAGGCGTTTGACGGTGTGCTGATTCCTAGTTATTGTGGTAAGTCATCAATTACAGTTTCATGGCTTGGTTTTACTTAGATGCACTTATCCCTATCTTTTTTATTCTTATATATTTACAACCAATATGGATATAAAAACTTTAATTTATTCCATATATGATTAGATTTGGAATTTTTAATGATAGGAGAGTTCTATGTGGGGTTTTGGAGTCTTGACCTGATCAAATTGATGTTTTTGTCCAATTATTCATTTTTCTTAAAACTCTATGGTATATGGCTTCACACATGACCCATCTATTTAGAGTATGAAGGATTGATTTAATATTTGGTGTTTTACATGAAATTGGAAGTGAAATTAGTGTGAAAATAATGGTAAAAACCCTCTTTAGTGATGCTTATATATATTGTGGAAATTGAGGAATTGTTGTGAAAAATGACTTGTGGTTTGATTTTGAAATAATGATTATAAAATTATTTTTATGAATAGATTTCCAAAAAAAAATTATAGAATGTTTTCCATTAAAATATTTTTTTTATTGATTTTATTTGGCACACCTAATTTTGGCGTGGGTTTATCTTGGTTATGTGGAGGGTGTTCATATGCATCGGATTGGATAATAAAGTGAAGTACCCCCATTAAAATTTGGGATGGATATGGGCATGAATTACCCCCAGTAGAATGTTCCACATTGTGAAAACATTGTGGAAGGATTAATCACCACACTCTAGTATAAGCATATTCATTGTTGCAGGCATGGTTGGATGTGTGGTATTGTGGAAAGTAATATATTATTCAAATATTGAACTTGATAAATGTTTTTTTAAAATTTGATTGGATTCATTCCTTGGAATTGTGTCTTTTGAAGAAAATGTTTTTTGATATGGTAGTATTTTTATATAATTTTTTATATAAATGTGATGATATGTTCTATCCTAGTGGAGTGATTAGGGAATTCATTTTGGGAAAGTCTACTGAGTTTCATTACACACCCCTACATTGGAAATTTGGTGAGTTTGCAGATTTTATATATAGAGATACATGAAAATGTAACGTATCACACTTTTCTGTTGGATCTTAGTGAAAGTTGGGATAATTTTTGGAGAGGGTAGAAAAATGCATGTTGGATAATTGGAGTTAAGTGTTTGCCTTTGAGGTGTTTGTTTTGTCCTCTATAGTGCACATTGATGTTTTTATTATACTATGGTACTCTTTTGTGGTTGGTTTTGATATAAATGGTATTTAATTTAGTATTATTTCATTTAGATCATTCATTGTGTAGTATTTTTAAGTTATGGGTTATTTGGTTGGTTGTTTATTCTTAATGAGAAAATAGTCCCCTAACTGTAATTGAATCCCTAAAAATTTATCTCTAGGCTTTAGAATCTCAGGGATGTCTCTTAAGGCCAAGTAATGTCCATCTACCATTTTTATAAAATGAGAAGAATATGGAATTTACTAGTGTTCCAATAATATTATAAAATATGTGGTATTCAATTTATTCGGTCATGGAGTTGAAATTAATATTCGTCAATTCCTTTTGTTAGGTTGGTAGAAAAGAGTAGGATCATCCAGAAATGCAATATAGAGAATAAATAGATGCAGGTATCCGTTTTTATGTTAAAATTCATGTTACCTGGGGGTTGGGTACATAGATTATAATAGAGACACTATAGGATTTGAAATATTATTGTCATGGGTTTACCCAACGAGATAAGCAGGACATGTATTGTAGAAATTCCTTCCCACCTAGGAGATGATATTTTATTTTGAGTAATTATATACATATAGTGCATTGATTTAATTTTTTATAAATATTAATGTTTTTTTAAAATTTAATATTTATAAAAAGGGCCTGGAAGTGGTATTTTGAAAATGGTTTGATTTTCAATAAAAAGTTTAAAATTTTCAAATAGGTATAACAATGTATTGTATTATTTTGGGAAAAAAAATTTGTCAGTGAATGATGTGATACCAACTGGAAGATTCTATTGAGAATGTGGTTTCACCTAACCCACCGGTGAACTAACAACTAGGTCTTGGTAATATTCATGAATTATAGGATATAAACCGTGATAATGGGAGCGATGATCAAAGGAAAGTGGATCATTGTTTTCAATTCAAGAAGTAGGATATACACATCTTTTGGGGTAATTTTGAACCAGTGAACGCATGCATGTGGATAAATAACATGAAATGTATCCTCAATTACATTGGCTCACCAATAGATATGAATGTCAAGAACGAAATGTATATACTATAGGATCGATCACCCTTGTGGTGGGATTTTCCTATTCATGCTAAATTGTACCATGGAATTATTTTGGATGACTTTGAATAATTTTTCAACAAATAATTGCATCCTTTCATTTTAATAATTCAATGAAAAAATGACTTCATCAACATGAATCATGGAAATCATTCTATTTGGGAGTATGCAGATAAATTCCGGAATTTGGTGCACTTTGCAGTAGAAGTAAATTCTATTTCATCCTTAAAGGCACGCATTTTTTAACCAGGGTTGAGGCAAAGGATTTTCTTGAATATTTTTGTGCTTTGTATAACAGGTTATACATAGATGTCTAATAAAAATAGTGTGGTTTACTGAGACATATCATGAGCCATGGGACGATGAAGTATGTTAATTCCCATGTGAAACGATTGGAAAACTAATTATGGGAGAAAAAGGAATATGGACACCTATTTCTATGGTGGGAGCATGAACCAAAATAGGATAGATGGACTGGTGAACCTTCCTACAAGAACCAATAGAAAAGAGGGATGATTCAAATTTAATTATCTTGATAACATGAAGTGAGATTTTGTGGAACAACCTAAAAAATTCCACAACTACAAGCTGATAACCAATCTTCAGTTCCATTGTCACAATGTTCCAAGGTTGGGTATTGAGAACACTTCTCTGGTGCCACAAGCATTGAATTATTTGACAGTGTGAGGCTAGCAGAATACCTCCAATCAGTTAAATAACAATAGATTTATTGATTCCAGAAATACCATGAGTCCTCAAGTGGTGCAATCCCAATATGGTAATAGAGAAAAAAATGTAGAGAGAAAGAAATTATATGGAAATTTTTAAGTGATTATACAAGATCATTATAGATCACCTATAGTGATACGTATTAGTCATTCAAATTCTAAACTTCTGAATTATTTTTTGATATGGGTGTGTCCCCTTCGTTAATTTATTCGTGTTCTCTTGACTAGCTGAGTTTAAATTTTTAGGTAATTACATTGGGGTTAAAACATCACATTCCTCTTGGGAAAAGACATTATCGATCCTTCATGTGTATATCATGTTGTATAACTATTGAGGAGGACAATATATTATGGGAATTCACTATTCTACAAATGTATATCTACAATATAATCTTGGATATGGACTGGTTGAAAACTGATAAAGCTCACATAAACTGTAATACCAGAGAGGTCTGGTTTAAACCTATCGATGTCATTGAGATTCTATTTCAAGTATACTAGAGTGTAAATGCTGGTACAATGGGATTTTTGGCACCAACAAATGTAATTTTCATGTACTAGGTAGAATTCATGACCTTATCATCAATGTATGATATTGAGAGTAATAGTTTTCAAATAGTGGTCATTTAGATTCATAATTTTTTTTCTAGAGAGTTTCTCATGATTACCACCTATAAGGGAAGTGTATTTTATGATTGATCTCCTCCCAAGAACCATTATTATTTCCCTTCCATATTATAGTAAAAAATAAAACACAATTAAGGGAATTGAATTTGTAGGTATAATATCTAGAAAGGAAAGGGATTATTCGGCCTATCAAGTCTCTATGGGTAGCACCAGTATTGTTTATGAAAAACGAGAATGGAACCCAAAAACTATCTTTGGATTATCATGAGCTTAATCAAGTTATGGTAAATAAACTATATCCACTTCCATAAATTTATGATCTATTCGACCAATTGTGGGGTTATATGTGGTTCTCTATGATTGACTTGTGATCACGATATCCCTAATTGTTATTTTTGAAGGAGGATATCCCAAAAATAGCTTTTACAAATAGGTATAGTCATTAAATATATGTGGTAATGCTTGTCTATCTTGTTAATTCACCTATCATATCTATTAAATTATTGAATCTGATATTTTATAGATATTGGGATTCTTTTTTGGTGGTGTTTTTGGATGAAATCTGGATATATTCAAGGATAAGGGATAAACATGGGTAACAGTTGGTGTTAGTGTTAGGAATCTTGACCGATCATCATCTGAATTCCAAATTATCTAGTTCTGATTTTTTGATATAAGAGGTCATTTTCATGGACATGTAATTTCCTAGAAAGTTTTTTTTGTGGATCTGGATAAGATAAATGTAGTTCCCTCTTTTAAATTTCTATTTAATGTCATCATGAAACTAATTTTCCTTAGTTAAGCTGGTTATTACTGACATTTTTTTCATGATATTTCATGACTATCTTCACCCATGATAGCTCTAACAAGTGAAAAACACCCATTCTATTGAGATGGGTAATGTTAGAAATATTTTCAAGAGATTCACATTCTCTTTAGATCAGCACCAATCCCAATTTTTTAGAAACATGAAATGGATATGTGGTTTATTGTGGAAATTTGGGATCTAGGATATGATGTTAGCTCATGCAAGGAGACTGTGTTGTTACTTAATTATCAATAAAGATTGGAGTTCATGAGAAGAAATAACCAACACATTTTTTGAGTTATCTATCAAAGTCAATTATTTAAAGACTTGGTGTCATTATCACTTTTTTGAGAAATTTACTATGTTCACAAACCATAAGAGATGGATATTTTTTTTCTAAAAATGGATTCAAATATAAGACAAATAATATGGATAGTGTATCTCAAACTATTTGACACTGACTTGATTTATACAATAGATGATAGAAATTCGGTGATAGATTCATTACGGTGAAATAAATATGCTCAGTTTGCAAAATAAGCATCATGTTAATGGTGGTTTACGTCGGTCTTAGAAGAAATGCACAAGGAATGTGAATACCAATGTGAGTTTTCAAACTTCATTTCAGTTTTTTTCATTCCATATTTGGTGGACATAGTTAAATAAGAACAAATATCTGATGAAAAATGAATGGATATGAGCTCATAAATCAATTTATTGGACACCTTTGGGTGTTGGAAGATGGATGGGAACATAATTTTTTCATTCAAGAACAGGATAGATGTCCCTTTGTATTGTCAGGAACAACTTCTCCATGTTTACCACCTTTTAAAAATGGTTGTTTATCTTGATTTAAAGATGATGTATGAGTCATTGAAATCATGATTTGTGTGGATTAGTATGAAATGGAAGGTGGTTGGGTATGTTTTAGGATTCTTAACTTTACAGCTTGTTAAGGTGGAGCATCATCAACCAGCAGGTAAATTTTTGTCTTTACATATCTCTATTTTCAAATAAGAGTAGACAACCATGGATTCTGTAAAAGTCAATTCAATTACATTTCAGAACCATTATCCCATATTTTTTATTATATATAAAATCCCAAAGTCGTCTCATTACATCCCTACATTTGAATCTCATACAATGGATGAATATTAAAAAATCATTATCCAAGAAGAGGTAAAGAGGCATGGTGTACCACATATTATATTGTCCGATAGGGATCTGATGTTTATGTCTCATTTCATGAAATACTTATAGAAAACCCTTGGGACATGGTTGAAAATGAATATGGAATATCATCTCCAGATGTGAAATATCTAAATGAAAGATACAAACATTGGGAGACATGTTGCAGACTTTTGTTATGGATTTTTTTGGATATTGGGAAGATAACATTCCATGGGTGGTGTTATTATATGACGACATGTATTAGACCATGATACATTTGGATCATTTTCAATCATTGTATGGGAATCCTTATCATTCACCACTTTTTTGGGTGGAAATAAGTGATACATCACTAGTTGGCACGATCCTTGACAATAAAATAAATAGATAAGAATCACTTGATCAGAAAATAGATGGGGGCGACTCAGAATCATCATAAACTGAAAATAGATCATCCTAAATGGAAATTGATATTCATAATGGGTTACCATGTGATCACGGGGATTCTACTATGTCTTATAAATCTATTTTTAGGGAAGTAGAGCATTTTATCCCATTGATATAATGTCTCTTTTGGGATATTGGAAGGGGTTGGTGAGATGACGTATCAATTGTAATTTCCAATACAGATCGATTTTGTACATAATTTTTTCTATATATATTATTTAAAAATGTATCAACTAGATCTTGACCAAGTGATCAGATGGTATCACATTGATGAACATCCGGAAGCATTGTTGTTTCACATGATAGTGTAGATTGTGGATAGACTAGATAAAGTCTTTCATGGAAAAAATCTTCAGTTTATTTATGGTTTGGTGGATACATGGTCAGATTTGTGATGTGATTTGGGAACATGTAATGAAATTTGATGATTAATAGCCACATAATTTTCAGTTCAGTGATAGATTTTGGATTTCTAGGTATGGAATGTCCAATGATGGGGGAAATGTATCACCTTTGGTTTTAAGTAATTAACCCTTCATTTATGAATTTTAATTATATAAAGTGTTTGTGTGATGTTATGGAGGGTTTTGGAGAATTTGGAAATGTTATTGAGGATTTTATAAGGGAAAATATTGGTGTACGATATGTGTAAACCATGAATCATCCCCAAGTAACCATGAACAATGAGGCATTGGATTAGGAGGGGGTACCAAGAAAAGTTCACAGTTTGTCCAAAAAATGCAGCTGCCTATAAGAAACCATGAAGCATGAGATGGTGGGAATTGGAATTGTAGGAAAATGTTTTGGAAATTTTGATAGACAACTGTATGAGGTTATTGATTGAGATACAAGTTGTATCATGGTTAGTACACAAGATCACATAACCATTTGAATAACTATGCATAGTTTAAAAACAAGATCCACAAAATTATATCTAGGTCGTCATTAAGGTTTGACCACTAGTTTTCCCCTAACTGACCATAACCAACTATTTTTTCTTCATTAATTCTATGAAACCCATCTCTATCTATTTGAGAGTGATTCGGAGAGATTTCATTGTTCGTTGAAGCCAGGAGATCATGGTAAGTCATCGTTTATGGTTTTTTTCTTGGTTTTCCTTAGATATACTTTTCATTATCTATCATTTCCGTAGATATACAACCATTGATGATATATATAATGTATTTTATGACATATATGATTATATCTTGATTATTGGACAACAGGGGATGAGATCTATGTCATCTTATTTGAGTTTTGACCCAATTACATGGATATTTTTCTAACTTTTTACATTTTCTCTATAAAACACAAGGTAAGGTGATTCGATATAAACTCTTCTATTTAGAATACTAAGGATTGATTTCCAAATTTTTGTTTTAATTGGAATTTTTTATGAAATTGGTGTGTATAGAAATTTGGAAACCATATTTTGTGATATCTTGTAGTTTTTTTGGAAATTGTAAAATTGATGTGCAAAATGATTTGTGGTTTAATTTTACAATTATGATTTTAAAGTATTTTTATTGATTGTATTTGTGAAAATGATTCTATATAATGGTAATCAATAAAAATGATGTTTTATTGAATGGATTTGGAGAATAATGTTTTAGAATGGATTTGATGTGGCTGTGTGGAGTGTGTTCGTATGCATTGGGATTGATAAGGTTGTGAAGTACCCCATAAAAATTTAGTGATGGATATGGGAATGATGCAACCTTATCAAAATTTTCCACTATGATATTTTTTAGTGGAAGTATTACTCACCACTCATGAGTATAGCGAGGTCCAAGGTTTCATACATGGTTGGATGTGTTGTAATGTGGAATAGAATGTATTATGCCAAAATGGGTCTTTGAAAATTGGTTTTATGTTTGGTTGGGTTTGTTTCCTTGGAAAAATATATTTTAATGGAAAGTATTTTTGATATAGTTTTTTTAATATAATTTTTTTATCTAAATATTCTAACATGTTATATCCTAGTGCTGTGAAAAGGAAATTCGTTTGGGGAAACATTACAGAGTTTCATTACACACCCCATACTTTGGGACATTGGTTATTTTTTTATCTATCGAGATACAGTAAAAGGTAATGTATCTAACTCCTATTGTGGTGCTTTGTGATACATGGGATTTTTTTGTGGATATTGGATCATGGATCATGTTGGATCATTATAGTTATATGATCCTCTTTGAGTTGTGGGTTTTTCATCCATCTTTTACTTCGATGTTTTTTTCTACTGTGGTAATATTTTATGGTTATATTTGATGTAAATGCTATTGAATTGAGTTTTAATTCATTTCTATCATGCATCGTGTAGTAGTTATATGGTTATGGGTTATTGGTTTGTTTTTTAATCTTAATATGAAAATCATCCCCCAATTGTAAATAAATCCCTTATAATTTATTTCCTACCTTTGGCATCTTGGGGATGTCGCTTAAGGCCATATAATTTCCTTCCTTCATTTCAATCCAATGAGAATATATGTGATGTTATGTAGTGAGGTTGATATATAAATTGAAATTAAATCTTTTTTACTCTTAGAAAATTTTATTTTTGATTGATATTTTACAATGATATTCTCGTATATTATAATGTTATGTGGATTATATGAAACATATTAGGATCTTTTCAGTAGTTTTTATCTAATGTTTTGAAATAATATATTAAATTTTATCAATAACCATGAAAATTTATTTCATGATAATGATACATTTTTTGTGATAACTACTGATGAACACAAGTGTATGGTTTAGATAATTCACATGTTTAGAATAATATTTATATGAAGGTTTTTATGTCTAAAATGATTTTTATTAAAGTTAGTTATATGGTATTGATAGCATTGGAATTGATTACATATTTTTAAAAAAATGATTCATGATTTGTTTTGTGATTTTTATATATAATTTGGGTTTCTAATATATATTTTCGAATTTTTTGCCCTATCAAAAATATGTCAATACAATTTTAGGGTCAAATATAATGGCTAATTTCATAGAGGAATATGTAACATCAATGTGGTTTATTTAAATGGAGAGTCAAATAGTCTTCGTAATGGTATGACTTAGAGAATATATGATTAGTGTATAGACATACTTTTCTATATGACTATATAAATGGATAATGTAGTTTTAATAAAGACACGTAACATGACATTTTGTGATAGAGAATGTTGTATATCTTTTTAAAGGTTATTCCTCAAATGATTAATATTTTAAGAATACCCTCACATACATTAATCATTGAGTATTAACTAAAATTTTTAAGACACATTATATTTTTTTGGTTCGGGTTAATGCAATTCCATGATATTTTCAGATATTTTTACCTTTAAATTAGTCAATGTGTTTGATAGCCCGTTATCCATGAAGCATCAAACATAATTGAAACCAAAATATATTTAGATACAATATAAAAACAAAATTATTACCATTAAAAACACATCAATTTATTTTGAGGTAAGGAATAGGATTTAACACATTATAAATTATATGTATTCAAAAAATAATGGATACTTTTAGTATGAATAAAATTTTATTTTTTTACCTAAAATGATAAATAATATTATATATTTTCTAGAAATTTACATTTTCTAAAAAATTAACTTTTATCTAATATGAATTTATATTTCAAGAAACATATAATCAATAATAATTTTTTTATATTAATAATCGGTTAACCCCAATTAATTTGTCAAATGATATGAAGTATAAATAATAATAGTTAATATTTCAAATTGTGTTTTTCTATTAAAAAGGGGATCTCATTATATTATATGGTATTATTCCAAAATTTAACTCATAAATATTATAATTTGAATATTAAAAGATTAATATAATTTTTATAATTTTTATAAAAATAAATTATTAAAATGAATTTTTTGGATTCTTCTATAAATACAGATTTCAGCCAAAAAATACAATGTTTTTAAATTTATATTTTTTATGATTTTATCATTATATAAGTATATACTAGAATTTAAAAAACCATTCAAGTATTTATTTTAGGAATAAAAGTATAGAATTTAATATATTATGTGGTTTTATAAATCCAATGAAAAGTATTTTGTGAACTAAATTAAAATTATTGTTTAATAAAAAATATGTTCAGTATTTTTTTAAAAAGAAATTATTTTCAAGGTGAGGTTTAGTTTTTGGGAGACATGAGAGCCTCTAACCTTTTATTTGGGTTATGATAAAAAAAATTATTTTGTGAGAATTATTATTTTGATGATAATAAATTAAATAAAAATTATATACATAAAATCCTATTTTGAAAATATTATTTTTACATGTAATGTGTTCTTATCTTAAATGTAATTTTTTAAAACATTAGAAATTTTATTAGATAAAATTATTTGAAAATTTAAAAAAAAGAGCAAAAATTTTATAGAGTTAAATTTTATTTTTTCATTAATATTAATTAATACTGTTAATGAAATACGGTACATGAGGGAGTCAAGGTGGGTAGTGGTATCTTCTATAAAGGGAAGCATCGACCACGTGTTCGCGGGATGGCGAATGGTATGTGGTTTTCATGTCGATGGAAGAATGTATATTTTAACAGATCTAGTAGCATTTCCATCAGGGTTTTAGGTTTTTCATGTGTGTTTTTGCTGGATTTTGAACTATTTTTTTGCACGATTTGATTATTGAATTGTTGATGGATTAGTGAGTATTTATTATTGTCTTTTTTCATTTCGATTTCAGAAACACATTTTTTAGGATTCACTATGTGGGAGACCATGATGGAGAGGGAAGGGTGTGATGACCCCCATCATCCATATATGATCTTTCATGAAAGAAATATGGTCACCTACAATTGAATTCATTAACATATTTTTATATCAGAATTTGGGTTCCATCAGGTTGATTGAACTATGACTTCCTTACTTCTGTTTCAGTTGGGCAGTGCGATGGAGATATAGGTGTGTTGGCACCTATCATATAGTCCCTTTTCACATTTTAGTGTGATTGGAGGTGTGATATTATTTATTATATTGACTATAATGACACAACATCATGGTAGGTGTTGTCACATCATCATAGATGGGTTCCTCTATTTAAATGTATTACGGGAGATGATGATAGTTCTTTGAGATGTTTTCCATGATGATTTCTTCCCTTCAATCATTCGAGACCATGTTAGGGCCATCATGTCATGTTTATTTGAGGGAACGGTAACTCCATGTATTGTATAGGTTCTCTCTATATCCATTATAGAAATGTTATTTCATATTGTATGTTTAATAAATAGGGATTTACCGTAAACATATGTTAAAATAAAAAGTTTTTAAATGTTAAATACCAAGGTGAAATTAAATTGGGGAAAATGATAAAAAGTTGATATATAGATCCTTAAAATGATAAAAGTTTTATCCTAAATTCTTACATTTTCTGGTTTTGGACCCACACTCACCTTCACCACCTCTTTTATTATTATGGAGCTATTAACCATGGAATAGTAACATCACATTATTGAAAAAGATGAGGGAACCAAAAAACGACATGATCTTATATTATAAAAAGGTAACACTTCATTGAATTCAAGACACACATTACCTTATAATTTATCCATTAAAATATACAAATATTTTCACAATATGACCCTATCAAATGTTAAAATTCTTCTGGTCACTATTTGATTTCAGAATGACTTCGTTTTCAATGAGAATTCCAAGGAAAATTCTAGTACACAACATGTGTAATATCAAATATAATGATTTTATTATTAATTATAATTATTAAAATTTATTCTAGACATGATAATATTATTATATTATTATAATATATATATTTCAATGTTACTATATTATGGTTATTAAAAATTTATATTCATCATTCCCATACATTAAGAGAAATGAAATCATTATTCGTGTGTGTGGGCACACAACCGCCACCACAATCACAAGAATTCATCTATCATCACCAATCCTAATTGGTGGTTTCATGAATTTTTTAATGAATAAATATGTTTTTTATAATTTCATTATGGTTTTGATATGAAATATATGATAACATATTAATGATATGATCAATAAATGATTATCGTTGTTTCATTCTTTTAAAACAAGTGAAGTAAGAGGAAAATGATCCATTTTTATAAATAATTAATTTATTTAAATTAAATTATGTTTTTAATTATTTATAATGATAATATATTACAGTAATTAATACTAAATAATATCATCATTATTTATATATAATTATAATACAACTAATTTGACTCACAATCATCATTTAATCATGGTATGCTCATACTTTTGTCGGTCTAACAACCTACATAAACAATAATATTCATTTATAACATTAATGAATATTATAAATTATTTAATGATATAATATGATATTATTATATAAATATATATTTTTTATTGTAAATTTTTATAAATATTTAACTCATTAGTTAAGAAGACACATTTCATTCTTTAGAAACCACAAAAACATGATCATTTTTTATTTCATCTTTAAGAATTGTAACCAAAACTAACATGAAATAAAATTACTATTTCATAAAATAACATGGAAAATATATTACATTTACCTGGAAGAAATAATACTAATGGAAATTGGGGAAATTATAAATACCAAGAATAATAATAAGAAATAATTTCAAAGGGGTAAAGATTACTTACACTTAGTGAAGAAAATATGTAAAAACTAGAATATATATATATATATTGATTATGAATTATGGGTGGAAATGGTTATAGTTATGAATCATTTTATATGGTATGTATTTAATTAATTTAATTTATTTAATCATGACATTTGATGCAAGTGCAGAATGGGTCAAGACCGAGGTAAGGATTCTCATATGAAATTCTTCTCTATGATACATGATTATTATAATGAGACTAATTTAATTTCTATTGTCTATATCTATCTATTTGAGTTATAATATAATGAATTATATTTTAATAATTTTATATTAAGTTTCATTACAATATATCTCATCCATGTGGCTTTGATTTCAATGTTTCTACAGTCTAAAGGGTTTTGTTGATTCAATTATAATTCTTTGAAATAAAATAAATTTCACTGATAATGTTTTATTTGTATGCTGTATTCACTACCCATATATATATTTTTATAATTGTATTTTTATTTCATGGGATTTACTAGAAAAATTATTCTCGGTTGTGAAAGTGTCTATTTAATCACTTATTTCCCTAGTAGTAAAAATTTTATGCACCTCAACATTCATTCATTGAGTTATAATCATTGTCATTAATTTAATTCATATAGTTTGGTTACATTTATCATTTTTATATATTATATGGTATTCCATCATTATATTATAGTTATATAAATTCTTACCACAATAACCCTTTAATAAAATATTTATCAATTATTTGGTATGTTCTTTTAAAACCATCAACCTACATTATTTGAATGACATATGATCATGTTTTTGAAATTTTATTAAATTATATAATCACTATCCTATATGGTGGAGAAATAAAATTATCCAAATTCATATTATAGTATATTCACCTAGAAAGAAAATATTTTGTTTACATGGGGGATGTTATTTTTGTGTATATTGTTTTTAAAATGTTAAGGAATATTGGAAGGTTGATTATGTATTATTTGACCATCAACCTTCTTTCTCTGGATGTGTTATGATATTGATATCACATTTATTAAAATGTTAAATGGATTCATATTCATTATTATTAATGACTCCTAACATATTTTAATCAGATTTTTACATTCTGTATCTTTCATTATATGGATTTCCATGTTTTTATTTAGTAAGTGGTTCCTTAGAGAATGGTATTGTTAAAAACTGATTTATTTATGTTGTATAAATAAATTATTTTCTAGTATAATTCTTAGTATTGACCTAATGTGGAGTCCTAGTGAGGATAAGGAAGAAATTATTGTTTTTTAAGATTTATTCAGATCAAATAACACTAATATATGGAAAAATCAATGGGATTTATGATTAGTAGTAATCGTACACCCCAGTCCCCACATTTTCTCCTAAACATATAGAGATTTTTACATATAATAATAAGGTGATTGGTTTTCCATAATAATGTACCCATGGATTCACACCCATGAACATTATATTCACTTTTTAACAAATGCATATAGCTTGTTGGGTGCATGGTTTCCTAATTGAAGAACATGAATCATGAAAGTCCTCTCTTTAGAGAGTGGGATTCACAATGTTGGTACAAGTTTTAGCCAACCATGCTGCCAAAATTTGAAACCCCTAATTTATTATTGAATTTAGCTTTTATCCAATGAGTTCTATTAAACCTAAACCCCTTATTCTAAAATCTAATTTTTAGATGATATGAATCCATTTTCCTCCATGGATATCTTTTAAAAACTTTGAGATATGAATTTCTTCCAAATTTTAATAGAGACATTGATTCAAAATCTGATCATCTCATTTAATGTGATCTAGTAATTACTATATTCATCTTATACCTTTTGTTATTTTTCATCCTCTTGGTGATGTCATTGAGGTATAGGATCATATGCCCAATTTTTATGGGGTTCTACTATTTTTCCAATTTCTCAGAATTTGGAGAAAACCAAAGGCTGATATTTGATGAGTGTTTCTATACTGTAATATAGTAGGTGGTATTTTATTTACCCCTTAATTAATTTCACATTTTATTTTATATTTTGATTCCACATTATTTACTCTCTGTGTTTTCCTTATAATTAGTACACTATGTTTAACTAAATATCAATGATAGAATTAGCCTAAAATCCATTAATACATAATGAAATAGGCCCCCTTCAATTTCCCCCTCTTGAGTTTTGATAATTAATTAATAACATTATTATGAACTTATATTTGACCAAATGATAAAATATATTCTATTGGAATGTTCCCTATGTGAGTGAATTATCATGAAATAAATTTAATGTGAGTGGTATGACCACATCACCAGTTTTGAACTGAACAATGTATACAAACTTATTAAAAAAATATTAATGAAAAATGAATTACATATTGGATGTTATCAAATCTATTGATTACTTTTCACTGATTGGATAAGGGAATTGAGAACCTGTTTTTTTTATTTGGGCATGATCGCCATATTGTTATATATATAGGAGTGACAAACATTACTTTGATATAAGGGCTTGATGACCCTTACTATTATATATTAGCATGAAGACACTTACTGACACGATTCAGCAGATATGACACATACAATGATACGTAGGAATAGAGACCCTTATCGATTTGATATTTGGCATAGATTCCCCACTATTATGATTTGGTCCTGGAGAAACTATTATAGTGATATTGGGAATGGTGTTCATTGATACCTATTGGACTCATCCTACTGCCAATGGATGACTGACTTATTCCTAGAGTCCAGGATAGTAGCAGTCTCCATATATATGGATGTAATCATCACTATGTATATAGTTCATATATGTGTATACCTATATATATTTGTGTATAGATCATACAACCTAGCCTAAAGTAGTTAGCATCAACCTGGGTCCTTCTGGAACAAGATCTGACCCTTTACAATGTTTGTTACTGAATCCCATTATATGTGTATAATAATAATAATATATGTAGTGATTAGATATTTATAAAAACTATTGGTGGTGGAAAATAGATTTTTTCTCACATGCATTACAGTCTACTGATGGTACCAGGGTGGATTATGTGGATGTAAGATGGTATAGGTTAAAGTGACCAATCTCTTATTGTTGATTTAGTTATTTATAGATTGTGGGGAAGCATGGTATGAAGATATATATAGTAATGCAATTAGGGAAAAACTTTTTGGGAGTTTTTTCTTCTGATAAATATTTATATTACATTTCTTCTGCCATGCCTTCCTATTTACATTTGATAGACACATGAAATTAAATCATTATATATATGGTACTGGATATTGTTGATGTTGATTATTTATTTCATTTTTATTCTTTTTCTTATGATGTTAGTTATTCATTATACTTCCACTATTTATCTATCAATTTCACCATTTTTCTACATTGATCATGAGGTGATATTTTTCACACTATACATCCTCAGCCCCTCACTGATATTTGGCAGCCTCTGGAGTACAGGGAGGTGGGCTTGAGTCTGTATGGCCAAGTAGATCAGATAACTACTTAGTGGTATCCAATTTGATATGTCAAAATTGGTATTAGAGACTTAATTTTCTATTGAACCATATTTTGGTAATACTAGTTAGGAGATTATGATTTTTTCAGAATTTGTTATGAGTTGTTCTGGGGGTAGCTAACCAGGTACAGGGAAAGGGAAAAAATATTTTTGTTAGGGAACAATGCTTTATATTTTAATTATTATAGTTGATTTGATTCCCCCAGTGGGTTACACACATGATGTGTGATGTTTATTATTATGATTGAGGATTATGTTTAACACCTCATTTGATATGTTAATGAAGCATTTATCATGCATTATTTTAGTCACCTTATAGAATTTATATGTTATTCTTATGCCCATAAATGTATATATTACCATTTTTATTTCTTATATTATGTTTTATTGTATATTGATATATCCATGAATTATGGTAACAATTAATGATGGGATCTAATATTTTAGTTATTGAGATAAATTGGATTGAATTTTTTAGTTAATAAGATACATGGTGCCTTGACTATAGGATGCGGTGATCAGAAAAGTTCAACCTACAAGAGGAATAATTTAGACAAAAATGAAAATGAAACTAAATGAAATGGTCACTATTAAAGAGTGATACCTATTGCTATATAGAGGTTGTTTTCCTCTATAAGTTATAGATGAAACCGTGTATATAGGGACCAATACAAAAAAAATCTTTAAATTGACACAAACTTATTAATGGGAATTAGGTAGCATCTCTTCTGTTCGATATGATCATTCGTATCATGCATACCTAGCTTTGTATGTAGATAGAGGGGTGTAACTACTACATTGGATGTCA
Organism: Viscum album; assembly: GCA_963277665.1. Classification (NCBI taxonomy): domain Eukaryota; kingdom Viridiplantae; phylum Streptophyta; class Magnoliopsida; order Santalales; family Viscaceae; genus Viscum; species Viscum album. The sequence continues at coordinate 1,799,343,257 of OY728132.1, forward strand.
TACACCCATCCAATTTGTGTATTTTTTCTTATCATTATCAAAACAATATGAATAAATTTTTTGGTAATTTTTATATTTTTTCAACCATAATGTCCCCTAGTCATGCTCTAGGAGGGTGGTGATGAAACTTCTCTAGAGGTGGTGGTCCCCAATCCACTAGTGATACTTATAATAGTGCCACATGTGGATCTTCTACTTACACATAGTATAGGAAATTATTTTTAGTTTCAAGGGTGGTTTATGTGGTTTTTTTAGAATATTTAGGGTGCTCTGTGACCTACCCATCAATAAGAGAATTCAATCCATTGCTTCAGTAAAAAAGTCCCCTTAATTTTTAAGGGTATGGTATCCCCACATGATGTATTATTAAAGTTATATGTAGTCTTATATATCTTCAAGAACCTAGATACACCTCCTCATAAGATATTTAATAAAACTACATATATTCTTCATGTATCCCCCAAACATTGGTGGGATATTATGAACTAGGAATATAGTATCAGGATGAGATTTGGAAGAATTTAAAATATTGATTCTATGACTATTTCATTCTTGATGCCCTGAGGTTCAGTCATGCTAAGAATTTTATGAACATACATTAGTTATCTATTTCTATTATAGCCTACTCAATTCATATTGTAGATCATTACTGCTTAGATCCTATCTATAATGCTGATTAGATAATGAAAGTGGTATTGTTCAAGGATGATAATAGGTGTCCTATTTGTTCTCAGGTAATCAATTTTTGGTTCAATACCATATCTAATATAATGAACCATTATATGATCACTGAGAAAAACCTAATGGAAGATGATGGGGTGACATAGTGTAGTTTAGAACTGAGACAAATTAGTGGATCAACTAGTCATTGGATGTGATGCTTTGAGATGAAACATGTGAGTAGTGGAAGACATTTATCACCTATTGACTCCTACAAGGTATGTAACCAATGTGTGAAACCAGAAAATAAGAAGAAAAAAATATCATAGAAACCATGTTGAATGTTGAGGATGTACAAAATTACATCATATTTCTCATTTTTAAAGGACCTCCAATTTTTTCTAAGTGAATGAGAATCCATATAAACTCATCAATTAAGATTGATATCAGGAGAACTATCCATGAAGGTATCTGAAGTAATACTATCTATACAGGAAGAGGAGGAGGGTGTGGTGAAGGTTTTTATTCTTTAGATACAATTTTCTAGTTTAGTAGACATGGTCTTTGTAGTCATGTTATAGAACAGGTCTGTGGATCAGGCTAGACATGTTCTATACATATTATACCCCAAAACTAGGGGGTTGATTCAACTATTATTAGCGATATCATTGTGGTGGCCTCTATGATAGTCTTCTAATTATTTGATACAAGTTCATCACATTGCCACCTATTTTTGGATATTAGAAAAATCATTTGATGGGATATAGAGTACTCATGTGGGGTGATGACAATTGACAGTCCTTTGGGTATACATTTAGATAGTGTATTATAGTGAAAGGAATTACCTATTGAGGTTGGCAACCATCGTTTTTATGGGACCTCTTCATATTTGAGATGATGTGTTTTGATTTCATTCTCCGGATGGAATGGTTGGTTCTCTATCATGCCATTTTATATTTTTATCACTAGAGGATATTGCTCAAATCACCATATAGATATACTTATAATCAAAAGAGAGAGTGGGATGTCCATAAGGTAATTTTTTGACCAAAATATATTTGGATAGGTGGAGTGTCTACGAATATTGTCATCCTTTAAATGGATGATCAAAGATTATATCGAAGTCACTTCCCTCATATAACTGATTCTTTTTAGTGATGATTTCCTGGATTAATTATCTATACCACCTCTTATGAAATAGGTAGAGTTCTCTATCATTCTAGAAGAATGATTTGCACAGATATCCATTACTCCATACAAGATGGATACTAATAAATTTCAGGTTATAAAGGAGTTAGTGGACTAAAAGACTACTTGTTTTATATAGCCTAGTGCTTATCCCTGGGGTTCACTAGTCCATTTTTTAAAAGGTGGATATAACAAATAGGATTTGGGTGGATTACCTAAAATTGAATCAGATTTTGAAGAATAATTGGTATCCCTTACTTCATTTAGATGATCTTTTTCACCGGCTCAATGGACCTTTGGTATTTTAAAAGATCGAACTGATATAGGGATATCATCAGATTTGAGTCATACCATCAGATATCCTACAAAAAACATTCTATAGATGTTATGGTTATATGAGTATTTGGTTATGATTTTTGGTCTCAAATATGAATCTTGCATTTCCATGGGTTTTATGAATAGGTTCTTCCACCCATATCTTGAACATATGGAAGATGTCTTCTTGGATGACATCTTGGTGTTATATAATTCTACTAGTGAAAATTCTAAACATCTTCAGATGGTTATGAATATAGTGAGGGAGAACTAGTTGTTTGATAAGGTTATTATGTTCCACATATGGATTGATAAGGCTCACTTCATGGGTCATGTTATCTAAATGGTAGGTGTATCTGTTGAGCTAGAGAAGGTGAGAGCTATAGTTACAGGAGAGAATCCAAATAACATCCATGATGTATATATTTTATTTGATCTATCTTATTGATACAAGTTGTTCATACTGAACTTATCATTCATAGGAAAACATATTATATTCCTGAATAAGAGGGGTATGAATTTTATATGCTTATAAACCTATGTAGAAACCTTTTTGGGGCTAAATGGGACAACGAGTTCAAAGTCTATCGTGATTTTTCTAAATCTTGGAAGAAGTTATACATTGTATTGAGAGGCATCATGCATCAAGTGCAGAGAAGTTTATATGAATGAAGATTGATTTGTTACATAATACATTCAATGCCTTAGGCCTCATGAGTATAAGTACAAAACCCATGATCTCAATTTAGTGGTTGGTGTTCTTGTTTTTCATTTTTGGAACTATTACCTTTTGCGATTGAATTTTGTGTTATTTAAATATAGAAAATTAATTAGGTATATTTTCACATAGTGTGACTTGAATAGTAGGTTGAAAATATCAACTGAATATATATTCTTAATATTTGAGTTTTCATATACACCTAAAAAGGGAAAAGATGTTTCTAATGATATTAGTAGGATGAATAATACATACGAAATATAGGATACTAGTAGAGAGTGTAAGATTATAACCCAATTTTCTAGTATGTGTGTAGAATGTTAAGATCATCATGGATAGTATTAATTGTATTGATATAAGTGACCAATTCACATATAGAGAGAGTGGGGATGAGATTGTTTTTAGACCCTGAGGGCATGGTCTGATGAGATATTATTTCTAGTAAGGACCCACATCTAGATTATTCTATCAATGACTATATCATCTTACATATACATGGGAATATATAAATTATCACATATACGAGAGAGGAACTGATTCAATTGTTCCACACTTCTCAGAGGATGGTTCATCCATGTATCTCCATGATGTACTAGGATATATGCTAATAGCATTGGTGGTCAGGGAGGAAATGCCAGATTTTTTGTTTTATAACTAGGTACTGAACCTTTCAGATGTGAAGGTGGAACGACGAAGGCCTTCAATATTGTTACAAATATTTCCAATCCCATAATCAAAATGGAAGGATTTTTCCATAGATTTTTAAGTCAGCTTGCCGAGGATTCCTTGAGGTAGTGATGTGGTTTGGTTAGTCATGGATTGATTGATTAATCAATCCCACTTCATTTCTATATACAATATTTTCTCAATTAATGTGATATAAATACTATAAATTAACTATATTACAAAGATACCTGAGGACCCTCATTATTCCATTTTATATGGGGATGAAAGTTTCACATCAAGGTTCTACCATGGGTTTTAGAACGCATTGGGTACACACTTATTTCTGATCACATATTTCTCAACTAAACCGATGCCATTCAGTATAGAGTGTATAGGTATTGGAGGACATTCTTTGAACATGAACTATTTATTTTAGTTTTTCTTGCTATAATAAAATATCTTTAATCAATTACTCCTATAGTAATGTCTCTCAGGTGATGATTTACATGGATCCCTATAATTCCTTTTATGGAAACTCATGTAATTCACCTCTTGGATGGTTAGAGGTGGGATAGAAATTACTAATAGTTCCTCACAAAGTAAATAAGAGTTTGGAGTTGGTTTAGTTAATCTATTGTCAGATGTTTACAACTAAATCTAGAAAGAAAATTATGTATATCATCATCAACAATATCTATAGTTTGGGGTTTGGGATGATATTTTCTTATAGGAATCACCCAGACAAGTGAATAGATGAATAAATTAGAAAGGACGATTTTAACTCATTATTTCAGGAAATTTGATATCCTAGTAAGAGTTGGGATGGTAGAATATCATTATCTATTACCTTAGAGGTATCATCCCATGCATGATGTTTTCCACATTTCACAGAATCACCATTATCATTCCAACCACTCTCATACTTTTGATCCAAAGGATATCATGTTAGATGTCAATGACTCTTTTGAGTAGTATCTCATATGAATAATTAAGTAGATAATAAAGTATCTAAGAGGCCAATATTTCCCGTTTTTTAGTATGGGTGATATGGAAGAACAATTGGGAATAGGATGAAACTTGGGAGTGAGAGGCCGATAAAAACACTCAATAGATAGATTTCTTCATAGATAGTTTTTCACATCCCTTTGAAGGGTAATTAAGGAATGAGTTCTTTTAAGGGGTAATACTGTAAGAACATGGATTCTCTATGAGTCATGGGTCATTTAATTTTTTATATAATTCCTTGATATTTACCTAAGTATGGGTTCCAATGAGTCTCAAGAGAAAAAGAGGGTGTCCTAGTATTTTTTAGAGCCCATAACCCCAGACGGTGGAAGAACCCATTGGGCCTCAGGGTTATTAGAAACCATGCAGTATAGTCCACATTGATTATACTAACTATGTGAGGCTTTTAAATAATATGAATATGAAAATTACTTTTCCCTAACCATTTTCCTAGGTCTACATACATTTTTTCATGATCTATAGTTTTTAACACTGACAAATAGAATTGTTTGTGCATAGCTTCCCATATAGTGTGCATGAACCATGCATGTCCTTTCTTTTTCAAGTGGTCTTTGGTTGGTTTGCACACGCCTTGGAAAATTTTGTGATCAAACCAGGAGACCCATAAATTTTTGGTGAATTTACTTTTTTTACAATAAATTTTAATAAACATAAACCTATATCTCTTATTTTCTATTTAGAATATATATTAATCCATTTTATTCAATAGAATGTTTTTAATCACTGGATCTAGGTTTATCACCCAATTCATTGTCTAAACTATGATTCGACTTCCAATTATCTTTTTTGATGTGTGTTGGTAGGTACTTTATACAAATTTCACCTCTCATTATTATTATTCTGATAAAAATAGTTATTTAGGTGTAGGCTCATATACCCTTTTTTATGGGAATTCATATATTACGTTTATTTCTATTGATATGGACCAAAAAAAGATCTATACTAGATGACTATTCTGATATATGCATTGGGTATGTGTTCATATATTTACCCTTTAAGTCTTGTTGCATTTTATTTTGTGTTGTGATGTATCACAACAGATTCTTCATGTGATTCCTTTAAATGAAAATGCCATGTTTAATTAAATATCCATTACAAAATTTTCCTACAATCCATTGACATAAAATGTAATAGGACCCTTTCATTTTTTTCTACTCATTGAGGTGTGTATATGAATTTAAAATTTTATTATAATTTTTTATTTTACCCAATCATATTTTATATTGTTTTGGCATGTATCCTAAGCCATAGAATTATCATGTAATTAATTTAAGGTGATTAGTATAACCATGTGACCTAGTCTAAACTAAACAATGGATAATCCAATATTTATGAATAACATCAATGAAAAATAAAGTGAATATTGGTTCTTTTGATAACCTTTGATTTTGTATCAATGATATGATGCAGGACAGATAACCCTAATTTTATGATTCAGAAATAGGGACCAAATTGTTATATATGGAAGTAATACCCATATTTTGATAAACAAAGAAGAAAATCATTAATGTTATATAAGGTAAATAAGACCCTTTCTGATATACGATGATATATTTTCATGATCAACCTTATTGATATGATACTAAGAATAGAGATCCTACTATTATGATTGCAGCATTGCAATTCTACTACTATGATACTAGGTATATCATCCCTTGTTACCCATGATACTCATGCTACAACCTATGGATTTATATTGTACATCATTTCTAGGATAGTATTAGTATCCATATATATGGTTGTATATGTCTATACATATATTGTATGTATATATATATGTATATATGTATATATATTCTAAAACATAAATTTTATTTATTTATTCAAATTCTAGGAAAACAAGAAAATGAGTGAGCATGGAAAGGGGAGAGTGAGTTTGGGAATCATGAGGATCTAACATAGTGATGTACAAGGTCATCAAAACACAGTAGATTCACTATCTCTATAGGAAGGGACACAATTCTTGAGATACATGATATCTGTTCACATGGGTTTTCATTAGGATAAATGAATTTAGATACAACGTTACCTTCATGACATGTATAAGAAATATCCATGTTGTAGTTCATCAACTATTTGAATCACTGAATTGTATAATGAATAGACCACAGTGTGGACCCACATCCACATAGCGCATTAAAAATGGCCGTCAAATTTGTTTCAACCACCATAAGATGAAAATTATTTTGAGTGCACAATGGAAGACCTGTAAGAATGTCTTGGGCCTCTGCTTGAAGAGAATTATCGCAGCCAATATAAGAGAAAGAATTCAAAATGATGTATTCTCTTGTATCTTAAATCACCCCAAAACCCTTCATCTTGTCTGATTTTCATGAGACGTATTTATTCTTTTTAATCCCCTATAAACGAGTAAACCACCTTACCCACCTACCTAGACTATTGTTGGTAAAATTGTGCACTGAAGTGATTGTGATAAGGTTCTTCATGGATGGGGTTGTCTCACATTTTTAGTAGAATTAGGTTAAACCATTTAGAGTTAATTTTTTTGATCATACAACCATTTTGAGTACCAGCATATCCCTAGTGGTGAACCCCATTGAGTTATTCTCAAATTCACCAACTTCTAGATGAAAATATGATAACACTCTCCATTCTCCTCAAGCCACTATTTTATACTCCATGAAACCATCAGCTGAAAAAGTCAATGCCTGAGTCCACCTGTGGCGTCCATTCCATGAAACTACCAAACGACTACCACACCATTTCTTCCCAGTTGCAGTCAAAGAAGATGAGTTTGGTGTCTTTGGTTCATGGTTCCCTGCAACAGGTAAATATTTATACAAGATTCACACCCAGGTGCATAATGTTCTCTTAAGTTAGAAACACATTATTCAGCACTCTCAAAACCATGATGTTAATATTTTAGGAGGATTCATTGATCAATAGAATATTACTCCACTCCACCATGTTGTGTTCCCTCATTTGAATCTCATGGCATGACTTAGTCTAGATGAAACTCGATGATGTTCTTATGAAAACACATCAATCTAGATTTATGTTCATGACAGGGGTATCAGGTAGTTACATATTCAAATAGTTACATCTTCAAATATCATTCACTTCGGATGATATATGTAGTGTCAGCCTGGTCTTCTTCTAGAAACAGAGTTGACCCTTTATATATTTGATTACTTCTTACCATTTTATCTTCATACTAGTCATATTATATTCCCTGATTGTATATTTATATAAACTATTATTGGTGGGATATTTATTTTATCTCACACCCAATCCAGAAAACTAATGGTAACCAGGCATGCTCTGCCAACGATGGTAGATATAAGGGAAAGAACCCAATTTTTGATTCTTTGTATGGTTATAGAATGGGAGTGGGGAAGCACATGACTCAAAAATATCTCATGACACAATTAGATATATAATTTTTGGCATTTTTTATTTTGAAAAATGTACTATATTGCATTCCTTATTAAATTACTTCTTTTTAAATTTTTATAGACACATGAAATTTCATCATTCTATATATGATACAAGATATTTTTGTTGTTGGTTTTCATTATCATTTTATTCTTTAGCTTCTATTATTACTTATTCAATATGTATAATATCTTTACCTATATATTTATCTAATTTGATACTCTGATCATGATGGTATAGTCTCCCCGCTTTTCCACCTTTGTTCCTCACTGGTAGTCAGCATCCTCTGGCATATGTGGTGGGGTGCTTGAGGCCATATGGAACACAGGCTCGTGGCACTGTTTAGTGGCATCGGGGTCATAAAATCACATGTATGAAATGTATTTTTACCTCATATATTGAATACATTGGACATTATATACTGATTTATGGGACCAAAATTATATATCCCTTAGATTCAACTATAGGTTTCATGTGAAAAATAGGATGGGTTCTAATTATTTATCTTCCTATAAAATAACACTGTCTTGGAAAAATGCCTTAACAATATGTTTTGGCATCCTACATTATGCATTTCATAGACAAGATATTAGTATTATTAAAATTCACATTTTAATTTATCATCATAAATATAATATGATTCCAGTTTAATGTCTATTATTCCTTCACATTGTTTACTTATTCCTACCAAAATATATAGTCCATTTTTATTCCATAATTACTGAAATTGTATGATTCCTCTTAATAAGCATCTATGATCATCCCTTATCATGTTTCCATTTCCATGGATTATTTTTCATTGTACTACATGTGATATTCTTATAATTAAAGCATGTGTGAAATAATTTATGTGATATTTTTATATCTCTTTATGGATTATGTTATTTTATATATAGTAGAAAATGTATATTTTATACAAAAAATTGGTCTTTTTTAGTTATTTAATTTTCTTAATTCTATAAAATATTAAACGTAAAAATATCCAAAATATGTGAGAGGTGAAATAATTATTATTAATTTTGTAATTAAGGATGGTTATATCATAGCATTAATACATGTATAAATACAGATAATAAATTAAAACAATTTTTATATCCTTATTTTCAAACATGCATGAAATAGGTTCCTTTTAATGGTTAGTTATTGGGTTCAGAAAGTAACAAACTAATGATATTTTTTTCAAATTTTAATATACATTAATTGTTTAGAAATTATCTCAACTATAGTGGACATTCCAATATTATTATTTGAATGTTATGGTTGAGTAGTGTATTGTGTGTTCTCAGTTGCACCTGAAGGTGTTTTTAGCTTGATATATCATTCAACTGGATTTTGGTTGTTTTGGACACCAATCATGTATCCTGGTTTTTTAAATTTCATTTCATTATTTTATAATTAAATATTTTATATTATTATTTATTTATCATTCAATTTATTTGGTTATTTTTTTGTTTATTAATTATTTAAAGAGTCATTTACCCTTCATTTTTTTGTTTCCTAGGTTCCAGTCACCATCCTGTGGGGATTAAGAAATTTCTATAGGCTTTTCCAAGGATTCTTCAGCTATCCTATTTGGGGGTGATTTTGGTTGGTTAAAATTATGATGAATAAGTGAATATTTTCTTTATCTTATTTCTATTCAAGGCAAACCATGTATTGGGACATTTTTTTGATTTATTGTATATAGTAAGGATTGGGTAAATGTTGGGGAAACTAGGAGCTAGTTCCTGACATACTATTATGTTAAATTAGGTCCATTAGGAGTTGGTGTTATGGAAACATGACCCTAGGTTATTCTCACTTATTATGTACTTCTTTCTAGGTCCTTAAACTATTTGAGACATTTCTAATTGTTCCTTCTTGCTCTCTTGTACGATCATTTTATATTCTTTGTCTAAGGAGTTCATCCTTTTGATCATTTTTTTAGTGTGGTTTCTATGTATAATAATCTTTGTTTTTATGTTTATTTTTGTACATTTTGTTTTTTCATTATTTAATTTTTAGTTTATAATATATCTTCTATTTTATGAAGAGGGACTGCTTTTTAGATTCCCCTTATATAATTTTTCATTCTTTCTTGAACCTGTTATTTGGTTTTCATTGTATGATTGAGTTCATGGATAAACAATTTGGGTTTGTTATCAATCAATCTCGATTTCTTACATTTTCTAGTTTAGAATCCATTTCAGTTTTCATCTACGAGGATTAAACATTTGGAGTTACCTTGGTGTTTTGGTTTAGTAGCGTACCATTTGTGGTATTTTCTTCTTGAGAGACTTATTTTTCGTTCTTATTGATCGACCATTGTCTTTGAGGATTTGGGGGGTAGAAATTATTATGAACTGGATAATTTTCATACCATGAATATGGATAAATAGCCTTAATTTGTTTATAATTTCCCCCTTTTTAGTTTTTTATTGACTGGGTGGTAGGAAGGTATCTTGGCAGATTATAGTGGGTTTGGACCTAAACCTATAGTGGGTGTGTTTTGATAGAGCCATTTATGGATTTTAAGTCCACTAGCCATTCATTGGGAAACCTCAAGAAACATCCATACTAAATATAGCCACTCGATAGCCTATGGCCCTCCACCAAACCATAGGTGCACCAAACAGTGGCCATCATCCCACCAGCGGTGGTACACTAGGCTACTTAAGTAATGGTGAAAATGTAATTTTACAACATTAAATCCCATTAGTAACCCCTTATAAATTTATTCTTTAACCAAATCATACATTTTCTTTTGGAATGACCTTATTTGGGTGTACAGGGCTCCACTGATGTCACACCCTGACCTAGCTGACATGCTACTTGCATGCGAGTTATAAAATTGTGCGGCAAGAATGCCTTTAAAAAATATTTTGCGATCAGTGTGGGTGGGATTGTCCAAACACAGTTCACCCAATCACACACTCGACAGCACGCAAGTTATGAAGTTTAGTGATATTTAAAATAAATAAAATATTTTGTTATTAGGGTTGTTAAATTCTTATTATCATTATTATTTTTATGATTATTATTTTTATTGTTAATAAATTTTATTAATGTTATTTTTATAATTTTTATTTTATTCTTATTATTTTGGGTTTTTGTATTATTATTATAATGATAAAAAACCAAATCCTAACTACCCAGGTGTTTCCCACCTTCCCCATTTTTTCTGTTGCCCGTACCCCCTTCATCCTCGTGTTCGGCGCATATGAGGACCCTTCGACCCTAGCGTCGTGCTCTAGCCCCACCTTTGTCCCTCGTGCCTTAGACCTACGAGACAAGCATCACTGCCTCCTACCTCCGGTGCAACACACCTTGCCCAGTACCCTCGGCCCGCGACACTGGCCTACGACCAGCTCCAAGATGCCCACTGCCTTGCCCCGCCTTGCATTTGGCTAGGAACCTCACCCCGCCGTGCTCTGGTTCACTGGATCCAGTAGGTCCCCTTACATCTCCACTCATGATACCACCCATGGACAGTCGGGCTCCCTCCAGACCTCTGCCCTCCGATCGCCACTCGACCCTCTGCCTCCTCGCTGCCAGCCCCTCACATCGTCCCCTCCTGTCCTGTGTCCTTGGTTTTCCCTGCCAAGCCACCTCATGCCTCCTGCGCTACACCCTTCTTCCTAAAGATCCCATCCAACAATCCAGCCTCCAACACCTCACCACATCATAACCTTCACTCCCCAGTGACTTCAGCTAGCATCCACACTCTTGCCCCACCTTGGTCCTTCCTTTCCCCTCCCTCAGTTCGCCTTCATCTTGCACCGTCCAACAGGGCACCCGACCCCCCAGCTAGCCTTGACCTCATCTCCGGCCAACCGCCTTACCCCACCAAACCTCCGAACAGGCCGTGCTCTTACATTTTTACTATTTCCTATCTCTAGTAGCCCTGAAAATCCCCAGCCCTCCTTTCTTTGGACCGTGTTATCCTCGTCGTGACTCCTTCGTGCTTCCTCTCTTAATCTGCCCATCAAATGCCTCCTCTTATATATTATTTTAATAATTTATATAATAATTTATTATTTTATTGATTTATTATTTTTTTATTTTTTTATATATTTATTCATTTAATCATTTATTTATTTGTTTATTATTTTATTTATTTATTCTCATATTTATTAATATATTTATTCTTTTAATCATTTATTTATTTATTTTCCTATCAATTAAACATTGGCGTTATTATTTAATTTATATAAATCCTAATATTGTCGTGGGTTGTGTGTAGTGTGCTTTTATCGCTATTCATCTTGCACGGTTAGTCTGTAAGGGATTTTTTTACCTTCCAACATAGTTTCGTCGTGTATGTGCTTAGTTTAAGGTAGGTGCTTCTGTCTATTTTCTTTGCTGCATAACCCATATACACTTTCATGTTTTTAATTTACATTTATATGTCGTTCTCACCATCATTGGTGTTATAGTGAATTTGGTAAAGCGCTTCTAGGCTAGTTTAAATTGGTAAAAATAGTTTCAGGATGAATTATCTGATTCATTTTGAGTAGTTTTTTGAAAATCATGACTTGTTAAATTATTTCTCATTTCTAATTAACTAAGAAAGTTCTTTAATTTAATTGGTTGGCACAAATATAGTTTCTAAGAAAGTAAAACTTGTGATCATTTTTATGGACTGTATGCTCATATGGCATAATGTGTGTTTGGGTGAAAACATATTTTGAGTTATGTGTTAGTTTTTTTATAAATTCTTAAAATAGTTATTTTGGTGGTGGAAGTGGTACGAGTCATGTCTTGAATGGTATGAAATTAGTTTTTGAAATGATTTCAAATTCATTGAATATTTAAATGGATTTTTTGCGTTCAGTTGATAGAATATAGATGTAAACCTTTGTTTTGTTCTTTTGAAATGGATTTATTAAATTAGGAAATGATTTAGTGAATGATTTTTGATATAAAAATCATGGGTTTAAGGTGTTTCAATGTCCATTATGGTTTTATTCCCAAATGTTCCCTTGGGATTTTATTATTCCATTAGATATTGGCACATCCATGGGTGCATGAGGTGCAGACATGGATGTGATCACAAATGATAATGGTACCTTTGAAATGATTTTTTTAATCCATGGTTTTCCAAATAATTCATTTTTTCCTAAATGTGGTTTGTTTCTTGGCGTGTTTCCCTTAAATGATTGTAAATATTTTTTGAGGATTTGGCACATCGGGCCTTGGAAAATTCTTTAGGGTGTGTGTAGAATGAATAAGGTTCCATTTGGGGATTTGAAATTAAAAAGGGTGAATGTTGACTATGATCTTATTTAGGGATGTGGCTTAAAATGTTTTATGATCCGGTTGGATATTTAAAAATGTATTTAGAAAAAAATGGTTTTGACATGATGGGATGTGACAACCCTTTTAGCACTTTCAACTTTAGTGTCATGTTTGTGTTGATTTTATGAAATGACAATGTTTTCATTAATATACGGCCATTTAATAGCCTTAATATTTTGAAAAAATATATCAAATGGTTTTTAATGATTTCATGGCATGACGGCCCGATTGGAACCTTTGATGATATGATATATATACATACATATTTTGGGAAACTCTATTGGGGGGATATCCATAATGGGTTATCGTATGGAGTGTCCATGTTTTGGGTAGGCAAGTGTGGTGAGATTAGTCATGCATCTGAGGGCCTCCAACTTACAGAATAATATTATTATATCCACCATGGGTTCCTGGGCGTCTTTTAGATGATCAAGTGATGATTTCTGAACAACCCCAATTAGATGGGTTGGTACCCCTAGATATGTAGTTAGTCCAGGCAGTCCCTGCCACTGGATTAGTCAGTTTAGGGCGGACAGTTGGTTATAGACGTAGGACCTTCACCATACATCGGTAGGTGGTTTTGAAACTGAGTACATCCTGGGGTCTTCTAGGTATTTTTAGGGTCTCCCATGGTTTGACTTTGTTTTTCTTGTTTATTTTCAATTGTACTTGTTTTATAACTTATATTGTCACCTATTTATTTTTTCACTACCTTTTTTTCCTTGATTGGATTATGTTTGAAAAATTGTAGTTGTTTTTGAATTGGAAGGTGGAGTTAATTGTTTTTAATAAAATGGGAAAATGATATTGTTTTATTAAAATATTGAAAACGTACTTTTATAATTGTATTTCAAGCTTGTGTCATTGGATTGTTTTGGGGAAGGGAATACATGGATTCAATGGTTATATTTATTATCCCTACTAAGCATCTCGATGCTCAATCCTATCATATTCTTTAACTTGTATGTTCAGTTATTTTTCAGGTTCCTGATTCAGGTGCTCAGTGTTGGAGCTGTCTTTAGTCTGAGTTGGGTGGCGATCTACAAGGTTAAATGAAGGTATGTTCCGTTTTATTTTCTCTCTGCTGCTATTTTTCAATTTTATAATCATTTTTTATATTTATATTTTATCTTCATGGTCCAAATCATTCCCAACAGTTAAATTATGATGCCTGACATTGGTTGCTAGCCCATGGGGATTGAAAATGCCCTTCGGGCCATTTCACGGACCGACTCGGTTGACCGGTTCAGGATCAACCCAGGTTGGTTCATTACATAATGGTATCAAAGGGAGGCCCTTGTTATTTGGGGTATTCTATAGATGGAGAATAATACTGTCATGACTTTACGGGTAGGTACAGGAAGGACGTCATGAACCCTCACGTGTTCCAAACCTCAAGTTCCCAGGTTTAGTGAGAATTGAGTCCTTCTTTCATTCTGGTTCATTTTTTATTGAGGGATTACAATAGGGGAATGTTGAGTTCACATTGTTATTTTACATGGTGTACTGACTCATGTGGAGTCTGAGTACATGTTTTAAGTTACTACTAGTTGTTGGCGCTTACATGGGGCATGGTACACTACCGTGTTGCCATGTTAAGAATGACTACTAGTCCCTCCCTTCAGTGATTTGATGTAAGTTAAGTGTCATATTGGTTCTAGTTAGTGTGAGTGCGCATTTAAAAAAGAGAAAAAAAATTGAATTTTGAAATTATAATGACTCCATTAAAATAGATTTAAATTAGGGAAATGAGTATCAAAGATGAATTCTTTAGATCTAAAAATCTGATGTTTTCTTGGAACTGGTAGAGGAATGGTTTGGGTATAACCTCGGGTACTCTTTATGAATGTTTTCACATGTGAGGGAATGCATGGGATGTGTGTGTTGGTGCATATTGATGAAAGCAGCTAATGACATGTGCAACAGTTCATGGAATTACTATGGTTTGCACATGGAATTAAAGGCCTAACGTTGTTTTTCTAAAGCGATTTTAAAAAGAAAAACTGATTTTTTGGATATTGAAATTGGTTTGAAATCGGGGTTTGGTATTTAGAAAGTGGCCTCAAAATAAGGCGGGTTTGATATTTAAAATGGAAAGGGGTTTTTATAATAGGAAATTTTTAGTTGTTTTTGGGTTTTCTTATTTCTTTTGAGTCAGTTGTTTGGGTTGAAAGCACTTTCTCTGAGGTTTCTTCAGCTTGATATCTGTTTTGGATCTATATTTTATATGATGTCCAAAAAATACCGCCCATAAAGGTACCCATGGTTTCTGATAAGTCTTTCCATGTTTTTGGTCATTCTCAGGCATTTCCTATTCTTCATAGTTATCGAGGTCTGTTAGAAGCTGTAGAATGGCTTGAAGGGTTTGAGAATGTATTCAAGGTTTTAGGAACTCCTGAAGCTGTCAGAGTGCGTTCCATTTGGGGTCAGTTTGACGGTCCATCTCTTGATGAATGGGACTTGTTTACCCCACCATCACTATAAGTTGAAATGATGTGGTATGTCCTCAAATTGATATTCATCTGATGGATCATACTTGAAGGGGTGAAGACGAAAAAAAGGGAAGAACTCATGTGTATTCAAAAAGGCCAGTGGATGGTGAAAGCATATGTTGACAATTACAAGGAACTTGTGTTCTTTTCTCCAGAGGCAGCGTAACGGGATTTGATGAAGACTTATTTCTTTATCAGGGGTCTTTTTCTAGAGATTGGGGAGTGGGTACTCCTTTATAAAGACCATATTTTCGATAAGCTGGTGGATGAGGTGTTCCTAGCTAAGTTGGTCTCCGGAGCACATGTTCTTGGCAATCTAGTGAATCCATTTGCTTGTGAAGGTTCCCCATATAGTGAAAAGGTAGTTCTAGAGGTACTTGTTTTTGAAGATTCATCTGTAGTGGTTCTGGATTCTAGTTCGTCGGACCGTTCAATGGTGTGCCACCAGTGTGGTCAGTTCGGGCACTTGAAGCTGTCATGTCACATCCCTCCAAAGTTGTGTCATCATTGCGGCTGCCTGGGTCACTTGGAAAAGTTTTTAATTAAGCGTCGTCTGACGAAGTCACTGTAACTAGAGTATTTCAGTGCCTGACTATGACATAATATATGCTTCATCCATCAGATCCCCAACCACAGGTCTTGGGGAGATGCTTGTGCACAGTCAGGTAATTTCAGGGTTATGAAGCCTCGGTTCGGGTTTTGTGTTGTGTGTTGGAAGTGGAACATTAAAATTTGTTTAGTTCTTGTTTTTATATATTTAATGTTTTGATGTTGTTGTAAGTTCTTTGTTTTGTCATAGAATTATGACATACATCTTCTATTGTAATTCAAATAGTTTTTCTTGTCCGATTATAGTTTTCTATATCATGCATTTTTCATAAAAGTTGATTTAGACCTTGTGTGGGTTAATATTATTTTGGCAGTGTTCGTTTGGATATGTAAATGCCCGTGGAGAAGTGAATTGTTCCAGTTATGCTCATATTTGCAACTGGGATCACGTTTTTCTCAGAGGTTTTTATCTAGTTTTTGGGGTTTTTGGTATGGGTTAAGAGTTCAATGGTTCAGTTGGAGGTGTTGTTCGCTCGTGCTATTGAAGTTAGTTAGGATTGGATGTGATTTCCCGCATCCCCCCCTTATGGGGTGGTGTGTTTGTGTGTTAATTTTTTGTTATAGCTGAGTTATTGAGGTGGATACAACCCTCTTGTGTTCTCATATTCTCTTGTATTGTGGTTTCTTTTTGTTTTAATTGCGTATGTATTGTTTTTTTCTATCAATTGACTGGGTGACTTTCTGGGGGTAGAAAGTGTCTGTAGTGGGGAGAATTGTCACACCTTGACCTATCTGATGCGTGACTTGTGTGTGGGTTACAAAATTTTGTGGAAAGCATGCATCTTAACCCTATATGTGGTCAGTGTGGGTGGTACGGTCTGAGCGCGTTTTTCCCAATCGCACGCTCGTCGGCACGTGAGTCATGCAGTTCAGCGATGTTTAATATAAATATTTGTTTTATTTAAGTTGTTAACTTTTTATTCATATTTTTATAATTATGATTATTATTTTTATTGTTAATAAATTTTATTAATTTTTTCTTCATTTTTGTTAATTTTATTATTACTATTTTGGGTTTAGTATTATTATTATTATTATTGTTGTTGTTATAAAAATAATGATCCCAAAACCTAGCTACCAAGGCGTTGCCCCCCTTTTCCATTTTTTCAATAGCCAACACCCCCTTCATCCTCTTGTTAGGTGCATTCCAGGACCCTTCGACCCTAACACTGTGTTCCAGCCCCACATTCGTCCCTCGTACCTCCGACCAGGGAGCCAAGCATCACCGCCTCCTAACTCCGGTGCTACACCCCTTGTATAGTGCCCCCGTCTAGCGACTCCAGCCTGTGACCAGCTCCAGGACACCCACCGCCTCGCCCTGCCATGCATCCGGCCAGACACCTCACCCCACCGCACTCGGGTTCCCCTACTCCAACAAGCCAACTCACCAAACCCCCTCATTGTTTTTCCCCTCACACGGCCACCTATGGACCGCTGGGCTCCCTCTGGTCTATTGCTCTCCGGCCGCCTCTCAGCCCTCCGCCTCCTCACCACCAGCCCCTCACGCCCTCCCTTGGCATGCGTCCCTGATTTTCCTTGCCTAGCCATCTCTTACCTCCAGCACTACGCCCCTTCACCTACCGACCCCATGCCACGTTCTGGAACCCAACTCCTCGCCGCCTCATTCCCTCCGCTTCCCAGAACCTTCGTCCAGCAGTCTTGCTCCATCCCCCACTTCTCTCTGCCCTTTCCCCTCCCTCAGTTCACCTTTGGCTTGCACCGGCCAACATCACCCACACCAGCCGGCCTTGCCCATATCACTTGCCAATCACCTCACCCCGCCTTACCTCTGACTGGGCTGTTCTCTAACCCCTTAGATGTTTCCCTTCTCTAAAATCCTTGAAAACCCCATTCTCTCCTTGCTTTGGACCCCTCCAACATCGTCGTGCCTTCATCGTGCTTCATCTCCCGCTCCGGCCGTCAGCAGCCTCCTTTAGTATGTTCTTTTAATAATTTATTTACTTATTTATTATATTATTTATTTATTGATTTATTGATTTATTATTTATTTATTCTTTTAATCATTATTTATTTGTTTGTTCTTTTATTTATTAAATTAATTTATTCTCTTATTTATTTATTTATTATTTTAATCATTTATTTATTTATTTTCAATTAATTTCATATTTGGTGTTTTTATTTAATTTAGATAAATCATAATAATGTCTTGGGTTGTCTGTAGTGTTCTTTTATCGCTTTTTAGTGTGCTTGGTTAGTCCAAAAGTGATTTTTTTACCATCCATCAGAGTTTCATTGCATCTATACTTGGTTTGAGGTAGGTGTTTCTAACGTTTTTCTTTCCCGCATAAACCATAGAAACTTGCATGGTTTGAATTTATATTTATATGTCATTCGCACCATCATGGGTGATATAGTTAATTTGTTGAAGTGTTTATGGTTTAGTTAAAATTGTTGAAAATAGTTTCTGGATGAATTATCTGATTCATTTTGAGTATTTTTGATAAAATCAATATGTGTTAAATTATTTCTCATGTCAAATTCACATTGAATGTTCTTTAATTAAATTTGTTGGCTCAAACATATTTTTTAAGAAGGTAAAACTTGTGTTCATTTTATTTTTGATAGTATGTTTGTATGGAATTAATTATATTTTAGAAAAATCCTATTTTGAGAAATCTCTTAGTTTTTTAGAAGTGTGCAAGTAGTTCTTTTGGTAGTGTAATTGGTACAAGTCATGTCTTGAAAGGTGTGAATGTAGTTTTTGAAATGTTTTCAAAGGAATCATATGTTTAAATGGAATTTGTGTTTGAGGTTGGTTGAACCCTAAAGTAAACCATTATTTTAATCTTTTGAAAATGTTTTCATAAATTAGTAAACGATTTTTTGAGTGATGTTTAAAATACAAATCACAGGTTTGTGGTGTTTTACTGTGCATTTGGGTTTGGTTTTCAAATGTTTCCTTTGGATATTTTTGTGCCATTAGATGTTACCAAATCCATGGTTGGATGAGGTGAAAACATGGATGTTCTCACAAATGATAATGACACCTTTGAAATGATGTTTTTTTTATATTTGGTTTTCTAAATAATTTTTTTCCTAAATCAGGTTTGGTGCTTTGTGTGTTCCCCTTAAATGACGGTAAATATTTTTTTTAAGGATTTGGCCCATTGGTACATGGAAAATGATTTAGGGTGCTTTTAGAGAGGATAAGGTCTCGTTAGCACTTTGAACTTAAAAAGGGTGATTGTTGACTAAATCTTATTTAGGGATGTGGCTTGGAGGGTTGTATTTGTCTGGTTGGAGCATTAAAAATCTGTAAAAAAATGGTTTCAACAAGATGTGATGTGACATCCCATTTGGTACATTCAACTTTAGTGTAATGTTTGTGTTGATTATTTGAACTGATGACGTTTCGATTAATGTATTTCCATTTAAAAACATTTATATTTTTACAATAACATATGAAATGGTTTTTAATGATTTCATGGCTTGACTACCAGGTTGGCACCTTTGATGATATGATATATATACATACATATTTTGGGATCCTCTATAGGGGGTATGCCTTATGGGTTATCATATGGAGTGTCCATGTTTCGGGTAGGCAAGGTTGGTGAGAGGAATCCTGCGTGCGAGGGCCTCTCACCTATGCAGTATTATTTTTATATCTACTATCGGATATTGGGTGTCTTTTATATGATCAAGTGATGGTTGTTGATCAAATTAGATTAGATAGGTTGGTACCCCATGGATATGTTGTTAGGATAGGTAAGTTTTGACACTAGATTGTTTAGTTTAGGGTGCCCAGTTGGTTATAGACTTAGGAGCTTCACCATACACCGGCAGGTGGTTCGGAAACCGAGTATGTCCAGGGGTCTTCTAATGGATGTTTACGGTCACCCATGGTTTGCCTCTGTTTTTCTTGTTTATTTTCAATTGTACTGGTTTTCTAGATTATATTGTTAACTATTTCTTTTAACACTACCTTCTTTCGTTGTTTGGATTTTGGTTGCAAAATTGTAGTTGTTTCAGAAATGGCATGTGGTGTGCGTTGTTTTCTCAAAATGGGTAAATGATATTATTTTATTAAAATATGGAAAACCTTCTTTTATAATTGTATATCAAACTTGTGTCATTGAATTGTTTTGGGAAAGGGATTACATGGATTCTGTGGGTATATTTGGCATCTGTACTGAGCATCTCATTTCTCATGCCTATCATATCCTTTCAGTTGTAGGTTTAGTTCTTGCTCAGGTTCCTAGTTTATCTGCTCAATGTTAGCGTAGGCTTGAGTCTAAGTTATGTGGTGACCTAGAAGGTTACATAAATGTATGTTCAGTTTTATTTTCTCTCCACTGCTAGTTTTCATTTTTATGGTCAATTTTGTTTATCTGTTTATCTTTTGTTCATGGGAAAAATAGTTCCCAATAGTTAAATTTTGATGCCCGACACTAGTTTTGAGCTCGTGGGGATCATGAATTCACTTTGGTCCATGTCGCGGATCGGGTCGGGTAACTAGTTCAGGGTCGAACTAGGTTGGTTCATGACAACTAAACTTCTCCACTTACCAATTCCATCTGAAATGGATCAATTTTCAAAAAATACGTAAATATTATAGAATCTCATCTCATTCTTCAATACATCTGGTGATTGGTAGTTAATATATGATGAATTATTATAATCTATTTGTCATGTTATGATCTCACTCATCCAATTATAGGTTCATCATGCATTTGTTTCTCTAATTTTGGATATCCTACTAGTTATGGTGTGGTCCATGTGACCTTTGAGGTATGTGTTTATTTATATTCTCCATAAAACATTTACTTATGATACCTCAATCTTAAGATGTGGGAAATATATTCTATGATCTACCATTATTTTTTACGCTGTTTCATTCCTTCTCATTTTTAAATCCTATTGTGGTTGTTATTACGGCTAACTAAGAGGTTGGATGATTTTCTCTATATTATGATTAATGGACACTTAATTCCCCTAGTTTTATAAGAAATCATGTGAAACATAATTTATTTTCTTGATATGTAGTGAAAATGTATTTTTTATAAAAATTTATCCTTATATTGGTAAAAGAATGAGTCCTTTAAATAATTATGAAATTGATTGTAAAATTAATTTCCAAGCCTGAATGTGGATAAAGAAGAGTTTTATGGAAATTTTATTCAAAAATTTTATCATACCTTTTCAAATGATTTGATATATATTTCACATAGTATCCTTGGTTACCTAGGTTATGGTCTAGTGTTGGGCCTTATCTTTATTTTCATAAGGGGATTATTTTTCAAGGGGTTTTTTTAATTCTAAAATCATATATTCTCTATATCTAGGAATTTGATCTTGACACCATAAGGGGGTTCACCGCTTGGGGCTCTCCTCCTTACAAAATGCATTCATTCATTTTCCATAGGTACTTGATGTGTTTTCTAGTTTTGATTGATTATTGGGGTATGAGTGACCTAGAATGGTCAAACCTATATTATCCTTGAGGTTATCTCCATTGAGTCCGACCTTTAATTTTTTGTTATCGATATGATATTTTACACTTCACTTAATAAATTTAAAATATGTAATTTTAAATTTTCTTAAAACCTGTATTATTTGAATTTTGTGTAAGAACTTTAAAAATAGGAATTATTTTACCATGATTTTGATATAAATGTTAAAAATAATTTATCATTACCTGTTTTTAATATATTGATAATATTGGGATTATTTTACAAGTACCTGGTATGGATCACCAAGGTGGGATCCTAGCACACACCAGACATAGTCTCCTTGGGGTGGATGGACCTAGTTTTTTTATATAGGAAAATGTAAGTATCCACTATGAGGTGGTGAGGGTACATTTCAACTAGGTATGGGTAGATGTTATAGAAACAGAGGGATGTTTCCCTCATATCTTGTGGAATAGACATCATGTAGTGGTCAATATTCTATTTTTTCGTGACATGTATCTTCCCATTTGGGCCGATTCTTTAGTTGAATCACTACTAATATTGGTTTTTTGTTATCGTATATTTATTTTGATGTTATATTTGTAAGTATATATGCCATGTATTCAGATTTAGGTTGGGAAAAGTGTTCCCTCTGGTTGTTATTGGATTTATGGGATATAGTCATCAGCCCATGGGGATCAAGAATTCCCAATGGCTCTTGTTGTATTCTAGTTTTTATACTCTATTATTTGGTTTTTTAGGCTGGGTCAAGATAATTTTTTATAAATAAAGGTTTATATTCACGTTTATTTTTATCAATATGTTTGATATATAGTATATATATAATTTTATAGATTTCAAGGGTATATTGAAATCAAGTTCCAAACCATCTCTAATAATAACGAGCATTAAGTCAAAATGTAATGTTGGATTGTGTGTCACCAGTGTTTATTTTTTATCTAGATTATTGGTTTTAATTGTGTTCATATTGTATAAATAGATATTATATTATTTTATAATTATTTACATCGATTTTTTAAATAGAGAATCATGCCTCTAGAGAAGCATTCCAAGGATTTCTCATGAGGGTGTAATGGGAAATCTTTCTCAATGGAATCCTCCTCTTGGTCAAAAAGTCCCTAGAAGTAATAAAGTTGTATATTCATGTTGTTAACTAGAATATAACACCAATTTAGAACCAATCAATTGATGTATAACCATAAGCTGAAGGAGACATGGAACAAGCACAAGAGTTCCTGATCCAAATCCCCATTTTATGGTTAAAATCAACCCTTTGGGGTTGGTGACATGCTAGAAAAAATCAATCAGATCATTGATTTCAAAGAGACTCTTGAAATTATAAAGGTGAATTCCATAGCCTTTTCTCTTAATGTTCTAAAGAAGAGGTTGTGGGGATCTATATTTTAGGAGAATATGAATGTGTAATAGGAGTAGATAGACTTCAAGTCACTTTTTATGTATTGTTACCCAAAATTAATAATGATTCCAATGTATATCGAGTTCCTCTCTTTTAAATATGGATTCCATTAAGTGATAGAGTACACCAATCATTTTAATTTATTGGATCATTTTTCTATCTCAGTGGTGGGGAATGATAAATGAAAGGCCTCTAAATACCTTAAATGCTTACAAACTGACATCTGATCATAGTTATATATAATTATGACAAAAAATTATATTGAAGTAGTTTCCATGGATATTATGGTAGAGATTGATATGGTGGTAAAGATAGGTTTTCATGGGTCTGAGATTCAACCCAGTGGAAGTTATAGTGGCACACACAACAATTATAGAATGTTGGATGATAGTTACAAGGGTTATGTGGATAGTTCTATTAAATAGAGTTTTTATACTCCATAAGAAGTTTACAGTTTTGTACCCTTGACTTACATTCAATGTGTCTTTATAGAGAACACTTAATTATTCTTCCCCTAAAATATAAAAAACTATAGTTATTTTATTCGAAATCTATCTCCATTGATTCTAGCAATCTCAGTATACATCGACATATAATCGGGGATCATCAACCCAAAAGGACACTATGACATAGTTAAAATCTTCAATGTTAATAAATCTCAACAGGTAAGCCTTTAGAGTTAATAAATTTCATGTATTGTGGGATCATACGAAATAACATAATTAATTCAAGTCTATATTGAGAAATATCATTTAATGAATAATCTTTAAAAAATCACTTTTTTGATGCCTGTATCTTACACTCTTTCATATATACTCTAATTTTATGTGTTGAACCATTTTATGGACCTCTTGTCTTTTTTTATAGTGATGGTAATGCCTCTTGGGGAGTGGAAGGTGCATGGGTTCCCTTAAACATCATGTTCTATTTAGATAGTTGATAAAGAGTATGTCTGAGACTTTTTGGTTATTTATCAATATATTTTCAATGTTTTCTTCATGATATATTGGTTTAAATCTCACTAATATTAGATTTATTTTTATAATCATGGGGTTTCATTCTCTAGTGTTAATGGGAGCTAATAGGTGTTTCAGGGAGAGTAGGATTGGTGGTATAATCATACATCACCTTATCACTTAGAGTTGATAAGTCTACTGGCTACTTTTGTGTTTAATCTTGATGGTGTATCTTCTCATGTTGATCATTCAGAATTAGTTAGTTATTTTGTAAGGATTCCTAGATGTATTCTCTAGTCTTCCACCGTGATGTGATGTAGATTTCTCTATCAAACTAGTTCTCATTGGTTAGTCAATGTAAATACCCTATTATCATACTGGATCTAATGATCTGGAAGAGCTCATGATTGAGGTAAATGACCTATTAGAGAATGGAGTTTCCCCGTTAATTCACTATATACAACCCTTATGCTCTTTTCCAAGAACTTTGATGGGTTTTTATGTCTCAATGTATACTATCAAAAGATAAATCCCGAAACTACTAGGAATAATTCTTCTATTCCCCATGTGTATCACTTCTTTGATCAGTTGAATGCATAATGTTGCCTCAAAAAAATTGTTATTTGATTGGGTTGTCATCATCTTTGATTTATGGAATTAGATACTATGAAGAATTATTTTTGGATCAGTTAAGACCACTATTAATACATTATTATCATAGTTTTCTAAAAAAATCCTTTATAGTGTTTTTTGATTTTATAAATTTGATATTCATTCTATATCTTAATACATTTTTTGGTATTCTTGAAATATATCTAGGTTCATTTTTAGAACTATGCAAGAGCTCAAGCACAATCTAAATTCCATTTCATAAATCATGAGAAATATCTTCCTTTTTCCATGTTATCAAAATGAAATTTCTAGATCAGATAGGTATATTTCTTTGTGAATTCAATTTCAGAACATGGGAACATAGTCAATCCTAAATTGGTGAACATTGTGTTTTAATGGTAATAAACACATAATTTTATAAATATACATATCATACTATGCCTATTTAGACACTATCAATGGTTTATAAAATATTTCTCAAATATAGCATCAGAAATTTACTTCTCTTTCCAATAATGGGATTAAAATTTCATGAGATTCTATGTTTTATGACTCTTTTGATGATTTGTAAAAGTTTATGACATGGAATTTTGTTCGGGTCTTTTTGGATCTTGGTAAAAGCTATGTGGTATATTTTGGTTCTTATGGAGTTGTTCTGGATACCTTCTTATAAAATATGATCATGTTATATCATATTGTTCATGTTAGATTCAGTCATATGAGAATAGTTTTCCCACTCATGACATGTAGCTTTCCGTTTTTATGTATAATCTTGAGTGTTAATGACACTGTCTTTTAGGGGATAGTTTTATAGTTTTTTTATCAAAATATTTTTTTTTATATCTTCTCTTAGAGAGACCTAAACATCATATGGATGTGATGGTTGGAGTTCCTTGAGATAATTGATATGAACAAAACATGTGCCCTTTGGAATAGTAATTCCATCACTGATGCTATCTAATTGAAATGTACTTATGATTATATTTTTTAAGTTGAATTAGAGTGTAACATTGTTGGGACTTCTTTTAGGTTTAATCTGTATTTTCCATATGATAATCCTAGTATTGTTTAAACAAGTGTATGTTATCATCCTTTCTCCTTGAATCAATTCTATAGGGATAGTAGAATGCTGAAGAGTTTAATGGAATTAAGGAATCCATATATGGTGGGGAGACCATTCCTTACTAGTATCTCCCCTATAATGGGATTATTGTCTTGGACATTCGGTTTTTCATATCTTCACCAGTTAAAAAGATCATGATTTATGATTCCCAAATTTATTCATGGTTCATCTATCCCGAAACTATGAAGATGTATTATGGCATGAGATGGCATTTCACGTGTCAAAATATGATGCATGGAATTGTCGATTATGTGTCTGTGATTTATACCTGCGAATAGATTAAGGAATATCTTCTAAAGAATAAAATACTATTCTAGCAACCTTCATAGTAATAATTGAAATGTGATGTGGTATCCATGGATGTCATTGTTAGATAACAATTAAATCCCCAAAGGAAAAATTATATCTATGTAGTGATCAATCTATTGATGAAATCAGTGTATTTTATTCTATTTTTGAAATCTACTAGTGTTGATGATCATCGTATGTTTCATATGCAATATTTAATGAGGATTCATGTAGTACCCTCTACCATTTTCTCTAATAGTGATCCCAATTTTACATATCAGTTCATGAAAAGTCGTTTTGTGGTGATGGGGACATAGGTTTGTTAGAGTGTAACATACTATGTATAAAATAACTGATAGATGGAACATGTTATAACAATTATAGATAATATTCTATATTTTTCTGTATTGTATTTCCGATGATTTTTGGATAACAATATGGGACCGATTGAGTTTTCTTATGATAAAATTTATAATCATCGATCATAATGGATCCCTTTCATTATTTTTATGGTCACCGACATAGGTCAATTATTTTTTTATTTAATGGTGCATGAGGCCACTCTCGTGGGATAGAGTATCATTCAAGATACATCATTGCCTTTTTATAATATACATCAATTATTTGTTATACATTAGATTAAATAGAAATATATTTTTGACCCTCAACACCAATAGTGGAATATTTTCATTAGATATTGAGTCTTCTTGAAATTGTTTCATCAATTTTTTCATATTCTTATTAGAAAAATGGTTAATTTTTATAATGATTTTTTGGACCACCATATATCACTAAGAGAGATTCATAAGATACAAATTTTTTTGAATCAATTTCTCAGTTGACAACTATTCATGATTATTTCATCATATCTCCACCCAAAAAGTATCATCCTAATCCTTCACATGTTATATGTTTTGTGGAAAATTGAGTTAAATATATATTTTTCATCTTTAGAGTATCTAGTGTAGATAATTTAATCTCAAATTAATGTTCTATGTGATAATTTTATTTCATTAGTAAAATTTTCTTTGTACCGTGGAAAATATTTTCCTGCGATAAAACAGTATCAATCATTGGGAAGGGAGTAGTGGCCCATATTTCTCTAAAGCATCATTACTATATTAGATTTTATGAAAAATATATACTTTTTATGTATAATTTTATCATTCTAATTCTTTTATCGACCAATTTTATGTTTAATTTTTTATCTTTCTTTTTTGAGAGGTGGTGAACGAGTCTCAAGGCTTTTATAAAGAGGCATGGCTTTAGTCATGGCTACATTAAAACATTGAACTACTAGTGAGAAGCCACTATCCTCTTAGTGGATTCTAAGAGAGCCATGTATATATTATAGGTCCACTAAGACTATTAGTGACCCCTAGACTATAGAAATTCTACCTTTTCCCATTATCTGGTTGATAGGTCAGACAATGACCACTACACTTTCGTTGTGTCCACTTTCCAGTTGGTAGCATATGGATAGGCCGGTTAAGTACGAGTGTAAGAATAATTCTCTACATAAAACCATATTTATACCTATAGTCTCTCATTATTTAAATTAAACTAATTAGTGCTCTTAAAAAGGTTTCATATTGGTGTTCTAGGATCCTACTATCTTCTAATTGTGGTGTTTTGATCCCATGTTGATTAGTTATCAATGATTTGGTATGTTTGATCAATCTTCATTCTATTAAAACATGCATTATAAAATTTGATGTGTGTAAAATATATTTAATAGGAATATATTGATCAAGTTATTATCTCTCTCCACCCCTTATAGATTCATTATGTGTTTTTCTCCTATAGGATGGATCTCTTGTTGGTTGTGGTGCGAGGTATGTGTCCATTGATGTATGTGTTGATCTAATATCTTATCAACCAATTTTCATATTAGAACACAATTCTATGATGTGGGAATCTATTTTTAGGGATTTCACTTAATATATATATATTTTTCCTTCCTTTTGGTGTGTGGATCCCATTGTGGTTAGCGTTCTAACAATGTTTGAGGTCAGTTGTTCTGTCTTTAACACCTGTATAATGAAATTTTAATGCACTTGATTTTCTAAATTATTTTCTAAATGGTATTTTTTATGATTTATGAATTTATTTTTATTCATGAATAAATGGGGTTTTGATAAAATATGGGTTTTCGCTTTTTTATAAAAATAAATGGGTTTTCAAATAAATAAGAAATGTTTTGTGAAATTGGAATTCAATGAATTAATTCTGATGGAAAAAAGGATTTTGGGAAGCATTCTTATGAAAGGTGATAAATACAATTGAAACAACTTGACATGTGTGGACACATGGGAGACTTGGGTACCAAGGTTGGGGTCTATTGTTTATATGTGTCTTTGTTTCTATTATTTGGTTCACTTTTAGGGGTGTTCATCAGTTTATAGATCGTCTATTCAGTCACTCATGAAAAATGATCATTAAAACTTAAATTGTTTTAATTTATCCTATGTTCATAAAACCCTAGATCATATATTCAATGGCTCAAGGTATGTTATGTGTACACCAGCTATGGTTGATTATTGGGGTACATATTACCTAGATAGCCTAGACATGTGTCATCAATGTGGCGATCACTATTGTGCTTGAGCATTCATTTTTTCTAGTTGATAGAATATATTCTGGATTTAGTAAATTTAAGATGTTTTATTTAAAAGGTTCTTTGAAATTTAATATTCTATATTTTGTTTAAGAACTATGAAAATGTGAATTGTTTTACCATTTTATTGATATAATTTTGAAAAAATCATTATTGTGTATTTTTTTATATTGAAAATATTGGTATTAATTAAAAAATACATGTTATGATGTACATTGATGGAATCCAACTATGTTTATTTAGCTGAAAATCTTCACACTCCCTTGGTGGTGTGTGAAAATCTTATTTCTAATATAATAATACATAGGTAATTTTAGTATGGTTGTCAGGTCTCATGTTAGTTGGGTATGGGTAGTAGGTGGTGAAAAAGTTGGATATTTCCCATGTATCAGGCAGAGTGGTCATCAGTTTTTTAGTTTAATTTATTTGTTCATGGACAAGTATCATGGTTTTTGGTATGATTATTTAGTTCTATTGATACCACTATTGGTTTTGTGTTAAAAAATATTTATTTTTAGGGAATATTTCTCTATATATATGACATGTATATTGTTCCAATAAGTGGAAATAATTTAATCTAGTTAGTTTTTGATTCCTTATTTCTAGTCACAGTCTTATGGGGATAAATAACTCTCTTTGTGTATTATCAATATTTTGTTTAGATCTGTAACGTCCCGGTTCTGAAAGCCACCCAGAGGCGCCCTATACCCAGTTGGACAAATGGCCTCAAGTGCATTTCCACAAATGCCAGAGGCTGCTGACTAGCAGCGAGGGCCTTGTGTGTGATAGTGGGGAAACTATGCAATCATTGGTATAGTACACAACAGAAATAAATAAACATGAAATAGAGGAAGTAGTGAATAACCAACAATAATAAACAGCATAAGACAAAATCAACAAACTAGAGCACGTATGTATATATGGAATGACACAAGATACAACTCTAGGAAAGTATCCAAACAAACCACAATGTTGAAAACACCATAGTTCAAAAACAAGTAACAAAAGAAATCTAAATAGCTCTTCAGCATCGCAAGACGAAGCTTGGTCACATGCTCTCCTGCTCCAAGAAATCAAGTACCAGAAGTCGAAGGGCACTTTCCCTTGTCTATACCTGCAAAAACATAGTCTGCTTGGGCCGAAAATCATGGCCAAAAAGGGTGTGAGATAAAATCCCAGTAGGCAACCACCCGAAGATCTGTTCCTAACAGTCAGTGAGTATATGGCAGGTAGAAGTACAATAAGCAGTAAACTGTAATAGAAAGCAGTAGGTAGTAAATAGTATATAGTGAATCAGGATGATACATAATATTAATCAATCCACAAACAACAATAGTAGTGAGAAAAATAGCTAACCCAAATTGGAAACCCTCTGGGAAGTACCAGCATCCATCCCCTTTGGTCCTAACCAAGAAGTACCGCAACCCTCTTGGCAGTGTACTCAGCCTAACCCCTCTGGCATGGTCATAAGAATTTATGAGACTCTCTGAGGAAGCTCACTCAGTCAATTTCCCTTTATATTCTAGGGTAGTCAGGGACTCTCTGAGGAAGATATCACGGTCTAAACCTCTTAGGCCCAAGGTCTAGAGACTCTCTGAGGAAGTTATCTTGATCAATTCCTCTTATAGCCTCAGGTATACCATAGATCATCTGAGGAAGCTCACTTGGTTAATTCCTCCTCTAGCCTGGGAATGTTCTTAATGAGAAATCAAACAAGGTAAGACTCTCTGAGGAAGCTCACTCGGTCTACCCTCCTATAGTCTATAAAATCTGAAGGCACTATGGGAAGCTCTCTCAGTCTATCCCATGTGGCCTATAATGTCTATGACTCACTGAGTAAGCTCAGTCGATCTACCCTCCTTTAGTCTATAATGTCAAGGACTATCTGAGAAGCTCCCTCGGTCTATCCCTTATTATCTATAGCACCAGGTTCTCACATCCCCATGCCAGTCAGTGCTGACAATGATATAAGGACAAAGTACACCTACAGAGCTACTTGGCTAACCAAAGTATGCCTATAGAGCTTCTTGGAAAATATTCTACAAGGCAACAGGCATGTAATGAAAAACACTCCATTCTATAGACACAAGGAATGGCGACAGTCATAACGGCCAAAGGCAAACAAGACCCAAAGGTCATAAGTAGAGAAAATCATGGGAAAAACATCCAAGCACAACCAAAAAATATCTTCTAACATTATTAAATTACCTCTACACAAGCATACAAGCAAGGAAGGAAAACAACAAGAGAAAAAAGGAAAACACAGAATACCCGGTTCACGGGTATTGGTGGAATTTTCACATAAAACACAAAGAAATTTAACAATAAGGCACAAACCACCTACCTCAATCCTAAGAGATTGATATACTTGAACCACAATGACTGACTGTCCCTCGAACGTCATAGATCTGAGAAAATGTCCAAAACGTTCAAACTGTGATTACTTGAGAAAGAGGAATAATCAAGTAATGAAACTCATGAAGAAGGAAGAACTCACCGATGTGGTTCCAACGGAATGGACGATGGTCGAATCAGCCAACAAATGGAGGCTTGGAAATCTGTAGAGGTTTCGCAGCCATACGGCGTCTCTCGGTCAAAGCAGACCTAGAAGAAGACATTTATGGTGATCGGTCGTGACCCCGGTCCGATTATTGAAAAAAAAGAAAGTACATGACATGTAATTTTAGAGTACATGGTGTGTACTTGGTCTTTCAATAATCCTCCAAAATCGGCCTCCACCTCACCCCTACACACCGTGTGTGTGGCTCGGACACGTCCAGCACAAGACTTCGTGCGGGAAAAGAGTACATTGTGTGTACTCAGAAAGTACACGGCGGGTACTTCAAAAATTTCCAGAAACATCATTTTTCTCAAAAACTCTAGAAAAAAAAGTACATACATGAAATGAATATTTGGATTCTTACAAACTTCCCCCCTTAAAGAAAGTCGACTCCAAATTTCCCTTACGAGGTGTAGAAGATGAAACCCCGAACAGCTTCGGCCACTGCGATTGTACATCGGCCTCCCTCTCCCACGTCTCATCCTATACTCGCCCATGTTGCCAAAGCACCCGTACTAAAGAAATAGGACACCCATAGAGAACCTTCGTACTATGATCGACAATCCGGATAGGATGCTTCTCTAATTATGCATCCACTTTGAGCTCAACCTCCTCGGGCTGAAAGACGTGTGACAAGTATGAAAAGTAACGTCAGAGCTGAGATAGGTGGAAGACGTCGTTCATGGCCTGGTACCTCTGAGGTAACTGCAACCGATAGGCAACCACCCCAATATTCACCAACACCTCAAATGGCCCAACATACCACGATGAAAGATTACCATGTCTCTGAATCCTCTTGTGTCCCAACCTCGGTGCGCCACGTAGGAAAACCTGATCTCCGACCTCGAACTGTAGAGGTCGTCTCAGCTGATCAGCATAATAATTCTACCGAGACTGTGCTGTAGCCATCTGCTTCTGAATCATCTTTATCTGCTCTGAGGTCTCCTGAACAAGATGACGTCCCATCAAAGCTGCATCTCCTACTTGTAGCCATTATAAGGGTGATTGGAATGGCCTACCGTACAAATCATCATAAGGTGACATCTGAATGGTATCCTGAAAATGTTATTATAGGAGAACTCCACCAGAGGGATATGCTTCTCCCAAGAACCTCCATGGTCGAGAATGAAAGTTCGGAGCAAATCTGCAAG
Source organism: Viscum album (assembly GCA_963277665.1). Classification (NCBI taxonomy): domain Eukaryota; kingdom Viridiplantae; phylum Streptophyta; class Magnoliopsida; order Santalales; family Viscaceae; genus Viscum; species Viscum album. The sequence continues at coordinate 1,799,375,763 of OY728132.1, forward strand.
TACCTGGATTGTGCGATTGGACTGGCCATCAGTCTTCGGATGGTATGTTGTACTCAAATGTACTTGTGTACCCAAACCCTTTTGAAGTCCCTGCTAGAACCGAGAAGTAAAGCGCTCATCCCTATCTGAAACAGTGGAGTGTGGAACTCCATGTAGACGTACAATCTCTCAGATGTATAACCATCCCAGATCATCCACACTGAAGGTCTCTTTGATCGGCAAGAAGTGAGAAACCTTCGTAATTCTAACCATGAAAACCCAAATACCATCACTCCCCTAAGGTGACCTCGGTAGCCCGGTCACGAAGTCCATCGCGACATCGTTCCACTTCCACTCAAGAATGGGTAACTGCTGTGAAAGCCTTGCTAGTCACTGATGCTCTGCTTTCAACTACTGACCAGTAGAATATCTAATGAAAAAACTGGAAACAACTTTCTTCATACCTGGACACCAGTACTGGCGGTGTAGATCACGATACATCTTAGTGACATGAGGATTAACTTTCCTAACCGAGGAATGAAAATACCACATCATCTCCTCGCATATGTCTGCTGGAACCTATACACATCCTTAGAAATGCAATATCTTATCCTCGCTCACTGTAAATCCAGGAAGAGGGTCCTCTCCTGACACACTCTCCCACAGGACTAAGCCATCTGAGTCTGATAGCTGCCACATCTGTAACCGATCAAGTAGTGTAGAGGTAACAACTACAGAAGATAGAAATGTTTGTCCCTATCTTTTGTGCACTTCCAAGTGCATCTCAGAGAACAGAGTCATAAGCTTCCACTCACTGCTGGCCCCCTGAACTACCTGAATATGATTTCTTCTACATAACGCATCTGCCACAACCTTTCCCTTTCCCGGTGTATAGGCGAGCTCTATGTCAAATGATTGAAGCTACTCAACCAACCTACGCTATCTCAGATTCAGATCATGCTGAGTGAAGATATACATGAGAATCTTGTGGTCGGTGAAAACCACAATGTACTCTCCCAGAAGGTAGTGTCTCCAACAACGTAAGGCATGAAAAACAGCTGCCAACTCCAGATCATGCATATGGTTGTTCCTCTCATGTGGTCTCAACTATCGAGAGCCATACACAACGACTCCATCTCCCTGAATAAGCATAGCTCCCAACCCAATACCTGAAGCATCACAGTAAATAGTGTAGCCCTTTCCCAGCTCTGGAAAGACTAGTATCGGTGCTGACGTCATCTTCCCCTTCAGTTCCTGAAAGGCGGACTCACAGGAATATGACCATAAAAACATCACCTCCTTCTTGGTCAGACCTATCAACAGTGCTTCTAGGCACGAAATGTACTATATGAAATGCATGTAGTATCCAGCCATCCTTAGAAAAGTCTATACCTCAAAGGCTTTCTTCGGATGCTCCCATGAAACTACAGCTCTCATTTAATTTGGGTCCACTAAAACTTCTGTCTCTAAGATAACGTGACCCATGAAGTGAACCTAGTGCATCCAAAAGTGTCATCTTGAGAGTTTAGCATACAAGTGATGCTCTCTTAATGTGCTTAGAACAATCTCAAGATATGTAGCATGGTCGTGTAGAACGTGAGAGTACACCAAGATATTGTCCACGAAGACCACGATGATGGAGTCCAAGTACGGACGGAACACTCGGTTTATCAGTGCCATGAAAAATGCAGGTGCGTTCATGAGACCGAACGGCATGACTATATACTCGTATAGACCATTACTGCTCCTGAAGGCTGTAAGAGGTATATCTGATGGTCTAACATGCAACTGATGATAACCGGACCTCAAGTAGATCTTCGAGATCACTCGGGATCCTTGATGTTGTTCAAAGAGGTCATATATCCTTAGCAAGGGATATCCTTTCTTGACAATCAACTGGTTCAGCTTCCGATAATCCACACAAAGACGAAGGGTTCCATCTTCCTTTTTCCCAAACAGGATAGAAGAACCCCAAGGAGAAGTACTGGGTCGAATGAAACCCTTTTCCAACAACTCCTCCAACTGCTTTTTGAGCTCCTGCAACTCAGGTGTAGCCATTCTATAAGGAGGAATGGACACTGATGCTGCTCATAGCATGAGATCAATCAGGAATTCTACCTCACGCTTCAGAGGAAACCTTGAAATGATCCACCAATGGGGGAACATCTAACTGTGAAGTCCCCTTGTAATCCAGACAAAGACTGGAAATATGGGCTGTAACTTCCCCGATCCCATGATGCTCGGGTCCAGCTCTACCTTCCAGGACATCCCACTCGCCTTTATGATGAAAAGATCAGCCCTCTGGTGATACAAAGCTCACCCTGTGGTGATAGCAATCAACGACTACCTGTAAAGGAACCAAATAGTCCATCTCGAGAATGACATCATATCCCGACTTCTCTAGGACATAGAGGTCCCAGAAGAAGTGACACCCTGCAACCTAAGAGGGAACTCTCTGCACTGACATACTCTAGATGTCCTTGTTCCCAATGACGTGGCAAGAGTCAACAAGTTGGCAGACAAAATGATATAGAGCCCAAGGCTCTCCACAACCACAACAGAGATAAAGCTATGCAAAGCACCAGTATCAAAAATAGATGAAGATAAAATTGAGGCTACTAAGATCGTAGCTCGAACTGCAGAAGGGTCGGGATCCTGCTCTTGATAGGTTTTCTCTATGACAACCCTGCTTTTATTACAAAATTAAACATGATTTATTACATAAAACTTCACTTGATACAACATAGAAGATCGAGAGGTTTAGTGTATTTTGTGTTTAGGATCATTACATAAAAACATAAAACATGAAATACAACATCTTTATTGAAAACTTCCTTTACATGACCACCATATTCCCTAGTACTTGGCATTGCATGGGATAACATGAGAACATGCATAATAAAAGGGTGAGCTATAAAGCTGAGAAAGGGAGTACACTTGGAAGAACATGAGGAGTACAATGAATGTTAAGCAATAGGAATATCAATAGAGCATAACAGAAACATGAACATAATGTCATGATAAAGAATGATAATCAGAACATGGAAATGTGGCAACAACACTTAACTTGGAATTAGCATGAGCCAAGGTTCATTGCACATGGAGCATGAGTAAATCCTCATTGCACATAAAGCATGAGTAAACCATAATTGCACTTGAATTAGCATGAGTCAACACTCATTTCACATGAAGTATCCCGATACTATACTTTACCCAATGTATTGGAGCGCTATAAGGGTGCACCCTTCTTAAACATTTCATTTCATGCATAAGTGTTCCACACAGATCATAAAACATGGATTCATAAAACATAATCATTTATTCCATGATAAAAGAATGTGTAATTTATACAAGAAAATTTATAATCAATAAGTAAATGTGCATAAAGGTGAATACCCTTGATGGAGAAATGGGCATGGTATTCACTACATAATGACATTGGCTTAGAAAATCGTTGTGATTTTGGCAGTGTAACGGCATGACATAAGAATTCATAAAAAATTTTGATTAGCGAGAAAAGGGTTCCTCATCATATTTACATGTAATGGAAAGTAAGGAGGTCATAGAGATACATGTCCCAACAATTGTAACGGAATTTATATTCACAATACAAAAGTATTGCTTGAATGTAAAAGAGGAGAGAGAAGTTCCTTTCAGTATTTTGGCTTAGTAACGGGTGTACATGAGAGGCATTTAATGAGAGAGAAAGGGGTCTCCCATCATTCAAAAATAAATAGGGCAGCTTGGGGGAGGTGAGAAACCATACCCCAACATTCATAATTGATATTAAAAGGGCAAAACAACTTAAAGAAAATTGGACAAAAAATGAGAAAGGAAGAAAAAACCATTATTTGGAAGTGTGCTTCCAAAGGCTATAGATAGGCTTCTGATAGGCTTCTTGGGATCTTGAGGCACCTTGGGAGGATTCTAGAGAAATTATGGCAGAGTTTGGATGAACTCAAAAGGCTTTTAGTGAAGAGGAAGTGGGATCCTGGGTGGTTTTATATAGGAAATGTGAGGGAATTCATTATTATTTAGGTTTGGGTCCCCTTACATTAAATTAATCCAAACCACAAACCCTCCATTGGTTTTTACCCATGGTTTTTGGAAAATGTAATAGTAAAAAAATATTTTATAAGTCCAAAGTTCTATCTTCTTAGAATAATAGGGTTGCTTTTGGGGAGGTGAGTCACACTCCCATGGAAATTAATTTAAAAAGACAAAGTGTTTAATAATTCTTGAGGAGTCCATTAATGCTTTGAAAAGTAAGTCAAAAAAACCTAAAATTACATTATTTTACTGGTAAAACATATATTGGCCGAAATTAATGATTATTGTATTTTATTACATCTCTATTGGGTAATTATGATTTCATAAAACACATTATATATTTAAACGGTATTTAATTTTTACCCAAAAATTTGACTGTCTCAGAAAATTATGATAAATTCACCGTTGGATAATTTCGATGTCCTGATTCCAGAAATAACATTTATTTTATCTAAATAATTTTCTAAATATGTTAATTTTCACTTATAAAATAAAAACCGACATTTATCGGAAATTCATGGGTTTTGACAGAAATGGATTACAAACCATAATAAAAATTACAATTGCATTCATAAAATTATATGATAATTTATATATAATAAAAATTAATTTAATGATAATAATAATAATTTTTATTAAAATATTATCTAATTCAAAAATACGTTCATTTAATAAAATAGAATAATAACTAAAAACAATATTTGTACTTTAGAAATTATTTACAATGTATCAATAATGACAAGAAGGTATATAAATTATTATATACAAAAAAATAATGTACATGAACATAGTTCTATCGATTCGTTACATAACCCCTTAAAATAGACGCATAAGACCTAAGGGTAAGGTGTGCGATGGTGACCGACTCTTGGGGTGGCTCATATAACATTTCTTGAGTGGTAATCTCTATCAACTTCAACTTTTCCCGTAGACGGTCCCGTTTGAGCCTGACATGGTGAAGCTCAGCTTAGGATTGGTCAAGAGCGAAGCCCAAGGATGCAACCTCTTCTCCGATCTTTGACAAATGGGCTTTGTATGGGGAAATTCCCTTAGATGGGGCCATCGCTTCCTTTTTCTGAGTAAATTTGGATTTGTTAAAGCCCTATATTAATACTAATCATATGATCACTGTTCAATGGCTATATTAGCAACGGTCAAAATTCATAAAATAAAACCAATGTAGTTGAAATTTTATATAAACGTTTTACATAAAAATACATTTAATTCAATATAGAGGACTTTCCATTAATGAAACATTGGGTCGTTAAAATATTCCCCCCTTAAGATATTTCACCCTTGAAATTTTCCTTTTCCCACACTAAAACAGATGTGGGTAACTCAACTTCATCATTTCCTCAAATTCCCAAGTTGCTTCCTCAATCTTCTGGTTTCTCCACAACACCTTGACCAGGGGAATTGTCTTATTTCATAGAACTTTTTCTCTATGATCTAATATCTTCACTGGTTGCTCCTCATAAGAAAGATCATCTTCCAATTGTACCACCTGATAAGAGAGTGCATGTGAATGGTCTAGTATATACTTCCTTAAGAGGGATACATGAAAGAAATCATGTAATTTGGTCATGGTATGTGGAAGTGCTAATCGATAGGCCACAGCCCCGACACGATAAAGAATCTCGAAGGGATGATGTAGCTTGGACTTAATTTCCCTTTCTTTCCAAACCTCATGACCTTCTTCCATGGAGATATGCGTCGAAAAACCATGTCTCCAACTTTAAACTCAAAGTCTCGTCGATGGTTATCTGTATAACTCTTCTGTTGACTCTGGGTTTCCTTGATATGCTGCTGAATGGTTTTCAACTTCTCCACCATTTCTTCGACCATTTCTGCTCCAACCAACTTACGTTCACCGACCTCATCCAAACATTCTGGTGTTCTGCACCTTTTCCCATACATGGCTTCATATGGTGTCATTTGGATGCTCGAGTGGAAACTATTATTATAAGAGAACTCAACCAGAGGAAGATGTTGATTCCATCATCCATTAATGTCCATTGAGCACGATCTGAATATATCCTCAAGTGTTTGGATAGTTCACTCGGATTGGCCATCAGTTTGAGGACGATAGTCCGCACTGAAGTTCAGTTCAGTATTCAGAGCATGTTGAAGACTCTTCAAAAACATAGAGGTGAATCTTGGATCTCAGTCAGACACAATAGATAGTGGTACTCCATGCAGCCTTACCACTTCCATGATATATATCTGTGCTAGTTGATCCAATGAGAAATCCTCCCGAATAGAAATTAAGTGTCCAGTCTTTGTAAGACGATCCACAACAACCCAGATTGCATTGTTGCCTTTGGATGTCCTCGGAAGTCTGGTGAAAAAGTCCACGGTGATGTTCTCCCATTTCCATTCTGGTATTGGAAATGGTTTCATAATCCCTCTTAGACTTCTTCCTCTCTGTCTTCACTTTTTGGTACACTAGGCACATTGATGTATATTCAACGATATCCTTCCTCATATTATCCCACCAAAAGTCTTCTCAGAGATCTAGATACATTTTTGTGCTCCCTGGGTGAATAGAGAAATTTGAACTATGTGAATTATCTAAAAGTTACTTCTTCAGCTCCGGTCTTGATGGAAAACATAGTCTCTTCCCAAACTGCACAATTCCTTCTTCATTAACATTAAACTCTGAGGATTTCCCCTTTTCAAAAGCTTCCACTTTTTCTTGAATTCCCACATCATCCTTTTGATCATCCTTTAACCTTTCCAAAAGAGATGGTTGAGAAATCATTTGTGAAAGTATTAATGATTTTCTTTTCTCTATGATTCCCATGTCCATCTTCATCAAGTCTAAGAATATTGGATCCTTCTCAATTATCATAATTTAAAGAATAGCTGGATCCTTTCTACTTAGGGCATCTACCACCTAATTCGCTTTGTTAGAGTGGTAATGGATTTAACAGTCATAATCCTTGATGAGATCTATCCATCATCTCTGGCACATATTAATCTCTTTCTGTGTGAATATATATTTATGACTCTTGTGGTCAGTATATATATCTAATTCCTCTCCATAGAGATAATGCTGCCAGTTTTTCAAGGAAAATATCACCAACGCCAACTCTAGATCATGTGTTGGATAGTTTTGCTCATGGATTTCCAACTTCCTTGAGGCATAGCATATCACTTTATCATTCTGAATTAGCACACAGCCTAAGTACTTCAAAGCACCACTGAATACCACAAAAAGTTCTCCACTTGTGGGTAATGTGAACACGGGCGCAATGATAAGCCTCCTTTTCAACTCCTTGAAGCCTTCTTCACATTCATAACTCCAAACAAACTATAATCCCGTTTGAGTTAGCTTGGTAAGAGGGTTGGACAATCGTGATAAATTTCTCACAAATCGTTGATAATATCCATCTAACCCCAAGAAGCTATTGATATTTGTTACCGATGTTGGCCTCGGCCATCCCTCAATTGCTTATGTTGTAGAGGGATCCACAGATATCTCATTGCTTGTGATGATATGGCCCAATAATGAGACTTCCTTCAACTAGAACTCACACTTTCTGTACTTTTCATAGAGCTTCTCCTTGCGCAAAGTCTCCAGTACAGTTCTTAAATGCTCCTCATGATCATCCTTGGTTTTGGTGTATATTAGAGTATCATCTATAAAGACTACCAAAAATTTGTCAAGGTAATCTATAATTACTCTATTAATTAAGTCCATGAATATTAATGGAGCATTAGTGAGTCTGAAAGTCATTACTATGAATTCATAGTACCCGTATCTTGTGCAAAAAGAAGTCTTGGGGATATCTTCCTTCTTCACCCTTACTTGATAATATCCCGACCGCAATTCCACCTTGGAGAAGTATTGTGCTCCACACAGCTGATCGAACAAGTCATCAATTCTTGGGAGAGGATACTTGTTCTTTATCATGATTTTTTTAGTTCATGATAATCGATGCAAAGCCGCATTGACCCATCCTTCTTCTTGAAGAAGAGGACTAGTGCACCCCATGGTGATGCACTTTGGTGTATAAATCCTTTATCCAGATTCTCCTGTAGTTGTTTCTTTAGCTCTTCAAGCTCCACAACAGCCATACTATATGGAGTCTTGGATATTGGCAAAGCCCCGGGTATATGTTCAATTGAGAATTCAACATCTCTTCTCGGAGGAAGACTGGGCAGTTCCTCAGTAAACACTTCAGCGAATTACCTCACAATATGAATTTTTTCAAGGATATTTTCCTCCTTGGACTCAATCTTCTAAGCCAGATACGTCTACTCATAAGTCATTAATATCCATGCTTGAGATGATGGAGCTAAAGTATATTCATCTTCCTCCTTACACTTGTAAAGAATCAGGGGTCGATTCTCCATATCGAGTGTGATTTCCCTCTCCCGACAATTTATGTTGGATCTATATAATGAAAGCCAATCCATGCCAAGAATTGCATAAAATTCCACTAGAGGGAGTATTATGAGGTTTTTTGAGAAATTCAATCCACATATTATAACAGGGGAGGACTTATATTCATGGTATGCAATGATTTCCCCATTTGTCGTACTCGCGGACATCTTCACTTCCATGATTTGTGGTGGTGCTGGGATTGTTCTACTAAACATTTGAGATATAAAAGAATGCGTAGAACCTGAATTGAAAAGTATGTTCTCTATTCTTGAATGAATAACTAGATTACATGTCACCACTTTGTTTTCAGGGTTTACTTCGACAGAAGTGATGGAAAAATCTCTTCCTAGATGCCTTGGAGGTTGTTGTTTGCCTCCAAAAACCCTTGGATTAGGGAACTTATTTGAAAAATGACCCGGTTCATTGCATTTAAAGCATTGAACAACGCGTTGAGGTTTGAATGGAGCGTTCTTATCCTCTATCACAGTCGTAGGTCTTTCTTGCCGACAGTTAATATCTAGGTGCCATTCTCTTCCACACCTAAAGCATTTCCAGTCCCCTTAAAGAAATTTTCAGGGTGCTTCTTTCGGAACTTTTGGAAAGGGGGTGTTGGATCTTCATAGTACCATTGGATTTATCCATCAGACCACCAGCATTGAAGTCCACCTTATGCTTCTTATCCCCATGATACCCATGTGATTCTCCAATCTCCATTTCAACCTTGAGGGCATATCATACAATTTCCTCATAGTTTTCGAAGTCACAGATCACCAATGCTTTCAGCAGGCTAGGCTTCAGCCCACCGAAGAAGTGGTCAACTTTTCATTCGGGTGTAACGACAATGTCGGAATCTTATCGTGCATGACTTGTGAAGTTTTCCACATACGCTCCAACAGATGCTTCATCTTTCTTCTTGAGGGAAAGGAATTCCCTTTCCATATTAAGCTGGAGGGTGCGTGGAAAATATTTATTGAAAAACATCTTCCAGAAATCCTTCCATTCCAATGCTTCGATCTCATCCCCAGGCTTCGTATTTTTGGTCAACGTCCACCAATGATCAGTTTCACCCTCCATTTGATAAGCCGCTAGGAGAACCTTCTATTTTTCAGAACATTTAAGGATGTAGAAGAACTTTTCAATGGAGTTGATCCATTGTTCAGCAATCATGGGATCAGATGATGCACTAAAAGTATGAGGCCTTTGTCTCATTGTTCTCTGGATAGTGACTTGTTCATTCTTAGGGGGGGTTGAACGTTCCTCTTGACCTGTGTTTTTATTCAAAACTTGAGTCAGCTAAGAGAGAAGCGTGACAAAGTTTGTGATTCCCACTCCCATTGTATTGGGCATCTCTTTAGTACAGTCATCACACTGATCTTCACAACGGTTGTTAGCCTGAGTCCTCCTATTACCGACCATTGGCTGGAATAAAAGGAAATTTAGTGGTAACACATAAAGGGTAATCCAAATAAAAAAGTTTATGACTTATAAATAAACATTTATTTCCTTAACTCATGATTCTATAGGCTTCAATCTAGGCTTTTCATGATCTACTTTATAACATATATTCTTAGGTGATTTTTTTAATTCCCTTAATAAGGGTTCATACTATGATTGTGAATTTATCAAAACAAATCCCCTGGGAGTGTCGTAACCAAGAGTGAAGCACAGACCGTTGTCGTGAACCAGTTCTCGTTTGAGTCTAGCTCAAAGCAGTGTTTTCGAGTTTTACCCCTAGGATACATATGTGCTAGAGCCACCTCCACCTGCTCGTATCCAGACAGGGATTTATTTTCATGATATCCCACTTAATCAATACTCACCAAAACATATGGATGTTTTTATTATACTTAGACTTGTCTATAAGGCTTTACTAGGATTTTCTAATCCTAATCCCAAAAATAACTAAACCTATCCTTTGATACCAACTATGACAACCGTACATTTATTACAAACATAAACATGATTTATTACATAAAAATTCACTTGATATAACAAAGAATATCGAGAGGTATAGTGTCTTTGGGGCTTAGGTTCATTACATAAAAACATAAATCATGAAATACAACATCTTTATTGAAAACTTCCTTTACATGACCACTAAATTCCCTTGTACTTAGCATTGCATGGGATAACATGAGGACATGCATAAGAAAATGGTGAGCTATAAAGCCCAGTAAGGGAGTACACTTGGAATAACCTGATGAATAAAATATATGTCAGAAAATAGGAATATCAATAGAGAATAAGAGAAACATGAACATAAAGGCATGATAAATCATGATAATCATAACATGGAAATGTGGCACAACACTAAACATGGAATTATCATGAGCCAAGGCTCCCTGCACATGGAGCATGATTAAATCATCATTGCACATAAAGCATGAGTAAACCCTTGTTGCACTTGAATTAGAATGAGTCAACACTCATTGCACATGATGTATCATGATACTGTGCTTTACCCAACGCATTGGAGTGCTATAACGGCGTACCCTTCTTAAACATTTCATTTCATGCATAATTGTGCCACATGGATCATAAAACATGGATTCATAAAACATAATCATTTATTCCACAATAAAGGAATGTGGAATTCATACATGAAACATTATAATCAATATGGAAATGTGCATAAAGGTGAATACCCTTTATGGATAAATGGGCATGGTATTCACTATATAATGACATTGGCTTAGAAAATCGGTGCGATTTCGGCAGCGTAACAGTGTGACATAAGAATTCCTAAAAAAAGTTGATGAGAGATAAAGGGGTTACTAATCATATTTACATGTAATGTACAGTAAGGAGGTCATATGGATACATGTCCCAACTATTGTAATAGAATTTAGATTCACGATACAAAAGTATTGCTTGAATGTAAAAGAGGAGAGAGAAGTTCCTTTCGGAATTTTGGCATAGTAACGGGTGTACATGGGAGGAATTTAATGAGAGAGAAATGGGTATCCCATAATTCAAACATAAAGAGGGAAGTATGAGGGAGGTGAGAAACCATACCCCAGCATTAAAAATTTAAATTAAAAGGGAAAACAAACTTAATGAAAATTGGACAAAAAATCAGAATGGAAGAAAAAACCCTTATTTGGAAGTGTGCTTCCAAAGGCAAGAGAGAGGCTTCCGAGAGGCTTCTTGGGAGCATGGGGAACCTTGGGATGATTCTAGATAGAGTAGGTCAGATGTTGGACGAACTCCAAAGGCTTTGAGTGAGGAGGAAGTGGGAGCTTGTGTGGGTTTATATAGGAAAGGTGAGGGAATTCTTTATTATTTAGGTTTCGGTCCCCTTACATTAAATTAATCCAAACCACAAACCCTCCGATGGTTTTTGCCCATGGTTTTTGGAAAAGGGAAGAGGAACAAAATATTTTATAAGGACAAAGTCCAAACTTCTTAAAATAATATGGTTTCTTATGTGGAGGTGAGTCACACTCCCATGTAAATTAATTTAAAAAGACAAGGTGTTTAATAAGTCATGAGGAGTCCATTAATGATTTGAAATGTAAGTCAAACAAACCCAAAATCAAATTATTTTAATGGTAAAACATATATTGGCCAAACATAAATATTATATTATTTTATTAAATCACTATTGGTTCATTATGATTTCATAAAACACATTATATATTTAAACGGTATTTAATTTTTACCCAAAAAATTGATTGTCTCAGAAAATTATGAAAAATTCACTGTTGGATAATTTCGACGTCCTGATTCCAGAAATAACATTTATTTTGTCTACATAATTTTATAATATGTCAATTTTCACTTTTAAAATAAAAACCGACAATTATCGAAAATTCACGGGTTTTGACAGAAATGGCTTTCAAACCTTAATAAAAATTACAATTGTATTCATAAAATTATATGATCATTTATATATAATAAAAATTAATTTAATAATAAAAATAATAATATTTTATTAAAATATTATTTAATTCAAAAATAACATAATTTAATAAAATAGAATAATAACTAAAAACACTATTTCTACTTTAAAAATTATTTACAATGTTTCAATAATGACAAGATGGTATATACATTATTATATAAAAAAATAATGTAAATGAACATAGTTCTATCGATTCGTTACATAACCCCTTAAAATAGCCACATAAGACCTAAGGGTATGGTGTGTGATGGTGACAGACTCTTGGGGTGGCTCAGATAACATTGATCGAGTGGTAATCTTTATCAACTTCCAATTTTCCTGTAGACGGTCATATTCGAGCATGACATGGTGAAGATCAGCTTGGGCTTGGTCAAGAGTGAAGCCCAAGGACACCACCACTTTTCCGAGCTCAGAAAAATGGGCTTCATATGGGGAAATTTTACTGGATGAAGAAATTTATTTCTTTATCTGAGTAAATTTGGATTTGTTAAAGCCCTATATTTATACTAATCATGTGATCACTATTCAACAGCTATATTAGCAATAGTCAAAATTCTTGACATAAAACCAATGAATTTGACATTTTATATAAACTTTTTACATAAAAATTCATTTAATTAGATCAAGAGGGATTTACATTAATGAAACTTTGGGCAGTTACATGCTCCATGGCGAAAGACTGCCCTGTATCGCGGCCCTACGCCCCTGCCTGACCGCTCTGAGCTGATCCACTCAGCTGTCACTGAAGATCTGGTGACTGACCACCATGGCCGCAACCTCCAACTCAGCCCGAATTTCGAGAAGAACTCAAGTTCCCAGACTGGTGGGAAACTGGTGAAGCATCTCCAGAACACGGGGTCATATAGGAACCCCTACCACCAGCTGAAGGTTAAAAGATGTGACAGAAGCACTGAAGATGGCCCATTTTGTCGCAAGATCGGCACTCCATCAGATCTCTCTAGAACTGCGGACTAGTATGCCCACTCCTAACACACTGGTATAATATAACCTGGCTTCCCTAAGACGTATCCCGCAAACCTTGATCTCCTCAATAAGAATCTCTGTGACACTTCCTACTATCCATAGGAGGAACACCCACTCTGGATGTCGAACCGCCCAGGCTCACTACTCCAGAGTCCCTAAGATTGTGCTTAGTATTCAGCGCTTGTTTGATGATGGAGGATATAGAAGTCAACTGGAATATATTCACCTAGGAGCAGATCTCCTTCCTAAGACCATCCTCAAAATCCCTAGCAAGGAACAACTCATCACCTGCTGGGATCAGTGTGAAATGCTGCAACTCAGTAAAATGGGACGAGTACTCCATGACAGAAAGAGTACCCTACTACAGACTCATAAACTCCTGAGATCGATCGTCCCTCTGGGTCTTCGCATAGAAGTAGTTGTAGAAGGTGCATCAAAACTCATCCCATGCCATACTCTGCTAGTGTCTGGACTGCGAGATCACCTCCCACCACCTCCTGGCGGTGTCCCAGAGCATATAGGTGGCCAGCTTTACCTTCTTCTCTGGGGGTATCTACAGATACTCAAAGATAGTCAGGGTGGCCTCGAACAATGAATCGGTAGCCTAGTGTGCTCCATCCCCTGAAAGAGTAGGAGTATGCTACTACTGGAAAACCCTCGTAAACTCATCCATCGATGGGGCAGGAGGCGATGCTCCCTGAAAATTCTGCATCATCCTCAAAAAATCCTCCCTAAACTGCGCATCGGTGCCTACGACGGGTATAACAACCGGTGACAAGCCTGGCACTGTAGGAGGATCAACAGGAGGTCCCTGATCCGCCATATCTGGTGTTTGTTCACCATCCGGGAACTGACATACAACTGGAGGACATCACGGAGGCATAGCTCTGAAAGATCAAAATCACACCTTAGATCCGGATAACAAAGACTGAAAACACAAGGGAATAAAATGAGAACACGGGGAAGAAAGTATTATGTTTTACAAAACACGACTACACGGTTTGTATAAAAACTACACTGTGTGTACTTTTATACATTAACATGGGCGTGTACTCCCTGCACTACTTGCCGTGTAACACCCCAAACTACACGGCGTTTTGTTCCTACACACGGCATGTACTTGAAATCTAAACCCCTACCCGAGTCTCCTTACACGGCTAACCCACACAGTCCAACTGACCCCAAACTATGTGGCGTGTTCCCTAGGGACACAACGTGTACTAGACATGGTCTTGGTGGCCCGTGTTGTTAGTTACACGGCTGTCTTCAAAGCTTCCCTTACACGGCGTGTTCCGAACAAACACGGCGCGTATAGGAGAAGATAACACCGACCCGTGTTGCTCCTGACATGGCTGGGTACCTGGGACAAAACTACAAGGCGTGTTCTTTACCAACACGGCGTGTTCTACATGAGCTTCCCCAACCCTTGTTGTTAGTGACACAACCGGGTACACGGCTCTAAACTACACAGCGTGCACCTACCGTACACGGTGTGTTCCTGAAGTTATTTTCACAAGACAGTGTTTCTGCTCACACAGCCAGTGTCACAGCCTGAAAACTACACGGTGTGTATCCAGAAATTACATGCCATATATTCCGGGTTTTTCTGGGAAGTAGCTCAGAAACTGCACAGAAGCCCATAAACACTGAAAACAAGGTAAAGAGGTGCCAAATTTCGATCCATGACGGCCCATACTCCTCACGAACCAAATCTTGGCATCTCCTACAGTCCTGTACAAGAGAAAACACAATCATAATCCGCCATCTTTGGATTCAAGAGGGCCCATAACACCTCAAGAATAAAAATTTGGAATTCATTTAAGCAAGGTACAACACAATCAATTTCCATATCACAACAGTAGGGATTCAATCAAGAATCTATCACAACAACATACATAATCTACATAGAGTCTACCATAACAACATGAAATCGATAATGAACCCTAGATGGAATGGCAAGAATACATGGCATGTGATTTCTAACAAGTTCCTATATGATGTATGATATGGCATACTCTCATCTAATCAGGTTGTGACAGAAATAAAACCGTAATATCAAAACAATAATAGCACAAGTCATGTAAATCACTCTAAGTTAAATAATATCCACCGTAAAATCTAAAAACTAAAAAAATGCAATAAATGAGGTACTATGGCTTTTCCCTGTACACGGGTTAGCTACTCCTGAGCACATCTTATTACTATGTACCGAATCCATCCTATCCCGGGCTAAAGTCTCCAAACAGTAAAGAAAGAGAAAAGAACTCATTTGATACCACATTGTAACATCCTGGTTCTGAAATCCACCAAGAGGTGCCCCGTACCCAGTTGGTCACATGGTTTCAAGCGTATTTCCTCAAATGCCAGAGGCTGCCGACTAGCAGCGAGGTCCTTGGGTGTGATAGTGGGGAAACTATGACCTCATTGGCAGTGTACACAGTGGAAATAAATAAACATGCTATAGCGGAAGAAGTGAATAACCAACAATATTAAATAGCATAATACCAAATCAACAAACTGGAACACATATGTATATATGGAATGATGCAAGATACAACTCTAGGAAAGCATCCAAAGAAGTCACAATGCTGAAAACACAATTGTACCAAAACAAGTACAAAAGAAATGTAATCATCTCCTCAGAATCGCAAGCCAAATCTTGGTCCCATGCTCTCATGCTCAAAGAAATCAAGTACTAGAAGTCGAAGGGCACTTGCCCTTGTCTATACCTGCAACAACATAGTCCGCTTGGGACTAAAAGCATGGCCCAAACAGGGTGTGAGATAAAATCCCAGTAGGTAACCACCCGAAGATCTGTTCCTAACATTCAGTGAGTATATGGAAGGTAAAAGTATAATAAGCAGTAAATAGAAACAACAGGCAGTAGGCAGTAAATTGTTAGTAGTGAAGTAGGATGATACACAACATTAATCAATACACAACCAACAACAGCAGTGAGAAAAAAAGTTAACACAGATAGGAAACCCTCTGGGAAGTACCCACAACCATCCCCTCCGGTCCTAACCAAGACGCACCACAACCCTCTGGGTAGTGCACTTAGCCTGACCCATCTGGCTTGGTCATACAAATTTACGAGACTCTCTAGGGAAGCTCAGTCGTTCAATTCCCTTTATAGTATAGGGTAGTCAGGGATTCTCTGAGGAAGATCACATGGTCTAACCCTCTTAGCCCCAAGGTCTAGAGACTCTCTATGGAAGTTATCTTGGTCAATTCCTCCTATATACTCAGGTATACCACAAAATCTCTAAGGAATCTCACTCTGTCAATTCCTCCTCTAGCCTGGCAAGGTTCATAAAGTGAAATCAAACAAGGTAAGACTCTCTGAGGATGCACACTCGGTCTACCCTCCTGTAGTCTATAAAATCTGAAGGCAGTCTGGGAAGCTTGTTCGGTCTATCCCCTATGGCCTATAATGTCTAATACTCACTAAGGAATCTCACTCAGTCTACCCTTATATAGTATATAATGACAGGGACTCTCTGGGAAGCTCACTAGGTCTATCCCTTATAGTCTATAGCACCAGGTCCTCACAGCCTCGTGATAGTCAGTGCATGATAATGATATAAGGCCAAAGTACACCTACAGTGCTACATGGCTAAATAAAGTACACCTATAGAGCTATATGGCTAACAGTCTACAAGGCAACAAGCATGTAATGAAAAAAACTCCATCCTGTAGACACAAGGCATGACAACAGTCATAATGGACAAAGGCTAACAAGACCCAAAGGTCGTAAACATAGAAAAACATGGGAAAAACATCCAAGCACAACCAAAAATATCCTCTAACATGATTAAATTAACTCTACACAAGCATACAATCAAGCCAAGAAAACAACATGGTAAAAAAGGTAAACACTCAATACCCCATTCATGGGTATTGGTGGAATTTTCACATAAAAAAAAGACATTGAATGGTAAGGCACAAACCACCCACCTCGATCCTAGGGGATCAATATACTTGATCCATGAAGACTGATTCTCCCTTGAACGTCATAGATCTGAGAAAATTTCCAAAATGCTCAAACCACGATAACTTGAGAAAGAGGAAGAATCAAGGAATGCAACTCAAGAAGAAGGAATAACTCACCGTTGTGGTTCCAAAACAATTGACGACGGTCGAATCAGCCAAAAGATGGAGGCTCATGAATCCATATATGTTTGATGGCCGTACAACATCTTTAGGTCGAACCAGACATAGAAGAAGACATTTTTGGCGATCGGGCGAGACCCTGGTCCGATTATTGAAAAAAAAAGTATACAGCGTGTACTTTTAGAGTACACAAAGTGTACTAGGTCTTTCCATACTCCGCCAAAATCGGCCTCCACATCACCCCTACACACCATGTGTATGGCCCAGACACGGCCAACACACGGCTTTGATCGGGAAAAGAGTACATGACGTGTACTTCAAAAATTTCTAGAAGCTTAATTTTTCTAAAACACTCCAAATAAAAATAAATACATACCTAAAACAACGATCTGGGTTCTTACAAGTTCCACTTTTGATGGTTTATCCAAGGGGAGTTTTTCAAATTTTTAGTTTAATGTGATTCTATTTTGGGAAAACAATGAACCCATAGTGTTTTATAGAAATAATGAATTCATTTATTAGGATATGAAGTCATTTATTTTTCATTCAATTTATAAATTCCATATTATTTTAGTTCACAACTTAATAGGATCATGTTGATATTTTATGGATGGATTTAAAACATCGTTATCAATAATAGTTGTGTGATTTTTTTGAAGTTCAGGTTAATGGAATAAGAATATAATTTTTATATGAAAGTAATTTCATATAATAGAGTAGTCTTATACCCATTTAATATTTTTTTGGTTCATTGAGAGTTTTCAACGAATGTATTTTAGGTGAATAGTTATCTCAAATTATCTATAAATTTCATGATATTTTTGTTCGATCATTACCCTTATAGGTTCTAACCATAAATGTTATAGAATTCATTTTTATGTAATTGTGTTAGTAAATATTTTTGTTATTAATTATCAATTTGACTAGCGGTGATATATTTACTTAAATGATGAAGGTGACATTTTATGGTTTATCATGATATTTCAATACATGTCAAATAGTGTTTATAAATTCCAAATAGGGTGGTTAAATATTATATGTCTAGAATGATTCAACCTTGTTAGTAAAATTATGAGATTGATGATATCAATTTATTAGTGGGGGTGTTTGAATTGAATATATAGATATATTACCTATGTTGAAAAATCTTTTAGGTATTCATGGATAATAAGATATTTAGATATATATTCGCATAGATAGATTTAAACATTCATCAACAGATATGTTTTTATATCCTTTAATATTAATATTTTTGGATGTAATATACATTATCAAAATGGAAATGGTGTAGCAAATGAATTGATCATGGAGAATTATGGGTTTTTTTACAAATAATCTGATGAGTAGAGTGGGACAGAGTTTATCACAACATTTCAATTAGATTTATAAAAATATAGTAATGTTCACTATTTATGACAAGTGATTGGGAATTATTCTTATTTCAATATGTGTAGTATTGTTAATTAGGATATCTTATTATAGTGGTATGGTTAAATAGTTTTATTTTCTCTTGATATATAAATATAGGAATGTAAATAGTGGGTGTTTTCTTTCAGGAATAAATTTATTCCATGATGGATGTGATGTATTTGTCTACATGGGTTTTATAGATCACCTCAAAATTTTACCAAGGTATTGTGGGGATTCATCCTGTGTTAAATGAGTATATTTGGTAGTCAAGAGTGAAAGAGGTAGTAATGGATTTAATGTGCATTGGTAATTAAATTTAAATATTCATGTATAAACTAGTTTTTCTATAGATTTAGTGACACTTAATGAAAATGGTATATATATCCATCGATTCTACAATAAATTTACCATAAACATTGGAATATTATTAACCTATCTTGGAAAATGTAGAACATTTGATGGAATTGGATCATATTATAATGATTAATCATTTGAGTGGTAGGGATTTGTTAGGGATTATTTATGTTAAATAAGTGGTGAGACATAAAATATATTTTTGTATAATATTTTCAAACTAAGATCATTATTTTACATAATTAATATATAACAAATTTCAGTGTGAGTTTTAATCTGAAATATTCCTTAACATAGTAATCTATCCATAAATATTTGGTAATACATAGTTTACCATATAGAAATTATATCACATGATATTAATTTGTTTTATTCATTTTTAGGCTCTTATCTAAAATATACAAGTGCAATACATGTTTTCATATTATTAACATAATCACTCATCCATTATCATGGTACCATTTTAGGTTTTGTATGTGATTCCATGAAAATTATATATTTTTTAGAATGATGACTGTTAGATGAAGATTATTGATTCCTATATAAAATATAGTACATTGTTTAAGGTGAATAATATTCATGAGTGACTGAAAATCACATCATATAATGATAATATAATTCAAATAAGATAATATTATTCTAATAGTTTGAATTTTCTCTTTATTTTCTCATGAATTGTTTTTCCATAAAATTAATTGGAATATTATGAAGATGATTCCAACTCTCTTATTTATTATATATATATTTTTTATGAATTTAAATGGGTTGAAATGTTGGTGTATAAGATATCACTTTTACCCAAGATCTATCAAATTTTTGAGGTTATCCACCTATTGAAAATATGGAGACATTTTCTTGATGAGTATTGTTTCATTAACTAGGGTAACATGGATATTGTTGTGAATATACCCTTTATTAATATACCTATATAGATTCAAGATATTTTTAGTGGATTTTTTGGTGGTGATTAGTTCATTTGGTTAACATATTACCATGGCATGGTGGTTTGAAGGGACTTACATCACACATAGTTAATTAAAATAAGGTAAAAGAAATATAGTAATTTTAAATCTTAATCATTAATTTTAGGTTGATATTTGATTATAATATAGATTTAAATAATTTCATTTATTATTTTTCAATGTATTTTTTGTGTGTATCTTTTTTATGGTGATATTCATGTTTAAGTTGTATCTCACTTAATAATAATGTTTTGTGATTAATATTTTAGTATTTATTATTATTTTATAATAAAGGATAAAAATCATTTTATTTTTATATAATGAATCATCCAAGAATATATTAGATAACTACATTATTCTTGTTTTGTTATAAAAGGTTGAAAGAGTCAGTTTAGAAGTGGGTTAGGGAAAAAGAGTTGCATTATGAATTCTGAGATAAAGGATGTAGTGGTTTTCTCCTTATCAGTCCATTATTTACCAAATTTTCTCATGGGTAGATATATCTTATTGGCATGGTGGTCATGTTTTCATGTATATGATAAGAGGATCCATTGGTCAACTTAAATATAAAATTATGTTATGATTCTTCTGACAATGGTTTTTTTCAAATGCTTTTACTACATGTTGTGGTTTTGAAGTGTATTTTTATAGAAACTATTAGAAATGAAAAATAACCATTCCATAGTTTTTAAATTTAGTTTTTTAAATTACACGGTCATATAATGAGATAATGGTTCATATAATCATTTTGATTATAATAAAATAAACCCATCTATTTTTTTCTATTTCGTAGATTTTCAATGGAATAAATATACAAAGAACATCACGATTTTTGATAGAAACATCATTTAATTGCTTTGGATGTTTATTAATGTTTCAAAACACATACCATTTAAAAATTTAGAAAAATATGTTTTCTAAGATCAATTTTCATTGAATTTATAAATTTATACCTATCACACCTTTTTACCAAATCTTTAGTGACCGTTTGTAGTAGAGGGACATTCCTTTATGAATAGAAAATTATTTTTTAGATATTTGGGTTCCATTTTCTCACAGTATTTAATCAGTTAAATTCATGTTATTCTTTTCTAATTACATTTATCATTCTTCAATCTCTATATCTTCTCTTAATAAGGGGCAATAAATTATGTTTTGATTCAATGTAGGATTTATTTGATATTTATTGAATATAGTCTCATGGGGTGTTCTTCATGATGATGGGGGACATTGAGTATTTGGGTTTATTCATTAACAATAAATTAAGGTGGGTGGTAATAAATTATGTTTATACATGTTATGTGAATTTTTAAAGTTCCATTGATGTAATAATTGGTAACAACTATGTTGATTATAATATTAAAAATATATAAACTAAAATTTTATTGTACATATATGTGTGTGTGTTATAATTTAATAAACATGAAATATTTAACTAATAGAATGAAATTAATATTAGAAATTTAATTTTGGAAATGGATTTTCATAATTACATTAATGTTGAATATTTAATAATGATAATATAAGATTGTAATCAATAGTTTTAAGATATATTGTTGGATGATGTCATAGAGAATATGATTTTTAATATTTATTTTATTGTTCTTAATCATGATAATTTTTTTGGTATACTGTAATTGGATGTATGATGATTGATATGTGGTAAAGATATCGAGGAAACACATTGGATTCTTAGATTCCCAGTGGACCATTTATGTAGTCATACCATCCTCAGATGGATGATTGTATTGGGGTTAGAAATTATATGTTGGGGTTAGAAGATGTTTTTTTGGCTATTTTTCTATCTTTTTTATATTCAAAAGATGGCATGTCATGTGTTTATATGATGATTTTAAATTCCCATTAGCTTATATTATGATGATATTATATTTTATAATTGTGTTAATTCATTTTTATAGGTTTTATAGGAGAATTTTTTGGAGGATGGGGCATCCCCTAATGTTGATGGAACATGAGGGATGCACAATCATCACTACATATATGGTTGTCTATATTATTATATTTATATCATTATAAATTTATTATTGGTATTTTTCATACCTTTCAATAGTGGAATATATGTCTTCTCTTCATATTTATTCTCATTTGATATAGGAATATCATGATTTAGGGAATAAAGAGTTGATTGTGGCATTGTGTTGGTGGTGGTGACATGGATGTTTTAATGGGTGACATGTGGCATAGGGTTTCTGTTGTTTTTCTTCTATAATTTTTTTAAATAATTGATAATTATGATACAATTCATTCAATAATTATGTATTACCCATATTCAATTTACACTAGAAAAATTATAAAAGAAACAAAAAATGTAATGTTTTATACAAACCCAATTATTATGGTTGGTTTTCAAATTTGTAGTGTTTTGAGGGTGGTGTTGAGTGACATAATTTTTTTATTGGTTGTTATACTTGGGAATAGGTGGATTTATTTGTTGGTTTATATCCATTAATGTTGTTAGATATTGTTCTGGATTAAGGTTCTCTTGTTTGAAAAACTCATACATGTGTTAATTTATATATTAGATGATTATTTTATTTGTCAAGGCCTGACAACCACAGTCCATGAACCTAGTCATCTAACCCAATGGTTCAACTATAATACCATTGTTTCTTTTCTAGCACACCACAATCTATTATCCACTAGGGTTATTTATCATAATAATGATTTTCCCTACAAGCTAACATGTTTTAATTCAGTGTTTTCCTCACTCACAACACCCCATGAAAATTCCTAGGAGGACTCCCATCTATAAACTACTCCAATATAAGGAGAAATTAATAAATATTTTATTATCATGTATGATCCGAAAAATAATGTTACAGTTTATTGACATGGGGAGTAAAATTATTTTTTTATGACTCACTTTTTTAGGGCTATTACAATCTTCAACCATTAAAAACAATACCATAAATATGGACTACATACCTCAAACCCAGGAAATATAGCTTCATTTGTTTCTTGGTATTGGCATTGATACCATTTTTCATGACCCAACCTCCCTATTCCATGAACATGATCATCATACCCCATGCAGATGATGTAATACCATTGTTTTCATACTATAAATACATAATATAGTACCCAAGAGGTTCACTTATCCGACTAATGAATGCCCCCACATTCTAACATTGGTTCTTTTTATGTGATTTTTCCTCACATAAATGACTCCTTCTTAAGAGGTCACCCATCCTCATAATACTCTAGTCTAATAATGAGTAACAATGTTGTTCTAACCAGGTATGATATTGAACAGAAACATGAATCTTGATAAAATGGTTAGTTCAATTTAGTCTTCTAATAAGTGATTTTCTATTGGGGTTACACTTGTATTTACAAAATACTAACCTTTCTCAATAATAATATTAGCCGTACTAATGGTATGTGACCTCTAGCATGCCTCCTCATGTGCTGGAGGCTACCAACTGGTAGCGAGGTTATACGGTGGTATTGTTTAGAGACTATACACCCTGTATCAATGGATCAATGAAATATATAAATAACATAATATAATATGTAATCCATAACCGTTATAGTATGTATATATAATATAAAAATTTAACATGCTATATCAAAATGATATTAAGTAATACTATCATACAATACTGATCACCAAATGGTTGAAAAAATATATATAAAATAATACTAAAATAAATAATGTATTAGATGATATATTAGAAACCTAATCCCTACCACGTCTTGATCTCTATATAACATATAAACTTATACATATCGATTAGAAAAAACATGGTCACCTTCCAAACATTTACCTGCAACTAAGTGAGACTATTCACGGGCACGCAAGTGCAATGGTGGATTGAGAAGGTCATGGGTAAATAACTCAGTGCGACACCACCAATGAGTTCTGGTACATTCCCAAAATTAAATGATGTATTCATATGAAATAATAATAAATTAAATTTTCTAAATAAATAATAATCAACTATCGATAACTAGGTCTATTTCATTAATCGACCATACTATCATCAATTATTCACAAAGTGCCTCTTGTCACATCATGATGATTGTACCAACTATATTAATAACATAAGGGTATTTCACCCTGGTATATAGTGATAATGACCCTATGTATAAAATCACCCCATTAAATAGTACAACAATCTAGGGTATCCTCTATCCCAATATCACAAACTTGGAAAGCACCATCCCTATAAAAGATGGATCCAAAAATAAAATTTCCAAAATTTATGGAAACCTGACTCTACCTAACGAATTCCACACAAGCCTCCAACATCCATCACAAATATAGAATTTCCTCGTCTTCTGAAAACCAATAACATTGGATCCAAATCAATGGAAGCCCCACTAGATTTATCAAGAACACCCTACAATGGGTGTTTTATTTAGTATCATGTCCTCAATAAAGGGATTATTGATGACCACCCTAAAGGGTGTTTTCATGAACACTGATATAGGGGTTTTCCCCTCCACCAATATAAACTCTAACTTAATAGTGTCTTCCATATCATATCATAAAAAAGTATAAGGATTATCTGAACACCTAAACCTGTGATCACATTCCACAACCCATCAACTCACATGAAATGTAAGGATTCTAATTTGGAACCATCATCCATTAATATACATTACTATAAGAACTCTATCAGAGTCAATAAAATTTGTGTACCAACATTGGTTCTATTGAATATCACATGAGTCGACGCACCCTACTAGGGGTCCTCAAACTCTAGCATGTCACTTAGTGTATAACTTGTCTCACGGGGGATGTCACACTCCTTAGTAGATTCATAACTAAAACATGTTACCCTATTCCACACATGATACTCTATATTGGAAATTGTCCAGAAATATACCTCATGTCCAACCTCAATGTCTAGGGACAAACTATGTCGATCCAAAAATCCAACATTTCAACAATATACCCATGTCCTGCCCATATGTTAGTTTCATTTCAAAAGAGTGGTTTATTGAATCCATGTCCAATTAAAATATTATGTGGTATCTAAGGTATCCCTACTACCATTCGTGGAAAACGATTCCAAACACTTATACTTCACCAATCCACTTCCAAGAGTTCTCAAAGGTTCCTAATCCATGGCCACTATATCATGTGTATTCTAATTTAATAAAGAACACCCCCCTCTAGGGGGACCATGTGTAATGTTCAAACCAATCCAACTAAAAAACTCAATAATAATTGGTTTAGGTTATTAAGGATGTTCATATAACCAACATGGACTTATCTCTTCATTATTTATATTTATGAAGAATTTAATTTTCAATTAATCATTTTAATTTAATTTAAATATTTTCAAAATTTCATTTTAAAAGTTCAAATGCTAGGTAGTGATAAAACATATCCACACATCATAAAAAACTTGATTACAGCCATTGGAAGGGTACCATGGACCACATACCTCATTTAAATCCATTTCCCATATTAAATTAGCATTAAAAATGTTTCCAAGACAAGTCCAAGGAACACCCCAAACTAGTCTTCTCAATCAGTCTCTTTCTTCTCACCATAAAACCCAAAATAATTAATTTTAAAAAATATAATAAATAAAAAAACATTTTTTAATAAATAAATAAATTTTGGAATCTCACCATTTGGTCTCTCCATACATCGATAAATCTTTATATGGAACCAAATCCATTTTTTATATCTATTCTACAATAGTGGACATAGTCAAATTTATTTCATGACTTTGGAAACTATAAATGCTAGTATTAATAATTTCCATAAATTCTAGGTTCACACATAGTTTCCAAATTATTTACGACTCCCCATGTATGACATTAAACAACACAAATTTTCTTTGTATAGATCAAAATAATTTGAATAAACTCATGTCTCGAACAGTTGTAAAATAGGACCCCCCCCCCATTATGAGTCGCAAATCATCTGAGAAGTATAACCATCCTCCCACTACATACCAGTATTGTCAAGACAAATTCGCCTTTGGTGATCCTCATTGAAATTAAGAACCTAAAATATGTCATGATTCTTTACACTCTAATCCACCATCATTAATTATTCCAAAAAACATAAGTTTCTACTCATGCTATCAAAACATAGAGAAGCACATCTATAAGAAACATAATTAGAAACTAGAATGCTCTTTCACTTTGAATTAGAAATTTCCACCCAAAGCTCTAGCATAAAAGGTGCTTGATTTCATGAAAATATAATGAATTATCATGAAAAATCCATAACCTATATAGAACCCCATGTGCATTGATCTAGAACCCATGAAACAAACACATGGCATTCCCCCCTTAAGATACTCACACACACATGACCACCCTTTCATGATTTACCCCTAGTCGCCACTATGAACAAACACCATAAATTATAGTCATGTACCAATGTTCATGAGTCCTTCCACATATCTAATAGTTAAATTATAATATATGGTATCATCTAATGGAATGTCAACCACTGTATCATCTCAAATAATATTCAGTGTCTAACATTCCCACCCACCGACTCAGCGGTCACATATACACATCTATTCACCTCATTCCAATTCATTAACCTACTAGGGAATTGATTCTCACTGAGAATCAACCTACATGAATACCCATTATAGAATCTCATCATCATCTAGAAATAGACACACATGCACACACAAACACAAACACAAATATATATATATATATATATATATATATATACTGTCCATGATCCACATATCATTAATCACTGTCACACTATTCAGTTATGTAGAATTTCATTTCTAAAAGCATAAAACCACCATATATGTTGTTACTGACTCTTTAAATAACTAAAGTAGAATTATAGCAACCCACATGGGGTATAACACTAAGGTGGAATGTTTATGTTTCAACCTACTGGGGATACAAAATTTCGGTTTCACTAATAGATAGTATCACTGTCATCACCATTGATCATCCCACAATAGAGCCCACAGGACATTCCATATTATATAATTACTCATATGTATGTCAATAAAAATAAATTATAATTCAATCATGTACTTATTTAAAAATATGTGTAATGAAATATCTTTACAATTTAAACCGATAAATCTCTATCACTAATGATATAATCACACAATATAAGATCTATATGTTATTTAAATCCTTATATACTAAAATTATGCATTAATATGCCTCTTCCATCTGTAACCCAAGATCGAAATCAAAAATAAATAATAAATCTCAAATAGCATATTCATATCACAATGTGTAATCATATCATTTATAACATTGTATAACAATAATATCAATCTCATGCCCCTATTAAATGGTTTTCCAACCGCAAAATGTGTTCAAAAAGAAAACCAATTATCGTTACATCACAATATTTGACACATTATAATGTCTCATGATGACTATAACCCAAAATATTAATAAAAACATCTCAGAAGGCACTTTTTAACTTCAATCCCCATATCATTAATAACAAAATCTAGACCGAGGGCTTTGCATGACCTCAGGTGTGACGCCTCATACCCCATTGACTTCCAACTAACAGTGGGGGTCTATGGTAGTATTGTGAGGATAATTTACCCCAGGAGTAAAAGTATCAATAATAGTTAAAACTGACCAAATATCATTCACTATCCATAACCATTCTTGAATTAAGTCTTATTAAATAAACTAAACATGATATATCCAAATGAAATATTGTTCAAAAAGAAAACAAAATTGATTTTCCACCTGTTTGATCACAAATATAAAATAGGTACATAAATTAATGGATTACAAGAATATTAAATAAAACACTATATCCATTCTTCATTATGATCCCAAAATCCCACTCAGGAATCACTAGCCTGATTACGAAAAATGTGACCCCTTCCCAACATGAACCTAAAATAATGTGAGAGTCTATTTGGGTACCAAACTGCGATGGAGGACCAATAATAGTGTGAGTGTAAAACTCTATAGGGAGCGGCCAATGTGGAATAATACATAAAATAAACTTATTGATATGTAAATGTGACATGATATTAATAATAATAGACTAATTGAAGAAAAATAAATCAATAATAATCAACCATTGATCCTCAAGCGCATAACCCTGCTCGACCATATCAATTTTAGCCAACACTATAGGGTCTATGAACATGTTGGAATGGATATGATAACCATAATATTGAATTGGGGGTCTTCTACTCTACTATATAGAGATAATTACCTTGGGGAAAACTCACCCTTCTATACCATATAACGACATGGGGAATGATTCATCTAGGTATCATAGCACACGGAATGTTCCATCCATGTATGTGATGGTTCTTATTTGTAAAGCCCCAATAGTGACAGAAACTGAACCACTCCCACTTAATTACTCATAATACCTCGATAGATAGCTATGTGTAAGAATGCCTACCTCTACCAAGAAAAATTAATCCCAACTCTAAATCCATTGTACCCCCATCCGCAATATCAAGAATACCCTACAATGGGTATTTTTTAAGTATCATAACCTCCCTAATGGGAGTTTCCATGACCTCTATTAATGGATTTTTAATGACCTCCCTAATAAAAGTTTTCATGACCATGCATATGAGAGTTTTCATAACCACCCATATGGTCTATTTCTATACCACTAATGTAATCACCACCTATAGAGAGTTTTCCATATCACATCTTAAAAAAATATACAGGGGTGGCTGAACAACTAAACCCATTATCACGACTCATATACCATAAACTCATGTACATGGTAAGGGTTCTATGGTGACACCTAAAACCATCACTACCCATCCTCAAAAAAATCCTCTCAATGTAAAAAAATTGGGTTCTCACTCAGGCTTCTCATATTTTCACATAGGAAGACCCACATTTCTATGTGTCTTGGGTCCCAAGAAAGTCGCCTATTATTTATCCCATCACAAATGGTGATGTCACCCTTTTAGGTAGTTGTATAAATAAATCACAATCTCACATGGTAGACAGAATATTCCACATCAGTAGTGGTCTAAAGATAATGCTCATAGACCACCTTAATATCCATGTTTATGCTCGAGTAGTCCACACACCCATCCTAACAATAATCTATGAATGTTATTCCTATAAAATAGTCACATTTCATGGAATATAGTCACTAGAACCAATTTTAATTCAATGATATTAAGGGACATCGGGTTTTACTATGTTTATGAATGGTCATTGGGAACAAAATCATCAATGTTATCACACCACTTTAAAACTGTATTAATGTAATTGATTATAAAGACACTTTTACAATATTGTACCATTTTAGTGATGAAAACCAATCAAATGGGTTCCAAATTTCAAGGGTATTCCAATCCATCATATCGACTCATACATTGGTGCTTGATGTGATCACAATATAGCACAAGGCCAATGTTTCTTTGGTTATTTATTATTTTTGTTTAAATTTATTTCATTTAAAATTAAAAAAACTTATTTAATTTATGTTGTTTATTAATAATTACCTTTTGAAGGTTAACAGCATATCATAGTGACCAAAATTCCATGAATCATAAGTAAGCATGCATACAAAAATAGGGATAATACTAAGGACAACCAAACTCATTTATGTATATTTCCCATATTAAAGTATCCCATCATCTCCCTCTGATAATACTCCATGGAAAGCCCTAAGACTAAATTATCACCGATATTATTTTCCTCACCAAAAAACCCAAATATTTAATTATGATATTTATATTTGAATCTGTTTCTTAGTTTAAAATAGAATAAATATTGAAATCTCACTGGATAGTTTGCCTATAATGGATCCATTAATAGGAACCTATATGATGTCTAAAATCCACTCCTAGTATCATCAAGTGTCAAATATCTAATACATGATAGCCACAAAAATTTCAATTTAATTAAATTTATGCCTAAAAGGTCATAAAATTCATGATGGTAACATTACTCACTAAAACATTTTTCAATGTAATAAGATATTTTGTCTCTAGATAGACTCTAGCTAGATTACATTAAATCCTTACAAGACTTGAATGATTATTCCATTTTCCAATGAAATCCTCCTATTATATTTTAAACAAGAGAACAAAAAAAATTAGAGTATAATAAGGATACCAATGAAGGTCATCATAGTTGAACATATTGATTTTATCATTGATTGAAGACACCCCAAACACCACATTGCAGGTCTTGAAGTAGGAGAAGATGTTGAATGAACCCCTAGTCAATGCTTGATGTAATGGTGCAAGAAGAGAGTTTCCCCCTCTAAAAGTTTTATGAGGTAAAAATGTCATTTTACCCCTTAAAAACATACTTTCTATCCACTCCATACTTTATTAGTTGTTGGAATTTCATCTTTCTATACATATTGTTATTATATCATGAGGTATCAAGGAAGGGTATGGTTAAAAAAATAAATAGATAAAAGAAAAAAAATTAATTTTTTTAGAAAAATGGAATAAAATAATTAATTGGATTTAAAATATGTAGAAATATATTAAATATTACATTAAAATAAAAATGATAAAAGAGAACGATGAGATCCCACATCACTAAATCCAAGCCTCTCCTCTATAGTTATTCTTTATTATTCCTCGTGAAAATGAAACTCAAAAAAATCATGTCAAATTACTTCAATTGAAATTCAAAATATAAAATAATTGGTTGTATATATGGATTGTGATATACAGGTCAAATGTTTAAATGAGTAATTGAAAATGGGTTTTCATGGGTAAAGGGATTAATAATTCTATACAAGGTCTTAAATGATATTATTTATTTAAATCATAAATTATTTAATGTAAAAATTGGTTTGTTTATATATGGATGAAACAATCTAAATGAAAATTGAATAAGAATATAATAAGGTTCTCGATAAAAACAATCCATATAAAAAATACATTAATAGTAAAAATATATTCAACTGATTTTATGAATTGCTTTAATGAAAATATATCATAGGTAAAGGAAAATAAATCAATAATTGAATAGAAATAATAATCAAAATAAATAAATATTAATCAAACTCAATTATTAAACATTTGTGAATTATATATTAGATATTAAAAATGTTTTTAGAATTCATATTTGGACTAAAAACATTATCCCCGTAATTTACACGAAAATATTATTGAAAAAGATTAATAAAAGAAAAAATATAACTTATAACAAAGTAAATAATCATAACATAAATTATGAAGACAATTAGATACCAAAAAACCTATATAGAATATTAAAAAATAAATGATGATTAAAAAAAATTTAAAAATGATATATGAAATATGGAAAATATTATTCATGCATTGTTTTTAAAAGGCTCCAAGGAAAGAAAAAAAGGGGTATAAATTGATTTAACATGAATAAAATTATAAATACCCATGTTTCTATGTTTCCCAACATTGGTTTTTCATATATATTTCGAGGCGACTTTTTAGATTTAATGTATAAAGATGGGATATAAGGGTCCCTAGAAGAATCTGGATTGTTGGTATTAAAATATGATAATTTTGTGAGTCAAAATCCTACCATCAATATAATAGTGTGAATACAGGTTATAGTAGGCTTGAAAGAGATCTTGTCTTGTACCTAGTAACACGAGATGTCTGGAATGTGTTTTCCAATGTTTTTTTAGGGATGTTAGGAATTTTTTGGAAGGTCACCATTATTATGGTATGCTTATCAAATATAAATTTACATAGTGTAATTATTGTAAATTTTAAGGAGATATTTAAAATAAAAATAGGATCATTCCATGGATAATTAGTAATAGGGGAAAACTCATGCCTTTATTTCTTCTATCTTCTAATTTTTAATTAATATTTTGGATTATTCTATTATCAAATTGATATTTTTATTTTTTTGAAATGGTTTTATTGGATTTTATATACTTTCTTGTTCTAGGTTATATAAATATGGTTCTAGGTGTTTGAACCTAAGTTAGTTAGTGGAAATATGATCAGTTGGTTTTATCAAATTCTCTTTAGAATGGAAGAAACTATAGATGTTTGATGTAGTTTCAACAAGAAATTATATTACTAGTTTATGATTTCTAATAGTTCATATGTAATATTTGAATTGATAAAGAGATGTTGACCCACATGGGATGTTATAATCCCTAAAAAATTTAAATACTAAATGAGTAGCATGTTATTGTTATAATGAATATTTTATACAATGATAAATATATTTAAAATTGATTTATGTTTGATTGATTAGTTTTTCAGAATATTTCTAAAATTAAAATTTGAAATTGGATATTTGTTTCAATTTGATGATTTGAAATTTATTTATTAGAAACCATATTTATCTTCCACATTGATTACATGACTACAAGTAATTTTTTTTACAAGAAAATCATCTTAGATATTCATTATATCTTTATATTATTGGTTTACATGATTATTTTTTATGTTTATGATACATTATAGATAACAATTTATTACTGAGTTGGAAATTTATATTAAATTTTAGTTCATTGATAAGATTATGTTTTATACGTTATGTTAATTCATAGAAAATATTATAAAGGTGGTTGATTGGAAAATTATTTGGATATATTATATGATAATGTAATGAGATAAATATGAATTACCTTGGGTATGTGGGGTTATTATTCAGTGCATGAGTTTTTTTATTTACAAAGGGACCAATTTATTTTTCCATATTATATAAATTATTTAATTAATATTTTACTCTTATTTGGGAAACACATTTAGGTGACGTTGTGATAGACTGAGTAAAAAATATGTAGGGAGATTGAATTGGTTAAATCTCACAGAAGAAAAAAATATATTAAATATATTAATTAAATTTTTATGTATAGGGTAAATCAATTCATTGAGTAGGTTCTATGGGTTAGTTACTTTAGAAGGACTTATTTGTTATTCATTAGGGCCAAATAATTGGAGTGGATTTTGAGCTCATTTAATGGTCTCAATAGGTCTAGGTATTAATCTATTTTTTTTATTGATTTATTTTTTCCTAAGTAGGGTCTTGTAACTTATTTATTATATCAATTAATACAATAATATATTAATTTATATAATAAATAATATATCCATCTTACACATCTTAAAAATATTCTAAAATAATTATTTTAAAACAATGATTATGTTTCATGATTATAATAGTTAAAACACTAAAAGTTAATCTTGGATGTTCATGCCATGATAATGAATGTTTCTTAAAATTAGTTTTTTCAAAAATATGTGGTTGATTACTAGATGGAAATGTGAATCCCATGATGGTGTTTGTGGGATTCTATGGTACCCAAAATTTTTGGTTGGTAATATGGATATATTATAATACTAACATTATTGGAAAACAATTTTCATGAATCAGAACACATATGATTGGAACCTGGGTCTACACATCAAGAATTAAAATTTAGTAATGGTTCTTCCTAATAAACATACTACTGATGTTTTTTCTTAAGAGCCTAGTATAACCCCATTTTATTTTTGAGAGTTAATAATCAAACAAAAATATCGGTAAATCCTGAAATAATCTAGTGTGGTATATCATAATTGATATTCATAAAAACCATAATAATAAATATAAAAATATCAAATAGGTAGTATATATATATAAATAAAGATCTAAAATGAAGTAAGAGAGGGTAAATGGGATGGTAAGTACGTAAGGAGATAAAATAGATGAGTTAACAACAAAACCAAATTTAAAATAAACAAGAAATATACTACCCATCTTTGTGTGACAAGATGGATAAGCTCCAACAATTAGATCACCTCCACACCCATGATCAAAAATAATGAACATTCATCACCTTTATTCAATTCCCAATGCTTACCTATATCCATGAAAACAATGCATACATACTCCCAAAGTGTGTATATATGGTCAGAGCATTACAACCCTATTAGGAACTCATTATGTTTTCAATGATAAAAATTCATTAAATAGTATTGTAATATTAGTTTGAAGATAACCATTTGAAAATATTATTTTATAATTTATAGGAATGTAATATATAACAACATTTATAATACCAAAAACCTGAATATTAAATTCTTGTAAATAGTAATTTCATAACAAGAATCATGTGATAAGCCTTAGGGAGACTATGATCATGAAATAGAAGGATCCATGTGTTTTGTTATTCCTATGACCACTCATATATTGTTATATATTGGATTCCAAGAAGAATCATATCAATACCTAGTGGTTAAATAGAATCCTAGTTAGTTTATCATCGCACTATGTAGTTTCATCCAGTGCTAAGGATTGTTTCATCAATTTGGAGAATGTTCTAATCTTATCTCGTACAAGACTTCCTTGGGCTCCCATTAAGAGAAAATATCACATGTTCTTTTATTGTAAAAGACTTATTTAATCAAACATGTGACATAAATTATTAATTTCTAATAGATAATCATATCTTTGAAACTAATATTATTATCTATAATATAAGTGAAAACTATAATAAATTATAACATATATATATTAGTCCTAAAATATAGAAGGAGGGTGTTTAAAACAAATTTCAAAAATCGTTTATAAATAAATTAAGAATATATGGTTATTCAAGTAAAATTGAATCATGATACCGCAACTATTATTCAATGGAACCATAGATGAACAGAGTGAATTATTTATTGAAGTGAATAAATGTTTCTTAAAGGGGAATATATAGTTATAACATCAAAAATACCTATCATTAAAAGTATAAATAATGAACCCATTGCAACCACATCCCTAGTATATAAATAAATTCAATAATAATGAAGTAAATGAACCAATGTAAATGGGTAATATAGATTTCGAGGAGGATACTTGAATAACTATGATTAAAAACATATAAAAAATTATGAAAAGGAAGGGAGGACCAATTATAATAATGTAAGAATATTATATAATTAAAATGGGGAGATAAATGGGGAATTGGTGGTTAAATCTTAGTGGGTAAAATAAGTTCATTTCAAAATATTAAAAATTTAGCTACCCCACACCATTTGTATTTAAAAGTTTTCAAACCATTAACTAAATATGAGCATGGAATTTTTTATGATAGGGGTATCAGCATGTTTTGTGACATGATTCTGTAAACTATATGCTAAAATTGTGAATTCAATGGAAAATTAGTAAATCCTTTTAAAAGACTTCCTCACACAGTTTTAAATAATCACGAGACATGCACAACTTCTCCATTTCCCACCAAACCCAAATAAATTCCCCATAAAGTCTATAATTGTAAATAAATGTCAATAATAAATATATTTATAATGTAATATCACACCTGGGGTATGATAAGTATCGCATCTATATCACATTCTTCTCCCTAAATATCAAACCACAAAGGGGTGATTAGAGAAGTGTTCATTCCATTATTCACTCAACAAAAACTATTACTCTAATGTCTCATAAATTATTTCTATAATACTAAAATAAATAAAATATATTTAATACACACCCTAATATCATAGGAATCAATAATCCACACTGGATGATCATTCACCAAAATATTTGAATCTAATTCTAGATCTTCATAGCAAAACACATGGGTGGGATCATGACTATATTTATTTAATTGGGAGATATGGGAATTTTTATGAATTAATATTATCAAAATCTTTATGTCTAATTGGTTTGTTAACTTCATGATACATCCAATTATATTTAAGGGTCCCACATACCTCTATTCGAGTTTCTATTTCTTACCAAGTCGTTAGTGAGAGTATGGATGTGTCAAATTTAGAAACACCATATCACCAAATGAAAACATGAAAGGATGAAAATTGATTCTCATGAATAAATTTATCACTTCTTTAGTCCATCTCAAGCCACTTTCAGATAATATTAATCTCATAAATAATCTCTTGAATAATGATGGGTCCTACTAGAAATGTATCACTCTCATCAGTCCAATAGAGGGAGATCAAATAACCTAAAAATATTAGTCCTTCAAAGAATCCAGGTTGATAGGATAATTGTAGCTATTATTATAAGTGAGATCAACTAATACCATATTGGAATCCTATAAGCCTTAAAAATCCACGACATAAGCCTGATGCATGTCCACCTTAATTCATATAGCCCGCTTCATATTCCCATATGTCTATGGTTGGTATTTCATAGTTAACGGCATTTGGATATCATCACCTATTAAATGGATTTTCAAAATTGGCTAGTAAATTTGGGACTACTATCCTAAATGGTAAAAAATCTTATTTCATATGGTTTTATAATCTCTTGCACATACAACATATCAACATTATCTACCATGGTACTATCCTTGATTGGTATAATGTAACCTAACATAATCCAACAATAAATTACAAACTATATATCATTATTTTCGAGAAGATTATGATTCAATCCAATAATGAAATCCATGAACATGTCATACCCTTTACATGTGGGGATAGTCATAGGTTAAATTAAACTAGAGGTCTTCCAATTCAATTCCTTGACATGCTGACAAGTATAGCATCATGATTTGAAATATTCTATATCATGTCCCATAATAGGGGGCCAATATAGACGTCTCATGTCATAATACATCTTTGTGGATCCTTGATAAATTTTCTAATAAGACTGACATTATTCATCGTGCACTAATTTTATCATGGACAAAGAGTCAATGTAATGATTCCAAAAATTAAGGATGCCCCTAGGAGATTGAAACCACTCACTAGTGGTCACCATCCAATTAGATCCCTATTAATATTATAAAATTTATCATCATCTAGATTCTCTTATTGAATATGTTCAATAAGGGAATGTATCTGATGGATTTTAGTATGAATTATATTACCCTTCTCTTCCATCACTTCAAAATTCAATGTTAAAAGTGTCTCATCAAATTAAAATCATCATTGAATTATATCAATGTTGATGATGTAATATTCCAACTAACAACATTTTAGATGGAATTTCCCATTCTTAATGAATAAAAAAGGTACAAAAAATATTTTCAGTTATTCCACTAATTTTTTTACATATGATTAAATTTCAATTTTG
This sequence comes from Viscum album, assembly GCA_963277665.1. Classification (NCBI taxonomy): domain Eukaryota; kingdom Viridiplantae; phylum Streptophyta; class Magnoliopsida; order Santalales; family Viscaceae; genus Viscum; species Viscum album. The sequence goes on from OY728132.1 coordinate 1,799,412,823, forward strand.
AAAACATATAAATAAATATTTTATGATTTTTGTACATCTGGAATTTATCTCCAATGATATAGTGATCCAATATTTGAGTTCATGGGTTATCTCCATGTTCTCAATTACTTGAGTTAGGTAATACTTTTCTTTTAGATAAATTTTTTGGGTACCACATTCCACCATGTGAACACCCTATATAGGTAAACAAATAAATCCCATTCCTAATGAATTATAATATATGGTAGATCCATGTTTTCATTTTGTTTGATTTCTAATTTTGAAAATTTTCAAATATCATTTACTCTCAAAAAAGTAGGCCTGAAACACAAGTATCCGTTAAAATTATACTACTTTATGAGTGAGAGTGGTTATGGTAAATAGAATATGTAATATGTCCTTAAAAATCATTGTTGTTAACTTACTTGTCCCAAGAAGATACATATATAAATTAAATTATTTAATCCATCCTAATAAATACAACAATTAACCTTCTTAGGATCAAGTTAAAATTTTTGTTCTAATACCACATTTCCAAATTAATTTACATTTCATATCCAAAGGATATACTTTAAAAACTATAAATAATGACATTGAATATAAATCATTAAAAAAAATCATCAACTAATGTTGATGCTCTTCTATGTTTTTTGAATAAACCAACATGCCATCCACAAATTCTATCCTGAAAAATTGAATGTATCGACGAAAGTGTTGGCTCATATGGTTCGTTAATATCGAAAGCGAACTGGTTATACTAAAAGTACCACATGATATTCATAGAAAAAATACCTAGTTCAAAATGCAGTCTTTGAAATTTGTATTTATTCATTGTAGATAGAGAATTTATATTCTTATAATCAATCCATAAGGGATGAGTTCCATTTTATTTCTTACCAAATAGTCAAAGAGTGACTATTAAGAATCATTGGGATAAATAAATATTGTTTCTACTAAATCAATCAAAATAATTTTTAATTTAAAAAATTAAGTAAGGTCATTTGGTATGAGGTAAATTTAATATGTTATTTCATAGAATTAAAATAAATAAAGAAACTTGTTTCTTGACCAAGTAGAAACCCCAATATGATCCATGGGAAACCATGGAAACTCCCTAGACATAGAAGGATGCTAACTCAAAATTTTCCCTTCATATTCAAAAATTAAGAGATATTATATCTAATAAATCAACTTATTATCCTTTATAATAGGTAGTCCATCTTGGCTAGACATCACGTATTTCTCTCTTTGAAATCATTGAGCTCTCCCTTAGAAGAAATTTATGTTATTATCCATTTTTATTAATTAATATTATAATTAAAAATATTCATACAAAATGTCATGATAATTATAACAATGAGGTAGATAAAACTAATGAGTATGTACCATGATAAATCCTCCTCATATAAAGAGACAATAAAAGAATGGCATTATTACCAAAACTCTTTTATCTTTACCTACAAGAGTAGACATATCTATAATGTATTTAATAAAGAGTGAATATTTAATATAGAAAAAATATAAAACTATATAAATGAATGATTGTAATGTTTATTAAATCAAGTAGTATACATAGATGATGAAATAAAATGGGTACATAACAAAATTATCTTCTATGTACCTTATTTTGTAAGAATTTTATACAAGATTTAAAATTTCCAATATTTCAATTAGGACATAGTCCATCTAACAACTTAATGATTTGAACTTGACTTACTAAACCCATTAGTAGATTCACTTATTACACTAGGACCATGTGTTCAAGACCCTATTGCTTTATAATAATGAAATAGATCATTTGAAACCGTAGAAACCAATGGGCTTGAACAAATTGAGAAGAGTGGTTTTCTTATAAACTATTACAGAAGTTCCAAAAAACCACAAGAATGAAAATACATATGGACATTTAAGAAATACAGTCTTATTGTACCAACTATGCCACACTAATGTAAAATAAATTATTAACTCTACATTTGTGTGGTGGAAGTAGACAATGATAAATTATGAAAGATAAATTTAATACCCCCATCAAAATTCATTACACATCGTCTTCCTCTTTAAGAATACACATTCCCATCCTCTAGGAAAAAATGATTCTAAATCAACCATAACTAGTTATATTAGGTATTAATAATCCATATATATATAGTTTAGGGGTCTTAGTAGAAGTACCTAGGATCAGATGTCAATTATTTGGACCATTTAATAGTCACATGCTTTCATTCATTCATTAAAGTACATTTTGAATTGGAAATAAAGAAGATTGGAAAAATAGTATTCATATTCCTTGAATTTTTATTTTCTCTTCTAGGGTCACACAAACTCGTGAGATATTTCCAAATCCATCAAATCTATAAACAAACAATGATTGAACATATCGTTAATGTTTCCACACTCAAGATTGTAATATTACCTAGCATGAATAGAAAAATCCAACCACATTTGGTTAGGACCATTAAGTATAAAATTTTCACACATTAATTTAATGTAGAGTGATGACTCGATAAATTTATAAATACTTTTTATATTTTGAAACCACTCATCTACCACATGAATATTTTTTATTCTCAAAAAGGATAAAAATAGCAAGCTAAGACACTCTAATGCTCAACCATTATATTGACATGAACATGAACCTACCTCTCTAAAACAATATATACTATGTATTGATACTTATTATATAGGTATCATATTTCTCACCACAATATTGATAATTTTTTGGTCTATTGAGTAATTACCATGCATAAAATTATCAATTGATCCCAACGAAATATTTAAAGGGGGTTTTGAGAGAGAATAGTATAATATAAATACAAATAAAGAATTTATGTCCATCCAAATATAAAATAATATCAATTATAGTTATTTAAATCCATCATGAAACTATAAGAATTGAGAGAACAAATTTAAAACTATGAAAACATATAAATCATCAAATTTCCCACTATAAACGATTAGGTCGCACCATTTTCCGAACCATGAACCAACTAAATGAGTGTCAAAAATTTTATGTTGTTGGATATTGTGTTTTTTCTGAATGGTTTTAAAAACCATGTACCAATCATGAGGGTAATTTTAGTTTTCCTTATATGTTATTCCCATAGTTTCCCACTTTTTTCCAGCATATTTCCATTAAACGTAATCCGTATAAAATCATACATCCCTCCACTTTTTGACCTCAAAATCATAAAAATAAAAATTAAACAAAAAAACATAACAAAATAATCATTTCATAACACCCCATGAGGACTTCAATCTAATTAAGATGTGTGTTCTTTAAAAATTCATTTGTATCCAACAACTCAACTGATGATATTTTCATATTATGTTTAACATTAATTTCCCAAATAATATAAATATAAATTAAGCTTAGATAACAATTTTTCATGATCCAACAAATTATACCCTTATCCCAATACTTGATCTATTCCATTACATTTCTTTAAGGGTGTTCCTCATCCCCATGGGCTGAAAAGTAGTTCCTAGATATCAATTATACACCTTTGGGAATGGTTTCTCCTTAAAAAATAGTGACCAATTGTACATACTCAAAACCCAGGCGAACCAATCAAAATATTATTGAGTCAAGAATCAAATTAATAGATAAGAGAAAAGATAAAATAAACTAATATGGAATATCATAAATTAAATCTATAAAAAATAACCATAATAAAAATATAAAAATATCTAATGGAATGTATATACATTCAACTGATGATCCACAATGAAGTAATAGAGGGGAAATAGGATGGGAATCTAGTACGGTGATATAAGATTTGATTTCAAAAAACTAAAACCAAAATATACCAAACTACTACTACCCATCTATATGTTTCCCATGTAATACCTCACTTTTTTGGTATATTTATCTTCAATAAATTAAATTCATTTGATATCGTGTTATTAATGATACATTGAAATTAATAAAAAATGATTTCTTACAATATTAAAATATTTATATTATAAGGATATAAGATGATAATAATTATTAAAATAAATTAAGTAGTGATAGAAATAATACTTTAATTGTTCATGGTTAAACAAAAATTCGTTCTGCAAGAACAATGATTTTATTTTATATTATATAGTTTATTTAAAATATAAATTATAGAAATTTATAAATTTAATTTTAAAAACCATAATTTCTTTTATTTAATTCATCATATTAATATTTTATTATAAGTAATTTCTTTATTTCTCTAAATAGATTGATTTTTTATTGAATATTGTAAAATACTATTTTTAAAAGTATAGTGAATTTTTTAACATAATTATTTTATAACCATGACATAAACTTTTATGAAAACATTTTATTTATCAAATATATATTAAACATGTATAATTATAAATTAAAAAATGACTAATAAACCTATATATTGATTTTATAACCTAATGTTTTATTTTTTATGAATTTGTTTTACACAATTAGAACTTGTTTTCTTAGAATAAGTTCTTACCATGTTCAAAAATATAATATTATGATAATTGTTTAATATTTTTAATAATAATATCAAAATTATCTAATAATTATAATTATATTATTTTTTATAAAAATATGTTAGCAATGATTAAACAATTAGTTATTGTTGAAATGTAAATTTTAGTAAAAATTAAAACAAAGGATAAAGGGAATAAAATTCCTAATAACACATCTCCAAATGTGTGATTGAGAGTATGTTAAATAAACAATAATTCAATATCTATTTTTTTACTTTTCGGTCTACTTTTTATGATTAGTAACTTGTCCTTTTATATTATTAAAAAGTGAAACACTCTTCACTTATAAAAGGTTACTTCCCTACCCATTTAAATACATTTTTAAATTAAAATTCCTCTTAAACCTCTACAGTAATTGAATCCATTAGGTCAAACTTCCATGTTTTTATTTCTATTTATTAAATTTAATTCTATAAATACTTCATTTTTAAGGGGTTCTCGAAGTGATTTTTCAAACATTCAAAGCGAGCATTCATTACATCATTATCTTTGTTCTTCTATATATTTATCCACAGAATATAGTTTTCCATTAAAATATAATTAAATCAGTATTATTAACTTATTTATTTATTGTTATGATAATTTTATAACCATTATCTACCCTTTCTCTATTAGGAATAAAATGAGAATATTATTCTTCGATAAGTGTGAACTATCTCCTCTACAAAGTGATGTGTTTGGTTTTTCATAACTACCTTACATGGATGCTTCTATGGTTCTATTTAATAAATATATATTATATGTATCTATAATTAGTAAACTTTTTAAAATATAATCTAATTTCTACCTTCATTCAATTCTATGGAAAATGAAAACAGTGCATGTGTCTACTGTGGACTAATTCCTCAATAGATTAATGTTTTCTGTTTTTCCTCACTACCCCAAATGGATTGTTCTAAAATATATTTAATGAATATATATAATACTAATTATAAATTTATTTAATTAATATATTTCTTAAATGAAAACATAACAAATAATGACTACTATAATGTAATCTATTAATATTGATAAATTGGCCCAAATAAGTTCACCATGCATCATGTTATCCAAAATTATAATTATATATTCTCTTTAGTGAATACGGGTATGAATAAATAATTATAGAAATATTATTTAAAAATATTATATAGTCTATGATTTATGAACATGTAATTAAGGAATATAGTTTGACATCCCTTTTAAATAACATGCTTGATACAATGAAATGTTCTAACACATGAGGATGAAAATATACATTAACCGACTAAAAAATAATTAGTAAATTATTTTAAATAAATAATAAAAATGGTAATATATATGAATATTTTTTCAAAATATTTTATTAATATTATTATATTTATTATACAAGATGTTAAAGATCTTTTGAGAAACATGGGAAAATGGTAAGGGTTTACTCATCTAAATTTCCCTTTATTGAGATATGATTAAATTTCAATGAACACTTTATTTTATAGTGTGTATAATACCCATGGATTTATTTTTAATATATTTATCATTATAGAAAAATTATTAAATAATTCATATTATTTTATAACATTATTGTGTTTTCTATTTAGAAATTAATGAAGCTGTGGGGGTTTCCTTCCGATCTTATTTTCAAATTAAGATAATTATGAAATAATTTCCATTTAAGAAACAAATTTAGGGTCATTACATATATATCAAAATAATTTTTTCATATCCTCTAGTAATTATTTATTTTATTTCTTTTCTAATCTCTATTTCAATTCCCTTTCTAAATAATTTATCATATCTGATGCTTATATGTGGAACTGACATCACATATTCCTTACAGTCATGAATCATCCTCTTATATGTCCACATTAATTTTATCGATGTCTTTATCAAGGATTAAATAATTTTTTAAAGTTCATTTTTACTGTTTTATATTATTTAAAATTATTTAAATATAATGTTTTATTTATATCCACATGTATCATATTGAAAAAAGCATTTATTTTTAGTGTTTTCAATATGAACACATTTCTTTCATTATTAATGGAATTATTATTTATAAATTTCTCTTTATATTTTTTAAAATTTATTTTAAAAATTCTTTTATATGTTATTTATTTTTTAAAATATGAATGATATTTCTTTTTTCTTTTAAAATGGATTTATCTTATAAACATAAAATTGTGTTTTTCATTAAGGTCAACATACATTGATGTGCCTTATATTACACATGTGATTTGTCCTTATTCTTCCACAAACATTATTTATATAGTGGGGATATGAAATACTATATGGATTCTTTCATGAGAACAATATCATTTTCATGTTTTAATTATTTGATATGTAAATATGAAAGTTTTCATGTTCTCAAGGAACATATATGTAAGATATTCATTGTGTAATTGGACAGACCATAAATATATGTCCAACAATTAATTTGATAAGGTACAATATCTATTGAGATAATATGAATGGTAACTGCGAGTGATCCCAACCTACAATGGGAATCTTACCACTATGTAAATGGGAAGGGAGAGTAAACTAAATCTACTATGTGACTCTATCCTCTAAGATAAGATGGTCTTAAGATGTTTTCCATTCCTAAGGAAATTTTTTTCTATACATATGTATATACAAATAAATTATGTTAAATGATTATAATATAATTTGAGATATCAGAACTTATTATTGAGTATTCAACACTCATATAACCCTTTTCTTTTTTAATTTTTTTTTGATTTTAATGAAATTAAATTAACATACATACACTAAAAGAAGTTTCAGGATTTATCCTAGATATACCTAGGGGTAATAAACCTAAATATTATGGATGAATATTTACTCGATTAAATTAACTCACAAGGTAGAATGGTTCCATTGAGACTCTAATTTATTACATAATTTTGGGTAACTGACAATAAAAATAGACTTTTGAGAAATTTTTATTGATAAAATATGTAGTGTAATGAAAATTAATCTCTTTTAATTCATAAAATATAGGAATTATGAACTAAAAAATTACCTTAAATTAATAGGGAAATGATTAAAATTATTCAAATAATTCCATTTGAGAAAATTAATTCAAAATATACATAAAGAAGCCAATATATAATTAGAATAATATTCATCCAAATGCACCACGCATGCTAAAATTATTTAACCACAAGAAGTTTAGATGTGATTCTAACCAGTGAATAAATAAAAGGTCTTATGATGAAAATAATCACAAGAAACCTCCTAATCTAGAGGATAAAGGGAAGGATTATGTGTTCATAACAATTAAAATGGGTTACAATAGAGAAGTGGTAAAATGTACACCTATCATTCAATCACAAACTGAAACTCTAATTTTTTTATTTAAGTTCTACCCTCTCATTTATATATGAGGAATTCACTAATGGCATCACACAAACACCTCGATTATTAGATATTGAACTATTAATAAAAACACTTAGTGGTACTTTGATCACTTCATAAGTTTATATGTAATATTTTCTTTATCTTTTTTTGACTATTCTTCCATAAAATATTATTATTCTTTTCATTTTCATATTTTATGAGATTTAAGGAATGAATTTGATTTCTCTATATGTATCCTATATAAATTATCAAGGAAGGGAGGTCATATTTGATATATGAAGTCAAAATTAAATCATTTATCAATGTGATTATAGATATAAAATTTTAATGGAAATTACTTCTGTTTTATCAAGATTGATTAATGTTCTTGAGTATTATCAACCACAAATAGTGTGTGGACACAACATTAGAGACACACATATCATTCAAGAATATGGTGATGTATTTTTTGAATAATTTCATAGTCTTGCTCTAAATCCTAATTTTGAGTTTTCAATTGAACACCTATTTCAAAGACAACTTATAGAATTACCATAATTTAGTTTCTGTAATTAAAGATGAAACCCCATAAAAATATGGATTAGGAATTCATACACCCTTTTTCATCAACATTTGGTTCACCTTTTCTTTTTTTAAACTATTATTGGTAAATTCATCTTTACATTGATTATTTAAAACATTACAAGATGTATACCTGGAAAAATTATCATCTACTATATATTGATGAATTATTTGATCAAATACATAGTGATACATACTTATCTAAGAATGAAATTAATTTTTTATCTCCTCAAATAGGGGTAAAAATGGGGTGTATTTCCCTGATAAACATCTTATAAATGTATTGACACTAGGAAATTATAGTGATTCGATTTTGAGTCACCAATGTCCCCCTTTATCTTCATGGATGTGATGAATTGAGTCTTTAATGATTCACTTGATCATTTTGTCGTAGTATTTATAAATGATAATATTATATATTCAAAGAAATATTAAAATCATGAAGATCATCAAAATATTATGTTAGAGTCTAGGATGAAGGAGAAATTTTATGAAAGAAATTAAACAAAAGTGAATTCTTTCTACATAAAGTCTCATTCGTGGGTCATATAATCACTAGTGAGAGTAAATATGTGGATCCTTAAAAATGAATGTTATTGAAAAATTGACCATGAGAATCATAGTGACTATGATTTGTAGTTTTTATGAAATTTTAAAAAACTACTAATAGTTTTTGAGAGACATAACTTTGACATAAAATCCACCAATCAGTTCCCTAGAAATTGATCCAATGTCATTTTGATAAAAGAAAGTTGAAAACCTTTTAAGGACCTAAAAATCAGGTTGGATAGTGAAATTATTTTCAAAAAACAACATTAAATACGTATTTTTGATATAAAAAAATATGTATAAAATAATGGAACCTGATGTGTTCTTAGGAATAATAAAATAGTTTACTATATGAATTTATAAATGAATTTTCATGATTAAAATTACCAAAATCATGATATGTAATTTGTAGTGATTATGTTTTCTTTAATAATATTTAAGAAATATTTAAATGTTGAAATATGTGATATATATATTGAAAATAAAATTTTTAAGTATTTATTCACATGAAAATATTTTAAAATAAACTAAACTAGATGGACAGATTTAATGAATGAATATAAATTTTCAATACATTACCACCTGTGGAAGCCAAAAAAGATGGATAATACATTAAGTTATAGGGAAAATGCCAAAATTTATATAATAAAGGCTAAAAGAGATCCAATATTTTTGGATTTTTAAATTATTGACCTGGAAATCATGATGTTTTGGTAGAAAAACTACTTTTTTCCAATCACTATACAATCATCCATCCATGTGAAAATTAAAGAGGTGAAAAGGGAGGATGTATGATAGTAAAAGATGTTATAGAATTTTATTGGGTATAACCTTTACCAGGGTGGACTGATAATATTTTGGAATTGAATATGTATCTGAATCAATACCTTTATGGAAAGAATTGTGTTAATCTAACAAGATTGTGTGATGTTGGATAATGTATGCTCTTGTGACTTATTATCAAATAGGAAATGGTAAAAAAAGATACAACTATTTTGCAACACATCGAGGCATATTAGAGTTGATTTAAGTGTTATAGTATAAATAATATGGGATATCTAGTGTTTTATGTTTGTGGTAAGGTATTTAAATTAATATCTCTTGGTTGAATGTTATGAGATTTATAATTAAGTTGAAGTTGAGACCTAGATATATATATATATATATCACTTTGAGATTTCATTTATCATATTAGGATATAATTTCATCACATCGAACATGTACAAAACTATGTGAAGTCTATTATGTGTTCCATGTATCGCTTCATGGGAATTAGATACCTGGATTAACACCTATGCTGAACTCAGAGTCTGTAAAGCTGTACTATGACCATTTTTATTAAGAAAACCAACTAGTCATTATAGATCAATGAGATAAAGTATTGTGGAAAAATATCACTCACATGTCAACATTTTTAGTGAAAACATAAATTCGAGGAAGGTATGTGGGATCCAGATAATGTAATTAGGTAGAATTTTCCTAATTTTTTTCCATTAGAATCCCATTTGTTTTTAGAATATATTTCTCTTCATCAAATTGGATGTGTTTTATATCATGTGATGCAGACAACACCTAGTATATGTAAATAATGACTTATTACCTCACAAAATGAATTATATTATAATACAATAAAATGAATCATAGTTATAAAATTTAATTAATTAACTATAAGAATTACTTCCTTTTTTATTCATTGATAAACTGATTTTTTTTGTTTAAAACAATATTTTTATTTTATATTATATGTTTTATTTAAAATATAAATTTCCAAAAATTTTGAATTTTAATCCTAGAAAATTTAATTTATTTTTTAATTTATTATCACAATATTATCTTTGGATAAATTTTTTAATTAATCTTAAAATATTATAATTTAGGTGAATAGTGAAAATACTTTTTTTATAAATATCATACATTTTTATGACATACTAAGGGTATAACCATGAATAAAAAAATAATGAGAGTTTTTTTATTATAAAATAAGTATTTATTTTGTAAAATTATACATTCAATTATAATAATTTTCTTTTAAAAAAAATATTTGTTATTATAGAAGGAAAATATTTATTTTTGAAAAAATATATATATTTATAAGATAAAAAATTATTATTTTAAATTATTTATTTTAATCATATTAAATAAAATATTTTTATGAATATAAAATTAGTTTTAGTAATAATATCTAAACTATTTAAAAAGGGTAATTTTATTTTTAGTTGTAAAAATAATTTATGGAAGGACAACAAAAGAGTTATCGGGGTAAAAGTAAATTTTGGTAAAAGGTAAAACATATGAGAAAAATACTAAAATTCCAAAAAAAATGTATCCCTAAATGAGTGGATGAGATGGGTCCCAATATACACTTATAAATTCTCTAATATTTTTCACTTTTTGAACCACATTATTTTATATTGACTTATCATTTAATAATATTAAAAAAATACCACTTTCATCAGTTATAAAATGAGACATAGGAACCTCTTTCTATTGGCTGTAAAATTTGATTTTCTCTTGAAACATAACACTTTTTAACATCAACCAAATTTATATACCAATTTTTGAATCCACTTTACTTGAGTTAAATCCATAAATCCTTTAATTCCAAGATGTAATCCAATAGAAGGTTTAGACTCCCAACGTGCATACTAAGAAATTCTTAATCATTTTTCCTCACAATATTTATTCACCCAATATATATTAAAATTATAATAAAATTAAATCAATATTATGAATTTACATAAATTTTATTATGTTAATGTTATAATCATTATCTTTTATGTCCCATTAGAAAAAAAATTATTACATTTCTGTGTACATGCAGAAAATTATCACCATGATATAGCTTATTGAATTTTTAATAACCACCGTACATGGATGGTTTAAAAGGATTATTTTATGAATAAATATTATATTTAAAAAAATGTTATTATTTTTAATATAAAATAAAATTTCAACCTTTTATATTTTTTGGATAATGAAAACATCAAATGTGTATTCATGTGGAATATAGCCTCCATAAAGAGATGTGTTTTGTTGGTCTTACCTTTCCTACATTGATGGTTATAAAATATATTTTATGGAAATATATAATATTAATGAGTAGTATATTCCATTATTATTGTTCCCAAATAACATCAAAATATTAAATATAATTATATTCTAATGAATTATATAGGTAAACTAGTTCAAACAATTTCATCATGTATCCTATTCTCACAAACCATGACCATAGATTCATTAACTGGACATAATGATGCAAAAACTTTTGAAATTTTATTTAAAATTTTTTTATAACATAGAGATGATAAACGTTATATCATAAAATAGGATTTCATAGTGGCTTTATGAAACATGTGTGAAACAATAATATTTTCTAGCATTTTTTGATGAAAATAGACACTATATAAATAATACATATGAGGTCAATAATTATAACTGAATAATATAAAATGAAATAGATATATATAAAATAATTAAATAATTTATTAATATGTTTATATTTATTATATAACATTTTTAAGGGATTATATGAAATTCTGGAGATATATTCAAGGGTTTCCTCATCTAAATGTCGCTTCATCATCATATTCTTAGTATTAACCAAATATTTTCTTCTATGGTGTTTATAATAACTATAGATTTTTTTAATATATTTTTCACTAAATTTAATAGATTTAATAAGTTATATTCTATTCTATATTTCAGTTGTTTTCAATCTAGTATGTATTTGTTTTTTAAGAGTATCTTTTTAATCTCATTTTCAAATAGATATTGTTGTGAATGAACTTCCATATGGGGAAATACAATGTGAACATTATTTATAAATCCCAATACATTTTTATTTTCCTTGGTTTATTATTTAGTTTTTATTGTTCTTGTCTCTATTATATTTATCATGTTATCAAATTTTCCAAATTTGATGATTTTATTTGAAATTGACCCCACCCCTTCTTTGCGGTGTATAGTCTTCATCCCATATTTATACATTAATTGTATAGATTACTTTATCCATTAATAAATAATTTATTATAGTAGATTTATATTTTTTCTTTCTTTAAATTTTTTTGAGATTTTTTTATCATTTTCCACCTGTATCATTTTCGAAAAATCATTCATTTTAAACATTTTACATACAAACATATTTCTTTTATCATTATGAAAATTTCTATTACAAAGAAAACATTCCATGTTTTAAAATAATTTTTTCAAAAACAATATTCATAATGATTTTAAAAAGAAAAAGGATATTTCTTCTTGATTTTCAAATTTATATATCCATTATTAAAATAAGGATTGATTATCTACATCTCGATATTTTGATGTTCCTTATATTACACTTGGGAAATTTTATTACGATACCGTCAAAATTATTTCTCAAGATGAATTTTAGAATGGTAGATGGTTGTTTTAATGAAAAATATATCTCTTACTCTCTTTGATGAAGTGACATTTAAATATTAATGTTTTTCAGGATTTCATGTTTTTATGGTAGGCATTTATGTGGTTTTAATTTTTAGACTAGAACTATTTAAATTATATATCCCTCCAAAGAATTAGGTTAAGTATGATATCTTATGATATAATTTCAAATAGAATTCGGAGTGACTGAATCCACTATAGGAATTTAACCATTTGTTTTTGGAAATTGTGGGTGAACCTAATACACTATAGGACTCTCTCCAATATGATATGATATAATTGTTTATTATCATTGACTAAAGAATTGATTTTTGATGTTGATGTATATACCACTATCATATTTCATATAAATATAATATGTAATCATGTACAATGATTCATTATTAATGATTCATCACTACTAATACTCTTTTATATTGTTATTAAAAATCCTTATACCATGATCATTTTTACGGTCTAGGATATATTGGGTTTCTTTATATAACTTATGATCATATTCTTATTCTATTAGGATTATTTTATCCTCACTTATGATCATCGATTGATATCTCCCATGATTACCCTTACTGTGAATCTAAACTCATACATTATTATGTTATCACATCCCCATGTCATGAAGAAAAAAATTAATATGATATGACTAATAAGAGTACCATATGAGATAAACATGTTTAATATGTTTAATAAAATTCGAAAATAAATGGATTATGTATCAAGAATCCAATGAAACATAACCATTACATTTTTTGTGTGTATTATTAATAGTTGTAATTTGTAAATATCTAAAATTGTTGTTTATGTTTGTATATTTATCTTGAGATGCGTAAACAAAGGGTATGTCCTCTTCCCATTTCATAATCACCTCATCCAACCTCAACTATTGCAAACATCCACTACCACCAAGAGGTTCCTTTACATTGCCTATATCAGTGAAAAAATGGTATACATACACTTAAAGAGTGTATTTACGGCTTGATCACAACAATACCAGTATGGTTACTTAAGGTATTCCATATAAATCCATGTATATATAATCTGAGAATGAGAGTTTGAAAACATTCATTTAAAAATATGTTTTTATTATTTTAAATGCAATTAATGAGTTACATGATTCATAACAAATTAATGATGTAAATGAAATCCTTGTAAATTATATTTTCAAAAAAAGAAATTTTGAATAATTCAAAGGGTGAATAAGCTCAAGGAACAATAATTCATCAAACTATCTTATTCACATAAAGAATTATAACCATCTACAATCAAGATGTATTGAAGACTCACATTAATGAATAGGTATTAAGGTGATACCCTAATCAGAGTATCATCACAACTAGTTATCTAAAGTAAGTTTTGGGATGGTGTCATCGATTCCTAAAGGCTATTATATTTTAATCCAACATCATTATATTGGGTTACAATAAATCAAATATATCTCTAGTTAACCTTAAATTAATTTATATCTTTATCAATCATGTAACAAGAATCATCAAATTACATGAGAGAATCATGGATTTGAACCACATTAATTATCCATAATAAAAGGATAAAATAAATGATTTTTCATATTTATAATGGTTTTAAAATATGGAATAATAATTTCCAACAAAAAATATTAAACGACCTTCTTAAATAAATCTAGAACATATAGTTCCTTAAACAAAAGAGATTCTTGAAACCACTTACCTTAATTTATGAATTTATTGGTGAACATAGTACGTAAACAATATAAGAGAATGATTGGTTCATATAAGAAAATATAAATCCCATGAATAAAAAAAGAACTATGATTAAAATTAGATCACAAACAACCTTGGACACCCTAGCCATTAAAATAATTATAATTAAGAAGAAATATAGAAACTAATAAATGTGAATGAAGAAAGTCTCTTAATATGTGATTTCATAATGTGACTTAATAGAAACTCCCTAATGAAATAAATATGATAGAATTGAGGATCATGGTTTGTTTCTTGAAGATCCTTGAGGGTTTGAATGGGTAAATAAAAAATGTTGAATGAGAAAATTGTATGTGTTGAAAATTTTCTTTTCATATTTTAAAATCCTAATAATCTGCATGGTATAGAATCATGATTTAGAAAACCATTAAACACCATTAAAACCCCATGTGAATGGAAGCATATAATGTAGGGGGATTCATATATTTGGTTTTTATGGTTTTATATACTCCGTGATAACCATGAAAACACCTCTGAAATTTGTTTCAACCCCCTGCATGGTTGGGCCTCAAGGTGTGAAGAAACCAATAACCAATTGTGTGACATGACATGATTCCCCCTTTTTATATCAACAGGAAATAAATTCTAACCAAAAATAAATAATTACCTAATATTTTCAATGAGATATAGATTCATACATGAAAATGACTCTGTGTGCATGAAAAGTGATATTATAGGCCACATATATATTTTTTAGATAACTATATTTCACCCCATCATGAAACACATAGTTTGAGTTAGGGTGGTACATAGCCACATGTGTGACTCCCTATATATAAGTGCTATTAAAATAATATTATGAGACTAATTCATAATATTTTTAGACTATTCGATCATTATCAGGTAACTAAAAATCATGTAAATTTTTAAATCAACAACAATAATAAATAATTATCTGAGAAACAAAACAATATCCCATAGGTAAATTTCATCAGATGATATATCTAAATTAGATACAATTAATTCATGATTATAAATTAAAATGATCCAAATATAAATTGGATCATTATAAGAAATAGGAAAAAGTTGAACACGTAACTTTAAAAGATCTCAAAGTTTGTCATGGAATGACCTTAAGTCCATCCATATTCCACCTACTCAATAGCCTAAAATTGGTCCATTTCAATCAGTTGGACCCCTAAGAAAATTATACCAATACACATGTGTTCACATATAAGATATGTGTAAAAGGTACATATAGGAAACCACCGACACATTATTATCACAATTATAGTGGAAACCTGAGAGTTTATACACTAACATTAAAAAAATTAAGAACACATATATGTCAGATGAGCTTTTGCTAATAGGCTCCCTTGAACCTAAGGCATTCGTGGTCGAGCTCCATGTTGAGGGATGAACCATATTTTTCTAATATAGACCCCAAATCATGACTGGTACATTCAAAGTCAAGGTGTGTTCCAGCAACAACACCAAAAAAAATTCTCATATCATTGCCTCTCACTTAGAATAGGCCAGATATCAAGTGTCATTTCATGTCCCAAACTATTCCCTCTCTCATATGGAGGATCATGCATCATATTCCATTTCAATCCCTCTCGAATAGGTATATTCCAAAATCATTACCTATGTTCCCAACCCTCTCACTCAGGGATACCCTATAATCCCAAATCTCATACCATCACATCATATCCCACTATCCTCCAAATTTGGATGTGGTCACACAACCATCAATAAAAATATATATTTTAACTATTTGTTTAAATATAAAATAATCAAGCAAATCTAAATATCCAACCACTAGTCTGGTGGAATATCAAAGGTATTAGGGAACAAAAAAGATGGACTTTAGTATTTGTTTCAAAACTAACCCTTCTTGTTGAATGACACTAACAATTTTAATTTCACTAAAACCAAAATAATTGATGGATTTCATAATCTCAACAAAAAATTCATACCACTAAGACACATAATCTTCAATTGAGACTAAAAAATTTCACACTAGGCCCATATTACCTATGTTTATATCCCTAATCTAAACAATGAAAATTGTTTTAGTTTTCATGATCCAAAGAAAAAAGGGTAAAAACATCTATCTGGACTCACCCAAGCACCTGTTACCAAAAAGTGAAATAAAGTCATTTTAACATATTCACCACCTTGACCATAACCCTTAAAACATCATATAAATATTATAACATGGTAATATAAAACAATATTATCTATAAGGGAGTTATCTCTCAAATATATGTTCTTTTATTCAAGCCTATACTCATGGATCCATAAAAACATCTTCTTCTTATCAAAATTATAGAATAACAATTGGAAAACACTATATAGTGGATGAAGGAGTATTTTAAATCACATGCAGAATTAAAAATACCAATAAAGTATCATCCTGAAATGAAAACATAAAAAGGGATAGATATGACCTTATAACTCATGTGGATCAATAAAATTCATGGTTAGGTGGGTGGGGGTTGGGTTAATTGAGTGTGGAGGATTAAAGGAGAAAGGGAAAATAAATTTGGAAATATAACATTAAAATACACATAGAAATAATTGGGTGCTTATTTATTCATCAATAGTTACTAACACCACATTGGAAACCTCATTCTTCCCTATCAGAAAGATATTGTGGCCCCATGGACTATATAACTGTAACTTTAGTCATCTATTACATAGTGAAATTCACTGAGTACCTAGTACCCTTCAATAATAAATTCATTAGGGGTGACTCTAATACCCAACTCTAAATCCATTTTGATCTCCTACAAACCAAAAATTACCTCGTAAAACTAGCCAAGGAAAAGAATAAAATAAAAGATAGAAAACATACATTTGTCCATGCATGAAATTCTTGGTTCATTACACCCCCAAGTGATTATTATCCTCAAGAATAACCTCTAGTGATATACTCCAAAAAACACTGACCACTAGGATTTTATATAGAACTACCACTCATATTAATCCAAATTATAATTAATATACTATAATAATACCAGGAAAATTCACAATTTATTCCTTCCCGACACCTTCTTTCTTCAGTCCATGATTCGCATTAGGTCATCCTCAGATGATGCATCTATCACTAACTAAACATAATCATTGTTGATCATGTTTTTGGAGTCTGATTAATAATTTTGGATCTATTAAAAATAAAATAAATCATGAATAACTTGATTTCATGGGGGGAATTGATAAATAGAAATCTATTTCACTAACATGTTCAATGATCTAGAACAAGCCCAAAAACCATGGTGTGATCTTCTCTAGCCTCCAATGACACTAACACTCTATCCAAGGTGATACCTACAAGAATACCTAATCACCCATACATAATCCAAGTTTCATTACCTTTAATAATTATAGACTATATTATAAATATGAGTGGAAAAAAATTGTTTCTTTATCAACAACACCCACTCAGTGTACTTCTAAACCAAGATCATCCCAATAACTACAGAACAACTCTCCCATAACTAGGACAATGGTGAGTAACACTATATAATATATAAAATACACAATGGGGAATATCTTGATCAAAATTGAAATGATATTATTATAAAAAACACTTAAAGGACTAATGGGAAACTATAAATCTATCAAAGTCAAGAACATATAGCCTGATCATGTTCTCTAATATATAGATCATACTCTTATATCACTCATTGGGTTGTTAGTATTACATTGTACATAGATTTAGCTGATACACTTTGAATTATATAGTACCTTTTAAAATTTCAACATGAATTTGCTATATTGATATGATATTAAGATCATTAGAACCATGAGAGACTGCAATACCCCCTATGTATACAACATTCCAAACTCATGTACTAATTCAATATTCCAAATGGGAATGAAATATGAAGCCTTCAAAATCAAATTAACTAACCCCCACACACTATATGTACCTACTAAGATCTTGGTTGGCCTGATTATGTTGTTTATTTTCACTTCATCCCACAAAAATATATATAATTGAATGACATGATGTAAAATGATGAGTCCCTTATGCTCCACCATTTTCCGCAGGAAGGTATGGTTATTGTAAAAACCATTGCAATATATTTTCTAAAACATGAAAACCAAAAAAGAATCCAATTATCAATATATATATTGCTAAACTAAGGATGCTCCACATAATGTGAGGCATGAGAGTCCTTTATCATCTTTTCTCTTGTAGATATAGGACCCACCACCAATCTATGGATATAAATCACATCATCTGCATCATAAAACCATAAAAATATAGTTTCATCACTAATGATACACTCTCATATAACAATATAATCAAAATATATATCATGATACTTTACCCAAACCACCAATGGTGAGGTAATGAAAAAGTGGAATAAGTCACAATATTTTCCCCTTAATCACATTGAAATTCTAGTAAGTGATAAATTTCATTAACTTTCACTCTAGATTATATTTTTAATATCATGACATCTATGTGTTTCTACAAAAATTGTATGTAATTACCCTCCCCTAAGTCATGACATATTCTTTCTCAAAATCAAAGTTATAATGGAATTTGAACCCTCACCTATTCCAATGGTTAAAGTCCCACTATGATAATATATATACTAAAAGGTATTTTTTTCTATTTAGATGAAAAATATCCCACAAAAAAGATAATAATGAAAATAATGTTTGGAATGAATAATGAAATTTATTTCCAAATCATTGGTATGGTAGTTATTCTCATGGGGCTATATCTTAAGACACCCATAAGTGACTACCCAACATTCTACAAGAATATAACTCCTATGTAAACACTATATACCTCATATTTAATGATGTTACCTTACCCTTAATCAACCAATATAATTATTTGAGTGAACAACAACATTGATTTTAAATTCTAGAAAGATTCTTCTCAAGGATTAGTCCACTATCACTAACTTCGTAGTTTATCCTATCATTGGTGATTACTAAAATGGAAAATATGGAATTAACTATTATTAATACTCTATTATACTAAGGAATCAACTACTCTTGTACACAATCCTAGGTCACACCCAAGATATCATTGCCACCACATTCTTTTAATTGATTGAGTTCCGTTATTTTAATATAACATACCAAAATATATAAACCTATAGAATCCAAATGTAGCACATTGATTGCTTTTCATAATGTTTATGTGTTCAAATTATACTTAATACAATAATAAAATTCTCATCACATAACTCACAAGTCATCTGTTAAACCAAACTGTAACTAATGAAAACCAGGGTGAAGGAGTTTATATTTGGAAGGACTATGTCATTCAGAAGAATCGTGAACACTACCAGGACATTTATATTCTTAATGGAATCAAAAGTACACATATAGCCCACAAATTCTCTAAAATTACATATTTTGTATATCCACAAGATTAACCTATGACTGATGCTATCCTATTCATAATAAAAACAATGAGAACCATTGGTATCCCCTCAACTGATCAAAATTGTCATCTATATGAGGTATTAGATACCTAATCAACACCATTTCTAATTTTAGTTTTGGATAATCCACACACGACTTGACTAATTTTTCAATTTTACATGTCAATAAAATTCAAACCCTAGGGAGAGGTAACTAGATGGATAATTCACATTGACTCCAGGTCCATAAGAAATAAATTTATACAACATAGCTTGGTCGTTCTCTTTATATAATATGGTATTGATATGGACTCTACACACTACATATTATATATCATGAACATGGTCTCCCTAAAAGTAGGCAACCCTAAAAATTCATTAGATAACTAATCCTAGTAACAATCCATTGTTAGTTGAAATGTAGTTTCACAATCACCTAAACCATATTGAGAACTATACTCAATATTTATTCCATAATGGCCTTATTTAAAGAATGTTATACCCCACCCAACGTACCTTGATATAAAATTTTACAATAGATTGTACTCTTTTAAAATAAGGGTGATAAAAGGCATCCAAGTTAGGTAATAGTCAGTTTGGAAAAAATTCAATTCGAAATATCCATCCCAAAGATGATTCCAAATCTCACCACATCTAAAACAGTGTAAAATCACAAGTGTACGTACCCACCGAACATTACATCACAGACAATAAATCTATGAATATGATCCATCCTCTCCCCAAGAGGTGTATTAATGAAAAAAATAAATTTAGATAACTTTGTATTTACACCAAAACCATACATAACATAGGTAGATATAAAATAATGAGACACCACCATATCAAATTTAGTAATAGATAACAATATAGAAACTAGAACCACACATATCATGGTATAAGGACTTTCTAATATATTATTTGGAAACTTTCCTAAGTCATATAACTCTTTAACAAAAAATTTGTGGCCAAAACACTATGATCCATAGATAACATAAGTAATATAGCCTGCTGGAATTTTTTTCTACTCCTGCCCCTAATACTCTCAACATTCTCCATAACCCAACCTCCCAAATGAAGATGAGGTGTATGAATCAAATCCACACATTCAAGACCTTGAATCTTGAATCTAATCTAAACCTTGACCTAAATACAATTGATATTTCCTCAAACATTGTAACCACACATGACCTATCCTATAACATGCATGGAAATCCTTCAGCAAACTTTTATGTATACTATGGACATGACTAGTTAGTCGATACTGATAGAAAATAATGAAAAATATTTCTAAAAGTGGGATTAATGAACCAAAATCCCGCTATCACAACCCCCCAATCAACTGGTAACCCTGTAGGGTTCGTAAAAATGAAAAGGAGTGACCTTTGATCACAGTCTCCTATAGACCCTAGGATGGCCACTAACACCAAGTGTATATCATAGAAATATGGTAGTCATTACCCTCAAATATCTATGTAAAATAAAAATACCACTAGATAATCATAATTAATGGTATATAAACAAAAAACATATATAAGATAACCCCAAATGCATTGATATGAAAAATATACATACATCTCCCAACTAATATCAAAATAATCATATGGTTGATATGGTGTCAACTCCAAGATTCTAGAAAGTATTGTCCAGTCTAATCACAAAAGAACACATGGAAAAAAACCTATTTATATATAGAAGGTGTGATAATAGAAACTAAACATAGAAGAATAATTCCAAAAGTATCTCATGATGAATTGAAAATAGAATAATAATTCTTCTATTAATAAATAGAATAACTAACTGATACCTATACGGGTCAAAAAATTACCCCACAGTCACACCAAGGCTCCCTTTCCCTATAACACATCCAATGGTAATAATGTAATATCATAAAAAGGTATATAATAGTTCCATGTAACCGATTCCCCATTTATTTTCTACTCTCACCTAATGTGGAGGCATCCATTTCTTCCATTTCTTCTATATGAAATAATTATAGAACCTACCATATATCATGTGTTATGAAACCAACCATATATCACATATTTTAGAAACAATCAGATATCATATACCAGATAGCTAGTGTGGTAGGATATTAAGAACACATAGGACATCATCCTCATGCCCTCCCCTACCATGAATGACCCCCAACAAATATAATCATCCATAACTAATAGGAAAATTCTAATATCATATCAGAATGGTCTTCTTATATTCCAAATCAACCAACCCCAAGAATCACAAAAATAGTTCAGAAGTGAATTTATATATTTTATTTTCAAATTTAACAGTTTAGCCCCCAAGATTTATCCAATTAATTATAAATTTAAATTCACATTAATGAATTCTTTAAACCATTTCATATTATTATATAATATTATTTTATTCCATTACTATTGAAATGATTTCATGATACCATGATGTTAAACTGATTCATCATAACCAAACCGTCAAATCCGAAAATAACCAATGTCACTATTTTGCAAAATTTGTGCCAATCATACAAATTGAACATTCTAAATTGTATTTTTTGTTTTCTAGTTTTAATTATATAATTATTTTTAAGGTATTATCAAATAAAACCAACAATAAAACTCATAATTCTATAACATTCTTAAAGAATGAATCAACATAAAAAATATCTCGGAAAACTAGTACCCACATGTGCATCAAAAAACCCTATTATAGTTTACATAGTCTAATTTATTATCTTCCTAATGAAAATTCATACCATTCAGCAAATTGAAAAAAACATGATAATATATTTGATATAAATGAAATCTGTATAAATTGAATCACATACCTCAAAAGAAGTTTCATGATTCACTATATAATGAAAAAGAAAGAGATAATAGACTATGGGGACATAAGTTCACAAGGGATATTTGAATCAATTTGAAATGTATAAATGTCTTGTCAAAATTGCACCATAATAAACCCCTAACTCCAAAAAACAT
The DNA here is from genome assembly GCA_963277665.1 of Viscum album. Taxonomy (NCBI): domain Eukaryota; kingdom Viridiplantae; phylum Streptophyta; class Magnoliopsida; order Santalales; family Viscaceae; genus Viscum; species Viscum album. The sequence goes on from OY728132.1 coordinate 1,799,436,175, forward strand.
AGCCACTATGAATGCATAATCAAAGTATTTAGAGAGAAATAGAAGTTTCACGCAAATTCATCAACATCTAATCTCTAGGAGCAATGGATGAATTCCAAATATCAATTGATTTTAGGGATATGGAAATCACTTATTAATCACCTACAGTTTCATAGGTAAAATGGGAGAATGAGGGTAAAAAGTGGGTGTCTATAATTTGTTGATAACTTAGAATTCACTTCATTTATGGTGTGATGATCTGGTTATCATCATGGAGATTTCATTGTTTACATCAGCTGAAAGTCATCATGATCAATAAAAAAACAAAAGTGGGATTTCAGATCATGAATATATAATTTCATGTCACTAAACCTTTTAATAAAGAACCACAAAAAACTCCACCCCGAAGATTCACATTGGGAACAATAATTCAGGTAGTGAACTACTCATATAAATAAATTGAAAAATATAGGTCTCCCAAGTTGTGAAGAAACCCTATTAAATATAATTCACAGTATGTACTTGTGATTCACAATGTCAATACCCACATATAGTTTCATATTAAACTCTATATGTTCGTAATCATTCTTCATACTCATATGATGGGTCCCAAAACCCAAAACTCAAAAAATTGTAGGCTTGAAGTAACATGGATGTAAAATAATTTACCTCGTAAAATGTTCTCATCCCTGAAAATAAAAGTAAAATTGATAAAAAAACTACCCCAAAAACAAAAACCCCTCTAGAATATACCACACAAATTATGGTGGAACCATACATCAAAATATTCAAACAAGATCTAAAAATATAATAAAAAATAAGTTAATCATCAAACATAAAATTATAATATCAAAACATCCAAAATACCCGTGAATAAAAAACTCTGGGTACATAGAATAAATTTATGAGTCCCTCTCCCATGTACTCTCCTTTTGACCACTATGACACAGTAGGACTCAATCCAAGGAGATAACACACCTAAATATCACCTTCCCCTAAAAGTCTTAAATCCCTTTTCATAATTCCGAAAACACTGTTCCAACCTATTATTTAACCCCCCCCCCCACACACACACCTAGTTAATGATGTGGGAACCATCATGAAGATACTGATCAAGATGATACATATGGAAGACATCGTTATCTTTTTTCATCTATGGAGGAATTGAAAACCAATATGAAAACTCCCCAACAAGATCCAACTAATTTAAGAGCTTGAATACAAGGTTAAGAACATTTTCCCCTATATAAAACTCTGATCTTTATGTTGAGGGGAAACCTACAGCAATATATTTTCCACATAATTAAACTCTAAAGGCCCCAAATATTGATCTCCATATGTATTATGGAACTCTTATGTATCCTTAATATTCTCAAAAACCATATAAATAATCCCAATCATGCTCTACACCACCTCAGTACCAAGAACTATTTCCTCCCCAATATTATTCTATATTATGGGGGATTTACAAGGCCTCCCATATGGTGCATCAAAGGGGGTAATTTTCCTGGTTAAGTGTTAGTTGTTATTATAATAAAATTAAATAAAAGTTATTATTACAACCATGACCCACCAAAATCCATGATGCATCCACACATCATTTCTTTTGTCATTTGGATGTTTCACATCATATTTTCATCCATCTAGGGGTGCAATGCAGTGTTAAGGGATAAATGAGATCTAAAGGTATACTGCAATCCTCTATAGACTCAAAAACTAAGCCAAGAGTCTCATTAAGAAATGATAGTATTAAAATATATATGAATCCCAACCACAGAATCCATATACTGTCTCCCTGAAAAATAAATGACATTGGACTCTTGGATCACAATAAAGTGAGCTACCTTTTTCATTTGATCCACTATCACCCAGATTGCATCATATACCCCATGATCCTAGGGTAACCCAGTGATGAAATCCAGTGATATTTCATCCCACATATACATGGTAGAACAAATGGCTATAGAAAACCACTAGGTTCATGATGTTCAACCATCATATTCTAGAAGACTAACCTTGACACCCTGAATTTCACTGCCAACGGCTTCATTCCTGGAAACCAAAATTGACTCTTCAAGTCATTATAAATATTATATATTTTAGGGTGTACCAAAATTGGTTATCTATGAAACTCATGTAGGAATACATGTTTCACTATCAGTGGTAAAAAAATCCTTCCCTTATAATATAAATTGATTTTGTTCATCCCTAAACTATCCCTCAGGCGCATCACCATGAATGACTTGATAATGAATCATATCTTTATATGAGTCTATTTGTTTAGACTTATCTACATAATATAATAATGGGATCTCAAAAATCACTTTTAAAATGTATTCTCAATCATAAACCATAAATTCTCTAGTTTTCAATGTTGGAAACACCTCCACCACTCTTCATGAATCATTACATTCAAAAATATCTCTTCATGAATTTCTTTATAGAATGTATTCCATGACATTTTCCATCCCATTTGTAATAATGATCATTAAATTTTAGTCCTATAGAAACTCAATAAAACTGTATTATTGTATATTTTATCTTGATAATAAAATATATAAATCTAGATTTTGTACTCTCTAAATACCAAGAAGCAATCCTCGATGAGGTAATGTGACCATTTATTTTGGTAAAACACCACCACAACAATTTACAAATCATGAGTTTCATGGTTATTCACATGGGAGAATAAATTCGTAGAATGATCAAATATTATTGTCCATTTCTATATCTAGACTCAACCCAATACCATGTGGGAAGCATTATAGAACAACTTAAATAACATGTCATCCTCTAGAAGCCAAAGAACTGTGGTGATGAACAAATGATTTTTTAAGTATCCAACTACTTCCTAGTACTAATCAGTTAAAAATAAATAATTTTTCTATATATGGAATAGTTATTAAAAGGGATGAAATCTAAAATAAATTGTACAAAACCCTTAAAATAACATGTGAGACATTGAAATATATGGACCTCTTCAACATTATTTGGCACAGAGTAAGAAACAACCACCTGAACATTTACCAAATCCAATCCTAATCCTTTTTGGGAAACCACGTATTAATGGAAATACCATTATTGAATCTTTAATTTAAACATGATTAATTTTTTGTAATGCCCCGACCCCAGAATCCAAGAGCCGACACATTATTTTAATACATTAGCATGATTACAAGGAATCAAGTCCTGGAGGACTGATCAGTTTAGCAGTCTTAGAAAATAGATTACATACATGAGCATTACATTACACTTTCTATCATAAAACACATCATAAATAATTCATTGAGAACTCCACTATTCACCTAGCTTAACCCTACATACCATTCATTATACACTTTGTGGAATCCTGTGAAAACAAAACATAAGAAAGGGGTGAGCTTAGATACTTGGTAAGGGTAAATAATTTAGTGTAAGCAATACACTTTTAATGAAAGATATCTAATAAAAACAACAACATTTTTAAACATAAACATGAACATAATATGTTAAAAAAATAAACCAAACCTTACCATATAATCATGCACATGAATATTCTACAAGTTGAATAATCACATGTAATAAATAATTTCATAATGATGGAATGCATAATGCCAGACATCATTCCTACAATTTCAATGCCTCATGCCAAGACTATAAATTAAAATTTTCAAGGCCTTGTTCCCAGACACTAGTTTGTATCATTATATCTACTGATTCATCGATGAGCTATAGTGGGCTCCACCCGTCACTTACTATGTCCAATGCATTCCTCGTATGAAATTGACAAAAAATAAAATAAACATTAGTATTAAATATATGATTAGAAATATCAATACTTAAACCATAAACCAAGAATGGTATAAAAATAGCATGTCCATAGTCAAACATAGCATAACCTATTCAATACAATATGGCAGATTGTATTATAATAAATCAACCTCAATCACGAATAATATCCATTAAAGTATGTTGAAATAGTTGAAAATGTTAAGTAAAACTCTTTGAGAGAAATATATTTTTTATGTGAAATCATTTAAAAGTCATAAATTTATAACGGAGTACAGTTAAAATATATATTTAAATCAAAGTTTATCATACCACTTTGATACAATTGAATGTAATTAACATTTTAAAACATTCATGTCCGTATAAATAAATCCTTAAAACCATTTTGAAAACATTGACATTAATGAGAAAGGTTTAGAAGAATAAATATTTAAAACATTTAAAAATGATTTTTTAGTTAATGAGTCCCTTAATAAAAATAATTTAGAAAACCCTTTTATGAAACATGGACATGGATGATATATATGTCCCAGTAAATATTTACACATAAACAATCTCATATTACAATGAGATTCTAGAATTAACCCTTACCATGTACTTTCTATTAGTAAAGGGTACATTTGAACTCATTTATAATTACCAAAGTATGTTATTAAAATATAATAGTACCATATTAATATTTAAGATATCATATATGATTGACATATTACATTATACTACCCATTTAATTAATAATAATTTCCATGTTAAAGTAACATTTTAGGTAATAATAGCTTTCTTTATCGTACATGTTTTAACATTGTTATTATTGATTGAATCAATGTGATCATGATTTAAATTCCTACATAATATAAAATGTGATATATATATATATATATATATATATATAATATATTCATAATATAAATATTTATTATATATAGATATATGAAATGTTAATCACTATTTATAGAGATAGTAGGTCGTACGTACGCATAATTGTAGTTTCCGTTTTCACATTGTATTGAATGGGAGTAAGGGAATGAGGTAAATTAATATATATATATATATATATATTTCTAGTAGAATTATTATGTCATATATTACATACTTATTAATAATTGTTATTTTTAAAGTCATTGTTAAATAGGGAACATGGAAATGAATCTCATCACGTCACGGATACCATAAGTCGTACGTATGCACGAGCGACAATATAATTTTATTGATGGTTATATTGAATTTAATTGGATGGTATATTATATATACAGAATCATTATCATTTTATATTTAAGATTCAAAATTCAGTTAATACTATTCAGAACTACTTTTTAAATGGCTAGTTTGGTAAGTCATGGTGCACTCGAACTCGATGTTGCGTGTGGCGCAAGCTATTGAATTAAATTAAAGAGATAACTTCTTATGAAATCATGGGGTATTACATTCTACCCTAGAATAAATTTCATCCTCGTAGTTTGATAAATATTTTGCGAAATTAAATTGTTGAAAATAGAAAATACCACTCTGGAAAGTCCACATCAGAAATAGGGTTACTAGAAATTTAGTCTTAATAATAGGGAAAGGGAAATGAAAATGTCATCACCAAATTATGATTTAAAATAGGGTAACATTTTTGGAAATTAGAGACACATATTTAGAGGGAAAATGTAAATATTTATAGGTATATATTATGGAAATCAATCACAATCAAGTGAATAATAAATGGAATATTGAGGGCTTCAAAGCCATAAATATAGGATTATTAAAATATCTTAAGTTCAATGAGTTATAAGGTATTATGATAACACATTTTTGGTTTTAAGATCTATTCTCTAAATTTAAAAAATTAATTTTCCCTATAGAACAAGAGAAAAAATACTTGATAAGTAGAGTTCCATCCTTCTACAGACATCTATCGCAAACTCATCTTTCACTCCAAAATATAATAGAATTTAAAAATATTATATTTATCTTAATAGTATAGGGTTCAAAAATAATGAATTTATAATTCATATTTCATACTATTTAAAAATTACATTATAAAAACCATGACATTATGTAGGCCAGTGGTTGGTGATGCACCGTTGTTTCACTTTAGATATAGGTTCAAGTATCGCGACCTTTTCGGACAGGATGGGTTGTCGCCTGACCATCAGGTTGTCCTTTTTATGACAATCCAAAAATTATATTAAGAAATTTTTTTATCGTAAACAATTTTATCCATCTTTAAACATATTTCATTCCAACCATTAGACTTATCCAAAATAATTCTATCCATGCTCACAATCCAAAATTTATCGGTAAGGTAAACATAATAGAGATACCTTTCTCAATGTAATAACATGTGAATACCTTCATCTTGTATTCTCTTTAAACATGGTAAAATGTAACACCTGGAATTACCATAATACCTTATTGATTACATTCATGCTCCCTTATTCCTTATAGAATACAATATATAATCCTTATATCGAAATTTTTTTTAAACTCCAATGATTATGGAATAGTCCTACAATGTATTTGTTTCAAGGTAGTAAAGAATATTGAATATAATTTATTCAAATCAATCATACCATAATCCAAAATTATTATCTTAGTTTCAAAAACATATTAAAGGTTATATTTTTTCCAACCATATATTTTTCTAAAAGGTTTAACATGAAACTGTGACACTTTACATGGTACCATAAAATCCCAAATCCTTGATGAAAATATACTATAGTAAAATCTTTATAAACTTTAAAATTCTTATAACTTGTACTCAAATGACAAAATTCTTTAATAATATCTTACAAACACTAATCATTCCTATTCATCATTAGTAGTATAATAACATTATTATTATCCAATAGCATCATTTCAGGTATACTCTTATAATTGGGACATTTATTCACGTAGTGTCCCAACTCCTTGAAGATGAAACAACATACATTTGAAACCTTTTTATTACCCTTTCAATCACAAGCTTTGTGGCCTTCTTCTCCACACATATAATAAACTCCCATCCCCTTCAACCATTTAGCAAGGTGATTCTTTCCGCAGTTACCACATGTTGGAAAATCCTTCTTTCCCATTTTCCCATTATTTATCTTTTTCTATGCAATCCTCTTCTTCTATTTCTTCCCTTAAAAATCTATAGGATTCATGGTTGTCATTACTAATCTTATTAACACATGATATTATTTCTTTATATGATGAGAATACGTGGGAGATTATTTCCTTTTAAATTTTGGCTTAATACCATGAAAGATATCATCCTCTTCACTCATTGGATCATGCGTATTGCTAGAGTTCTCATTACTTATACTAGCTGCCATTTATAAATGACAAAATACACTAGGTTATATCATATCATATTTTATAATTCAAAAACTAGAAAATTATCAGTATCAATAGACGATTTTTACACATATAATCTCATAAAAAAAATGGTTACTTTGATGACATATTTATGCATAAATCCTTCATAATGGTTTGTAAAGGAAATGTGAATTATTCTAAGAATATCCCCAGGGAGTTTCGTAACCAAGAGTGGTGCAAGGACCATTTTCGAGCACTAGTTCCAATTCAAGTCTATCTAAAAGCGGTGTTTTTGGGTTTTACCCCTAGATAAATTTGTGGCAAATCCACCACTACTTTCTTGTATTCATATAGGGATGTATTTCTCGTCAAATGTGAAAAATATCTATATTAAAAAAATTCTAGGATGTTCTTATATAAAAATACTCAGAGTCTAACTTAGGGTAATATTTCAAAATAGGAGTTTATCTAGATCTATTTCCAAAGTTGCTGCTAAACTTCTTCTAATACCAACTATAATGCACCAACCCTAGAAGTTCAGATCGGGTTCATTATTTAAATCCATTGGCATGATTACATGGAATCAGGTCCCCAAGGTCTGATTAGTTTAGAATTCTTGGAAAATATATTACAAACATGAACATTACATTACAATTTCTAACATAAAACACAACGTAAATAATTATTTGAGAATAATTTTATTCCTCTATCTTAACCATACTTATCAATCATGATAATATTCTTGGAATCATGGGAAAACAAAACATAATAAAGGGGTGAGCTCAGATTCTCTATAAGGGTAAATAATTTATCAGAAGCTATAAACATTTAAGGAAAGACATGTAATAAAAACAATAGCATTTTTTAAACATAAAATTGATCATAATATGGGAGAAAATAAATCAATACTTACCATATAAACATGCACATGTATATTCTACTAGTCAAATAATCCATTGTAATAACTAATTTCATAATGAGAGAATGCATAATTCCCGACATAATAACCACATATTCAATGCCTAGTTCCAAGACTAAAAATTAAAATTTTGTGAAGGCATTGTGAGAAGACACTAGTTTGTCTCATGAGACCTATCAATGCATGTATGAGCTATAGTGAGCTCCATGTGTCACTTACTATGTCCAATGCATTCCTCATATGAGAATGTTGAAACATAACATAAACATTCATATTAAAATAAAAATACGAAATTTCAATACTTTAACCATAAACCATGAATGGTATAAAAATAGCACATCCACATTCAAACATAACATAACTCATTCAAAGAAATATAGAAGATTTTATTATAATAAATCAACCTGAATCAAGAATAATATCTAGTAACGTATGATAACATAGTTCAAAATGATCACTAAAAATCATTGAGATAAATATCCATTTTTTGTGAAATCTTATAAAAGTCACATATTTATAATGGAAGGAATTTAAAATATATTTTTGAATCAATGTTTCCCATACAAATTTGAATCATTTGAAAGCAATTAACCTTTTAAAACATTCATGTCCATATAAATAAATCCTTAAAACCATTTTTAAAACATGGACATTAATGAAAAAGGTTTTGAAGAATAAATATTTAAAATTTTTAAATATTATGTTTTAGTTAAAGAGTCTCTTAAAAAATCCTATTGAAAAGACTTTTATAAAACATGGATATGGATGATAAATATGTCCCAGTAAATACTTAGTAATAAACAAGCTCATATAACAATGAGAATGAAGAGTTATCCCTAACCTTGTACTTTCCATTAGTCAAGGGTTCATTTAACCTCATGTATAAATACAATAGTATGTTATTAAATTATAACGGAACCGTATTAATATTTATGATATCATATATGTTTCATTTATTACTCTAGACTACCCATTTAATTATTGTTTCCACGTTAAAGTATCATTTCAGGTAATAATTGATTTCTTTATCATACCCATTTTAACTTGTTATTATTGATCGTATCACTTAGAACATGATTTACATACTTCAATAATATAAAATATGATTTATATATCATATATATTCAGAATATAATTATGTTTAATATATAGATATATGTAATGTAAAATATCATTTATGGAGACAGTAGGTCGTACATACACATAAATATTGTTTCCGTTTTCACAGCGTATTGACCGGAAGTAAGTGAATGAGGTAAATAAACACACAAAGAGATGTATATATATATATTTCCAGTAGAATTATTATTTCATATATTATATACTTATTAATAATATATATTAAATGAATATCATCATTTCATGGAGATGGTAATCTATATGTTCGCACGAGCGACAATATCATTCTATTGATGGGGAAATCGTATGTAATTGGATGGTATATTATATATACGGAATAATTAACATGTAATATTTATTATTTACCAAAATTACACTCCTTATTATACTAATCCAAATAATGAAGTCTTTAATAACAAACTACACCACGACGTGGATACAGTTAGCCGTACATACGCACATGTGGTGACTTTGTCATTTATAGGATGGATAGAATAATGTATGTTGTTGTAGAATATTTATAATAACATCACAGTAGGTAGAAGGTACTTGAGTAATAATTTTGGTATGGAAACAACAAGTGAAGAATAAGTGGAAGAGGAAAAGAACATTGAAAGAGTTGATGAATGGATTACCTCTTCTTCAGGTTCTTCCTTTTGATTTGAACAAAAGGGCTCCTTATGATGGCGTTCTATTAAATTTAATTCCTATAACACTACTTGAGGGTTGTTGGGATGATATTATAGATTTTTTTATCGGATAAAAATGTCTTTGGAGGTGGGAAAATAAAAGAAGGCGAGGTACCCTTTTATTAGAGAGGTGAGGGTCGCTTTAGAAAAAGCATGAAATATTATTTTATTATAAAATCATTTTCAATTAAAAATTGCATAAAAATATTTATTTTTAGGATAAGGTGGGGATGGGATGAAATAACTTCAAACAATGGGTTTTATAAATGTTTAGGTCACCATATTTACCTTATCTTTTAGATTTAACTATTGGTTAAATAGTTCAACATTTACCATGTGTCCTTGTATTATTATAATAAATGGTTAATAAACTTACTATAAAATGCCAAGAGAACTAAAAATGGTTCATTAATGAAATATTTATAATTATATAATTCCTTTGGTTGAACCTTATAATTTTTAAAATATTATATTATTTAATAATATAAAATTTGTTTTAAAAACTCATTTATGTCAATTTTGACACTATTTAGTATTTGGTTTTTCATAAAGTCATAATAAATTTATGACTTTGAATAAAATAAATTTATTTTTCCCTAACATTTCTTCTTCACCAATAAAATTAGTGAATGGGATCAAATGTAACAAATTACATATATTTTAATATTTATAATATCAATTATTTTAATCTTTCTTTAATAAGGTAATTACTACATCATCATTGTGTCATAAATAAATTTAACTATTCAATGTATAAAAATTATAAATAAAATACCATGATTTAAGAAATATATTTATCTTTCTAATAAATATTTATAATCTATTTTATCTTTTGTATAACTGTATATTGAAAATGGTTTAGTTAATAAACTTTGAATTTATCACTTTTAACTCTTCTTTAAACAAAATATAATAACTGTCCTAATTTGACCCAAATGGATCAAAAGGATATTATCATTATCATAAGGTTGATTTATGTCCAAATACACTTTTACAATTGTATTAGAACATGTTTTGGGTTAATTTTCAAATTATTTTTACCTTTAATTACCGTATTTACTTTGTAATGTGGAAAATAAAATTTAAAAGATATTATTCACCAAAAATTATTTTCATCTTATTGAACCACATATTACTTACTGATTTCAACTGTGTCTCTTGGATTTTTAAAATTCAGTTCACATATGTGGTAAAATTACGTTTTTTTCAATTTTATAAATGTGCCTAAAAGCTGCGTAAATGTGCCTAGAAGGTGGGTAAAAATATGTTAAAATGGTTCAATAAAATTTCATATATCTAATCTTATTATAAAATGACTCTAATGACTTAAATTTTACTAATATATGTATTATTTATCTATTTTAAGATAAATTTCTAATTAAAAAAATTATTTAAATGAAAAAGTCATTTTTTATGTACTATGAAGTATTTTTCACTATTCTTCAAAAATTGATTTTTTTCCGAAAAATACCAATAATTCACCCTAAGCTATTTTGATATTTCAAATTAAAAAATAATTTCTATTTTACCAAACTCAAAATATTGAAATTTCATTATTTAATTATAAATTAATTCCCGTTGTCAAAACTAGAACGCGGGGTTTTGAGAAGTAAAATCTATTAAAAAAAAGATATGTATTAATGTCCAATTTAAATGTAAAATTAATTTCACTGACTAACATTGAATTAAATGATAAAAATATAATCTAATTATACTTTAAAATCAATCTAATTTATAGTTTAATAATATAAATTATTTTGATTAAAAAAGTTGTTTTCAATAATACTTTAGTATTTTCCACTATTCATCAAATATGAGAGTTATCAGAGAAACATAAAAAATTTATCCAAACTAAATTTTTATATCTCTATTTTAAAGAATATTTTTATTTTATCAAATTGAATATATTAAAGTGTCTAATATTTCATTTAAAATGGGTTCACAATTTAAAGGTGACAAACGTTAATTTATTTTGAAATACACTTCTTTTATATGACAAAATGGATTTGTTCTTATATTACGTTCAAAAAACCAAATAATATGGATGTTAAAATTATGTGGAGTATATAAGATTCAAAATTAAGTTGATACTATTCATTATAGCTTTTTAAACAGAACGTTTGGTATGTCGTGGTGTGCATGAAGTCAGTGTTGTGTGTGGCACTAGTTATTGAATTACCTTTAAGTTATAACGTATTATGAAATCCTGTGGTGTTATATTTCTTATATTGGAGATGGTGTAAATGAGTATGAAAAACAATCCCTGTGTTCTTTATGATCTCATTTTATAACCATTAGTAATTTATAATTCCATCAATGGAAATGATTATAAACTACTCTAAGAGGCGATGAAACCTGGAGTTCATGAGTCACATAAAAATATATTGTTGGTTCATGACCCCAAACAAGATTAATATAAACTCAATTTAATAATACCGAAATTTGGATGTAATTCCATATAATATCTTTCACTTTTATATTTAGCTAATGATATATAGACCACATGTCAATCATAGAAAATCATATACCTCCATTAAACATGTCAATGAAATTTAAAATTTATAGAAAAATGTAATAATTATTGATTTTCATCTGATTCAACATCTTGTATCCAATAATCAACCTCAGACTACCATCTGCATTTTTGGAAAACAAAATTAGTGCTCCCCATGGTGACAAACCGGGGCTAATAAAGCCTCTTTACAAATATTCATTGATTTGGGTCCTCAAACACTATAATGAATGGTTTATCTATTAAGGATCTATTAAAATCAATGTTGCACCTAGCAGCAACATTATTCCAAACAAGAAACTATGTTGATAGGGTACTGTCATAACCTTCTCAATAAATACATATAAAAACTCTACGAAAACTCCAAGAACCTCTACCTATGCACCTCATTTTAACTTTGCTGAGGAATTATACATTAAGGAAATATAGGGATCTACTCAACTACCACACATATTGAAACCCCACTCACCAATGAACACCAAAACATACCCCTCAATATAAGAAAACACAACCCTCCATTTGAAATAATCAACAACTATGTGAAAAGAATAAAATTAATTCATGCCAACAATGAGATTATATGGATGTGTCTAGAGAAAAAAAACTCTCCCAAAAACTGATGTTTCCCTATCATCAGTTTTCATTCCTGACACACATCAAATAATCTATTGTATCATATTGTTATCCTCGAGTACACTAGTGGTGTAGCAACACCCTCCATTTCATGTCCAAATGCTTAGAAGAAGATAGATAAATCAAATATTACAAATATATTGAATCAAATTATGATGAAATCATGGTTGATGATAAATTGATCATACCTCAAATTGCCTATGGGCCCTCTAGAACTGGAACCACTTTTTATGCATATGGCATCAACCAGATCCTCTTCTTAACTATGGATAGTATCCATGTCCACATATCGGATGTGGTCCTTGATAATGAAGGAAATACTTGGGTTACACTCTTCCAACTCCCTCTCCCCTATAAAATCATAAACCTATAGAACATAATTTGAAAGGCCCAACTATTGATACTACGTCAAGGAAAATTGCCAATGCTGATGGGATGGTCCTAAATACCTTAACCATACTGAATAAATGGGTCTGAAAGACACTATCATGGATGGTGACCATGAATTATCAATAAAATCATAAATCAAAATAGTTCTTGGTAGGTTCACGGAATCTTCCAACCCTGAAAAAACATAATGTTTATTATTGAGGTAATCACCCTTCCAATCAAACTATTGATTGTATAAACACTTATAACCCTCCATATGAAGAAATTCTCTTTGGAGGTCCCTGAAAATCCATTAATAATGGTTTTATATCCTACTCAAGAACCTTCTCTATCAACTACATCTTAATTTTCACATATAAATATATAATTAGAATAAATAGAGAGACTAAATAATAAATTCTGCTGCGAAATAGCTCCTCCTTGTGTCAGTCGTGGGACTCCTTATCTAAAACGTATTTTACTAAATATGATTAATTTTTCTTAAAGATAATATCCATCACTAGAAGACAGATACTCTCATACCAAAGGGATAAAAAAATATGACAACATTTACCCATTTGACTTAATCAATAATAATAAACCCCTAAACTTCTTCTATAATTCATCCCACAATACATTGGTCTCCTTTTTGTCCTCGACATGAAACATCCACCACTTATGTGCTAATACCATCAATTTTATATCTTCTTTGGGAACCCATTACTGAGATTATTCTTTAATCAAGATGGAAGTGATCCCCAATTACACCATCCATCACTCCATCTCTAAATCAAAGACACTACTCTCATTATTGACAGGGATCGAGAACAAAAATTCAAACAATGTCATCTACAACTGCTTATTATTTTGAATATGTTTAACCCTATGATGGTTAATGTGATGAACCTATTTAACATCCATAACTCAGACTAAATGAAGGTGGTGACTAATAGTAATCTATAACAAGAAAGGGGTAACAACTAAGTCCAATGGAAATGGATTTATTTAAATTCATTATATTAATTAATTAATTAATATATATAACCATCCCATTAAAAAAATAAATCATAAAAGTATTATACATGTACCACTTGTGGGTTTCAACCTTTAAAACATATTCAATTTTTTTAATACATTTAGATAAATTACGTTTATTACATCAGATCATAGTGGGGATTTCAATTCCAATATACTACTAAGTATCCATTATTGTTGTCACATATCACGGTTGATTGACATTGTTTCATTACCAACCCATGTAGTCCTCAGTGGTTCCTAACTCTGAACTCTACACTATATCATTAACCAGACCTTTGATACCACTATATCAAAACACACACACTAGTACACTTACATTCCATGTAATTAAGAGATTGAGTGGCCATAGATTCTGTCATCTAGTAAGCCTCATGTTAGTGATGATAATTGATGGTATATCACAAAATATTTAGAGGAATTACACTTAACTCTTCTAGTAAAATAGATAAAATACCCCATCCAATAACTATACAATGTTAACAAAAAATATCCTATAAAATCTAACCCAAAATGAATGAATATAAATGGATACAAACATCTCAAAAATAATATCAATTGACTCTTGTTGTAGAAATTATAACAAATACAAGCTTCGATTTAGTACTATCTTGCCTGATTACCAAAGGCCTCAAATAAACCTAGAAAATTGTTTATATATTTTTTTGATAAGGATTACATGTGTACTTAGAATGTTCATATCCATGGTCCCTCATGAAAATGTGAAATGGAAACCATATTTCCCCAGTGAAAAAAATAATAAAACAAACCATCACCTACATGAGTCAACAAATTATACCCCATCCTAATCAATTTTTTCTCGACCAATAAAAAATCGAAAATTAGTAAAGAAATAACATAATAATTGAGAAAATGGTGTCTCACAACCACATCCCCATTTATTTTCTACTCATATCCAATTTGAGAATATACTTCTCTCCCATCCCTTCCATATCCACCAATGCTGGAACCAACCTTATATCATGTATCATGCTGCCGACCACATATCACCTATTTTTCAACCAACTTCATATCTCATATCACATTACCTGATAATAAGGGAATCATGAGCACATAGGACTTAAAAATCATTCCTACACCCAACTACAGATGAACCCCAGAACATATCTTATTATACACCAATTTTATTACATGAATCAATTATTGAAGGGAGTGTAGGGGATATGAGGTAGTCATCCATCCATAACCTACCCAACCAATATGTAAGGGAAAAACACCTCACATAGTCTCTAGGTTATGGTCAGGTTATCAAATTATGGTTGGGTAGGAAACATAAATAGAAGATAATATATATATAAATGTATAACACACCCCCCACATCAATGGTTTAACATATAAAACACTACCACAACCACCACTAGAACACTAATGATAACGTGACCTAAATTTCTACCGCTAATTTAGATAATAGGACAACATTGATCAAAGAAAGGGGACATAACTCAATTTATATTTTACATTATTTTATATAATAATTGAACCATAGATATTTATCTTTATAATTATCGAACTAAATTTCCACCAATGAATTATTCAACCATTACCACATTATTATAAAAGAAAATATAATTAAATTATTGTCGAACTACTACCAAGAAAACACCATGTCAAGCCTTGATATCCTATCAAAGGCACTGAGCTAAATTCATTCGAGGCTACTAATATATTAACATTCTAGAATACCAATACACAAACATACAAGGATTCCAATATGCAAACAACCACGTTCACCATACTGTAAACATCAAAAAAATTGAAAAATCATATTCCACATAGAGTATTAATTTAGGGGATTTATATATTTAATCATTTAAAGAGTATTATTGAATAAATACAACACTAAAAGGAATAATTATATTATACGAATAAATCATGAGACAACAACAATAATTACAAGAATGTTTAATAACTATATACACATCACACTATTCCATTTCTGTTTCATTAGTTCATATTATTATCTGCATTATAGAAAAACATACCATTCACCATATAGAAAAAAAAGTCATGATAATCTAATAGATTCTCATAAAATGTATAGATATAAAATCCATTTACTAAAATAATCTTCTTAATTTTATAAACAAAGGAAAATAAAGATAAGATGAACCATAAAGCCAAAACCATATAGGGGATCCTTGAATCAATCTATAACATAGTCATGTATCATCATAATTATAGAAAAACAAACCCCCAACTATAATAAAAATATCCATTATGAAACCTCTAAATAAAAAAGGGATATCATGGAGAGAAAGATATGAAAGACTATAATGGAATTACCTATATGGAATATCAAGAATCCAAGGATGAATACCAAAGACCTGCAGCTATTAAGGCTCCCAAAATTGACTATTAATCACATAAAGGTTAATAATAGAAAAGGTGGAATGAGTGAAATTGGAGGGAGCATATAATTTATTGATAAATTTATAATTTCACTATTTATTATGTGAATGATTATGTCACATAGTGAACCATACATGGTTTTTATTATCTCAATAATAGGGTGATCGATCCAACATGAATACAAGGGATTTCATGTTTTTAACATATCCTTTCACACTGTGAATCCTTAGAAATACTAATAACTAATAATACACTAATAACATTCATGAAATAAAACATATTACATTCCATGGACTACTTTATGATAGATATTGAGGAATCCAAGTCTCTGAAGTCACAAATCCACTATGTAAACAAACATTCACTCTATGAATGAGTGATTCATAGTGGGAACAACCACCCAAAGTAACATATTTAACTCAAAATCCTTCCCCTCCTTTCTCAAAATCATCCCAGGTCTCCTAATACTCAATGATCCTAATGAAATGGGATAAAATGGTCTGGACCATTTATCAATATTGTACTATGACATCCAATGCCTAGTACACAGATAAGTAACTTGACCCAATGGCCTCATGGCCTTAAGTGGATGTCCATGTAGGTCAAATGTCTCTGGCTAAATGTAACAGTATATACTGGTGTTGTGGGGAGATTATACCCTATTTTATTAGAGCAGCATAACAATTGTATAAAAAATGATTAAATAGTGGATACATAATATAAGGAATAATGTAATTTAAATAATCTAGATATAATAATAATCAACATGACATTATCATAAATAATAAAGATATTTATATACAGTAATATGTACAAAATGGTTCCATTTCATGGTGCATTGAAAAATGGGGGATAAAAGGGGAAATGATGAAGTATGAAAATAACATACATACTATAAAAAATAGATGAAATGTTTAAAAACTATCTCCAATAGAATACCAAGATTTATATCACCCCTCTACTCCCATATCCATTATAGTATAGAGAATATGGCATCAATAAATGGATGCTTCCTTTTATCCATACCAAAATTAATGATGTTTGTGTAGGTACTAATCAGTGACCTGAACATGGTTGGAGTAAAACTAAATACGCCACTACCACTGTCACTTAATAGTATCCAATCAATGAATATAATATGAAAATTGTCTGGGAATAATAATAATGGAAGCAATACTATACACAAAACCCATTAATCTTGGGTTCTTTAGTAACACCCATAGACGTCTACATACTTTTTCCTAAGTGGGAATGTCCACGAAAAAGTGGATTTATGATATAAAAATATTTATATAATATGTTATGGGACCTATGTTAGAGAGATGAGGTGTACACATATTAAAATATTAAAATTGGACTATGAGGATCCATGAAACATATGAATTTAGAATTCAAGTATATGTCATAAGGCTCGTACCATCAATATATCTCCCAATGGTATTCTACATGATCTATAGGAACACATCTACTGTTGTCTCAGTTATAACTATTAAGAAACCAAATCTTGTTATGTTTCTTGGTTCTTAAATCATGTTGATTATATACAATTCAAGGATTTTGATCAGAATGCCCAAAGAAATTTTCAAGGGTAAATAATTTCATGCCTGATAATATAATCCAAGGAGAGTATGAGACTTTTAAAACCACGTTTTTAAAGTTAAAGATCATCATAGATAAGATTAAAACCCAAGGAGAGGAAACACCATGTCTAAACTCATTTTTAACAATTCAATAAATCCATGCCCCACTTATTGATTTGTATAGAAATCTATAATTATAATACTAAAAAATAGGCATAAGATAATTCTATCTTTAATTCACTCAATTCAATAACCACATAATTTATAAGGGATAATATAAAATCACCTTATATGGTGGTTCAATTCCATATCCAAGTATAAGGGTTAGGCATAATTTCAAACCATCCATGTTGTTTAATTATAATATCTTGTTTATGAGGGATTGTCCAATACACATTTTGAGGTGTCTTAAATGTGAAATAAGGAAGGGATTTCATAGATATTTAAGTCAACACACACCAAGGGGTCATTAAAGTTGTGGTATAAAACCTCCAATGATTAAATTAGTTCACAATTACTATACAACATTAGGTACAAAAAAATGTATTTAGTTAATGTAAATTTTATGGTGTGACACACATAAGGTTTAGTAAATGAAATAATGGCATAGAATATATCCCACTTGAAATTTATAGAAAATCATTAATCCATTTATAGTATATGGGTAGTAGAATCATCATCCAAAATATGAAACAAATATGAACTATATCAATAGAAATCGATGAAATAGTCAAATGCCCTTAAAATAGAGAATATTAGAATGAACAGAAGAAGAATATGATATCAAAGTGAAAATGGTGAAAGGAATTAAGAGGGTTAATTTAATTATTGATGGGGATCCAAAATGACTAATGGTCCCTGAATTAGATTTCATATGATGGAAGAAATTCAATGACTATTTTGGGAGAAAAAATTGATCTTTGTGGGAAACTACTAAAAAATGAAGAAGCAAGATGGCTGAAAGGGTTAATGTATTAAGGGGTAAACTAAAAAATTGTGATATTTTTATAGAGTACATAGTTTGATTATATGGTTTTCTACACCATGAAATATCACTATCTAAGTGGACCATAATTTTTAATCATTATCAAATGGTTAGAAAAATCATGTGTAGCCCTTATATGCTTATTGTCCAAGAGACATACTAGGGCATACTTGGAGCATGGTTACAAGAAACTGTGTGCAAACCAAAAACACTACACCTATAATTTGTTGTTGTTTTTTCATAGCCATGAACCTCATCTTATATGGTTAAACTAAACATGATCCTTATTTATAGGTTTTTATGGTTGATATACATGATTATAAATAATCATGCACCAACCATTTGCCTGATGTTGTTTCAAAAGAAACAAGATCTTGGGCCTCTGAACAAGCCCTAGTTGATCCTGAAACACCCATAAAATCAATATGAATTATCATATAGTTAAAAATATTAATTTTATTGAAATAAATAAATACATAACCCTCTAAAAATATGGTTTCTTACAATCTCCCCATCTTAAAACATCTTATCCCCAAGTTTCCCTATGGGGGGTTTATCATCATCTAAGAATAATTCTAGGAACAGAGCATATATGGAGGCCTATCACTCCTAGTTCTCATCCTATAAATGGTAATTCTTCTATAGAAACCATGATATAGGTATATACCTAACATAAATATCCTTAATTATATAATAAAAAAATGAACCAGGAACTGTTCAATGGAAGAATCAACATCAAAATCAACCTCATCTGATAGAAGGAAATGAATGGGTTAGATTGATATTAATGTAACCTTGAAATGTGAAAAAACATGATGTATAGTAATTTATATCTAATAGAGTGTTATATAATATGTCACTATTTTACCCACTCTAAAACCTAAAATTGTATGTCAAATCTCAGCCTAATCTTACATTTCTACATAATCCATCGATGCCTCGGTTTAGATGAAACACATAAGAATACTCAATCTCAGAAATCATACATTATAGGTCATCTATAATAATTTATAAATGAATTAATCCAATATGAAGATATATACATATGAATCCTAATCAGTTGTACCTACTCTGAGGTCTCCTAAACATGGTGATGTCTGAGTAGAACTATCTCTCCTGCCTCTAACTCGTATAAGTGTAAATATCAAAGCCTAATATATATGGTTTCAAATGGATCCATCCATATTATATCTTGGTAAATATTATTATAATATACCTCTAAAAGATCCAAGTGATTCTCCCAGGAACCTCAATAGTCAAGGATAGATGCGCAGATCATGTCATATTATTCCAAAAGCATACACTTAGATAGATCATTAGTTTTTGGGTAATTTTCTATACTCAGTAGTACCTATGAACCAACAATTATCTATAACCACGTCTAGAACCACCAAGTTTACAAAAAATAAATATTTTATATAATAATTTTTGAAACCCAAATAAGGAATAAAATCCCTTTAAAATATATCCTCCCATGATCCTCTATTGATAAGGTATATATGATAGTTTAGAATTAGAAAACCATCACCAATTTATGCAAGATAACCCATTTAGTGTCACTACCTTGAGTAAATTTTAGTAATCCAATCATGAAATTCCTTATTACATTATCCGATATTTAATCAAGAATTTGAAATGTCGGTAAAAATACCATCAGTCACTGATGTTCCTCCTTCACATACTGATAGTTGGAACACTGAGTAATGAAACCAGTTATCACTCATTTCCTTCTAGGTCACCATATCTAAAAAAATATTATGGTATATATTGTGAATCCTATGGAGTACTATGAATTTAGTATAATGTGATTCCCATATTATGTACTCTCATAAATCATTAAGTTTTGAGATGTTTCCATGAATATTTAAGATCTTATCCCCAACAATGATGCAACTAGGTGGTTGGTCTTTACTTGAATCACTATTCCTTGGGATTAAGGATCTAGGGAACAAAATGTGACTCATCTTCACTATATCAAAAAATTGAGGAGGTCACATATGAATCCATAAGAAACAAATACTCGTGAAACACTTTAATCTCAAGATGTATCTTAGAAAAGAGATCCATCAACTTTCATTCACCCCTAGCTTTCTGAACCACATGTGCTTGAGTCTTTCAGCTTAGAGAATCAGAAACTACATTTATTTTATCATTTGTATAAGAGGGATAAAATTTGAGGACTGTAGGTATTCAAACCATATTCACTATAAAATATTGATTTCTTGTTGAGTGAATTTGTGTTAATTGATTTATTTTTCTATGTATATAAACAATCGTTTCCCAATTATATAATGATTCAAACAATGTAAGTCATGTACTATTATTTCTAAATAGATTTGATGTGTTAGGAAATTTCTCGCAGGATGTCTCAAATGGAGTTATTTATACACCATGAACCTCTATTCATTTATCATATCTAACCCTAGCCTGATCTCGGATGTGTTAAAATAAAATATATATCTTCTTACTACCTATATAAGAATCATGATTGATACTATAATCGATCATTATTTGAGATTATAAATTTATTTCTAACAATATTTAGACCATGTAAACCAAAACCCCTTCTTAGTGAATATATTAATTGTAAAATCATAATATTTGATGAAATATTTTTTTATCTTGCATTATATAGCAAAACATGTTTCTTTGAAAGCATGTATGAAATAAGACACTAAGAATTAGCAAACCACGAAATATTATTATTATAACCTAGATCATAAGTATGTCGGTATGAATAATATTAACTACATTATGAAATAATCATATAAAATCCTACTCAATATAAATTTATTTTTAAATCATTAGTATGAAATTAATTAATTTATAGTAATGTAATTATATTAATTAAATATATATTTTCTTCAGAATGATTTCTTTATTGATTTTTAGGAAAAAATATTAAAATTTATTTATATAAATTTTAGAAAATTTATTTGAAAAGTTTTACTTCACTTTAATTATTATATAATAAAACTTTTATTATGGTGAAATTTTGCAATTTTCTCATAAAATAATTATTTTTTATTCAACAGTGAAAAATGCAGTTTTTTATAAAACATCCATTTGTTTTTATTTGTTAAAATAGAGAAACATTATGCACATTAAAACAGTTTTCCCTAATGAGAAAGTTTATAAATTAAATTTATACATTATATATCAATAAATTTTTTTTTATTTTAATACAATATTTAATACTTGTCATATGATTAATGTAAAAATCCACTTATGTTGGCAAAATTACACTTCTCTAAAACCCTATTTTTTGTCACATCAATGATTTTTTTTTTGTATTTTTGAAAATTAATTTGAAATAATAAAATTTATTTTCAAAATAATCATGTCAGAATTACCTTAGGAAGGATCTTTGGGTTTTTTTGAAAGGTTTCATTTTTTTGATTAATAGTGAAAAATACTAAATTTTAATTGTAAACAACTTTTTCATTTATTTTATTTATAATGAAAGACTATAAATTTATTTTATAAGAAATATTAGCTCCATTATATATATCTATTAATCTAATTAAGGTAATTTTATTGAATTTTATACATTGTTTTTATATAAAAACGTTTCACATTTTGGAACATTTCTCTATTCAAAACCCCATTTTCTCGTTACATATGTGAGATTAATTTTAAATATTAATTTTTCAATTATGGGAATTTCATTTTATCAAATTTATTCCATATTTTTAATCATAATAATTTATATTATCTAGTACAGTGAAATTATTTTTTTACCATAAAAAATAGTAAAAATAGAAAAAAAACTACTTATCGTCACTATGGTAAAAATTGGTTTTTCATAGGGGTTAATGTAAAAATATAAGGGTTAAAAAATATTCAAAAATATTCAAAAATATTTTTTCTGGCCATATTTAGACCATTATATAAAAAAATATTTTTAATACTCTATATTTTTCTTTTTTCTTAAGAAAAACATGGGTAAAACCTTTTATTTTCAAAAAAGTACAAGTGTTCCACTCAACTCAATTATAAAAGGCTATCCATATCTTCTCTAATTCAAACCATAAAACCCTATTGGATCCATAAGTATCTTCCTAAATCCATTATAAAACGTTTTCCTCTCACCCAGTGAGCCTTGTTTTTGGACTGAAGCCAAGCTAGGAAGTCTTTTTTTGGAAACCTAAGGTGGTTACTCAAAAAAGAATAAATGTTCTTAAAAGAGAGCTTTTATTTTATTTATTCTTACAAATCTATCAATTATTAATAAATAATGTTGTTTAAAAACTTTATTAAATTCCATATAATTATATGTATTTATTTTTATTGAATTGTCTAAAACCATATCCACTTCAATCAAATTGGTTACAAAATAATTCGTTATGTGTACAGCAGATTCTCACCTCTTGAACTGATGTCATTTGTTTATCCATTACCACATCCCATGATTGGGTATGGTGATGTATATCAGGTATATATATGATATTTATAACATTATTATACCTATAAAGTAACTATATCATTTATAACATTTTACATTCCATTTTTATGGGATATGATACTGTCATTCAGGTGTACAATGGACTACCGCCTCGCGAAGTAATGTGATTTTCCTTCAGTAAGGCTTTACATGTTAGAAAATATATATAAAGTTAATAAATATAAATTATACAAATTAAAAATAATCATATTACTTAAAATTTTATCACTATAAAAAATTTAATATATGTTTTATTTCTTACCTTTTGACTCACTGAAAGATGATAACATCGTTTCGTAAAGTATGTACTACCGCATTCATGAAGCAATGTGACTCTCTCTTTTCATCACCACAACAAATGGATTATATGTGTAAGAATATTTAAATAAATAATATTATATTTATGACATTATTATCAATACTTAATTATAAAAAATTATTTTCATCCATTCTATAATGATTGTTGAGAAATTGAAATGTTAGTCATGTGTTAGTACGACATGTCATCTGCATGATCTTAATGTACATCAATTCTAAAACCCATATTTCATGATTGATATTAAAATTTAAATTTATTTATAAATATAAAAATATTTTTTAATATTATTCTGGACATTACGGAACCATTATCAAATTAAGATAATAAATAAACCACAAATCAAAACAAACATTGAAAAACAAACCATATATTACTCGGAATGTGATTTTAATAAAGAATTTTATATAAAATAGTAATAAAATGACATAAGTAGATAATATAATGTATGATATTTATAATTATAAATTTTCAATAGATTTATAAAAAAATAAATTTTTTACAAAGGGGGTTTTAATGTGTATAATGGAAGTCGATGCTTAAGGTAATGGATTTTTACCTCACTATATTTTTCTGTGAAACACATACCATATTCATCGCCTATTTAATTTATTTGGTGTATATACATCCAATAAATTTATTTTATTATTATTATAAATAAATTTATGTATATTTACATATGAATTTTAGGATTTATCTTTCATGGGGTCTATGGTTACAATGTTGCCAAAGCTGTAAGGGATTTTTGTCTCAATTTTCCCTTTTCTAGGCATATGGTTCTGTTATGAACCTATTATAATTTATGTGGTTTATAAGATAACACATTGTCATGTAATATCATGAATTTATTTATTCTCATGACATTTTAAGATTATTTAAATGACATTAATTTGTTGGTATTATGTATTAAAAGTACCAAAGTAGTATGAATTTTAGGATATAGTCTCACTGTTTATTGAGATTGTTTATAAATATGACCAGATATCATGATTAATATCTAAATAAACTCAATGAATTTATTATCATATCGTTGTGTAATGCGAATAAATTTTTTCACTTTAATTACATCTCTTCTTGTAATCATGATCTCAAATTATGAAAAATAACCTTTTCAATCGAAACCCATTTTATTCCAAAAACATGTCTTCACGAATAGTTTTAAAAAATTTTGTTAACATTTTTAAAATGATTTTTTAATGAAATTATAACCATTTATTACTTTTAAATAATCCAAGGAATGTATTATTCATCTCATTTTCCAAACAATTCTCATATGGCTCTTACCAACAATGTCAAAGGAATATATGTTTTCACGTATATAATATGAATGGAATTTTCCACTATTTAGACTCTTGTTTTCATTGAATATTCCATTATAGTATTTCAAGAATATTTTAAAATAAAATTTTTTTGTATTTTTTTTAAATGCCATATTCAAATGTAAAAGGTTATTTTCCTCAAAAAAATATTAAAATGATTTAAAATATTCTTTTACAAATTTTCAAGGATATTATTTAATAAAATAATTTTTAAAATGTAATATGTTTTCAAAACTGATTTTCCAATAAAACATCTCTTTAAATAAAAAAATGTTTAAAATAATTTTTAACGGTTCCTTTATAATTTTTTCATGTTTATTTTCAAGGAAAAATACTTCCAAATAAATTTAGGTTTTAATAAAATATCATCAATTAAAATTTATCTTCTTTAAATAAAAATGGGTTTTGAATTATATTTCAAAATAATTATACAATTATGATGAAATAATTTGATATAACTTAATATTTTCTCAGGATATAAAAATTTTATACCATTATTATTCTTTCTTAGAATGGTTTATGATGGAAATATGAATATGGTACCCCTTTTATTTTCATGTGTTATACCATGAAGAAATTCTTCTGAAACCCACTTCACATTCCAGGGTTTATGTTGTGATGAAATTATGAAATGATTACAAAACATGTCTCTTTATCACTGGTGACTATATGATGAACATTTTATAAAGCCCATTTTCATTTCAATGGATACTGTATGATGGATTTTTTTGATATTTTTCATACATATATATGATTTTTGTTAGGTGGATATTAAGACATATATCTATCTCAAATTCATTGGATATATATTTATATATCTTTATAAAAAATACAAGAATGGGGAGTAAACCCATAATAGTAAGAGAGTTTTCCCATAATGATGGTCTTAAGAGTTAACCATGAGTATTATGATTATTTTTGTAGTGAATCCATTCCACTGTGATATCATTGGATGTGATCCTTGACTATTGTCGAAGTGACTTTTTACTATTATTTTTATTCCATAATTTAATGTCTTAATCCAATGTTATGCTCTCATGGATCATGTTATTTTATTTCCTTATGGTTTATATATTAGGAACTGCCAATAATTATTCAATGACTCAATACAATGATCTTTGTTATGTAGTGTATGGGTTTCATATGTTATTCTCAAGTAATCATACCCTTATTTTATTATTATACTTATGTATCTCCATTTTTTACCCTTACTAAGAATCAATTCTCACACATTCTGATTTTTCCTCTCCCCATGTTATGAAGAATTGTTTTATGTAGGGTATGTTTTTTAAGAGTACTATAGCATATGATATTTATTGGTGGTATTGAATATCATTAACCAAATTATATTATTGTGTACCATGTCTTCAAATTAAAATAAAATATTATGATCCTCTTGTGTGTGTTTATGTAAGGTATTTTGTATTCACCTAAAAAATGTAATATCCATGTATAAAAATTCTGGGTCTTTATAGTTGGTATTATAGCAATGGAATAGTTAACCATTGGGAAAAAGGAATAGAAAACTTTAGTGAGTTACCTAGGGATATTTTAGAGGATATGTCTATGGATGTATCAACGGATAATTCTATGTATGATTTGAATTATAGGGAAATGTACCCTAATTTTGGTATAGGTTAGAATAAGTGGGTTCCAAAAAAATACATAACAATTGAGATAATATGAGAAGATGTAGCTCAAGGACAAAGGTACCTTGGGGTAACAAGTTCTCAATCGTTGCATTAAGCTAGATTTGATTAACACCTAATGCATGAAAATGGGCCTTAGTATAAAAATGTTTTGGCACTACTGAAGGATATTCTTTGTAAATTCAAAAACTCTTTTTCTAACCATCGGAAAGGATCTATATAGATGATGACTGTGAATAAAATAGGATAAAACTAATTAATCTATATTAAAAAGATGGTCCAATGAATTAGTCCCCTCATAAGTGATTTTTCATAATTATGTTGTAACCCACTATGATTAGAGTTTCTCAGAAAATGCTTTTTAGTTCTCGTCAATAGAGGGTTCCCAACAGAACTCGGTTAACATTGAATGTCATGTAAAATTTGTTAATGAGAATCCAAATGCTTTGATTACTATAGTGATGGTATTGTGATTATTCCAAAATCATTTATCACATAACAAGAATAAAAACATGCACCATAACCAGCTCTCAAACTCAACAAACAAGATAGGGATATACTTTGATTAGACTTCAGTTAGTGGATACCATGGATGAATGAAGTTAGATTTTTTATATGTTGATAATGTGGGATGAAGCAGCCAAGGAAGTGTCTCAACGAGAAGAGATGATGTTTTTAATATGAAAAATATGACACAAAGAAATTAATTAATGAGGTAAAATGAAAATTTTAATTAATAAAATTGATTGGAATGTTTGTCACTATACAAATTAGCAAAAGTTGAATGTTTTATATGTGTAAATTATAGGAATTATGCATATCAATGTCCTAATGTTAATTAAAGTGATTATAATAATAAAAGTTGAATGATTAATGATTTTTCTATTGATGATGATGTGAATACAAAAGGTTTATGAAATGAAAGAGTTAATAAGTAATAGTATGATGAATTACAGTTAATGGATTGAGGATGGATTGGAATAGTTGATGTGTTTATGTTTTGGAATTCAAGAATAATGAAATATATAATTATTTTTCAGCATAATTATTCTGTTATGTATTTTAATAAATACGATATATAGTATTGATTTAATAGAAATGTGATTTAATGAAAATGTGGTATTTTTATTATGTGAATATAACCATTAATATGTTTCTAATGTTGAGAAAATGGTGATTATTTTTCGAAAAAGAGATGATTGATATGAATAAAGTAATTGGATGGTATTGATAACCTTAAAACGAAGTAATGATTTGTGGAGAAAGCGGTTTGTGTAATCAATTATGATTTTTATATAGTTATAGTATTTATAGAATATATTCAATAATAGGATTCTCTATTCAATGAACAAGGAAGAATTTATGTTTTTTTATTCAATAGCATGCAAGACATGTAACACCGAGATTCAATAAGCCATCAAATAATATTATTATAACCTATTTGTTAAGTGGGTTTAAAGAATAGTATTAAATAAATTCTAAAATATTAAATTAAATTTATTAAATAATAAAAATTTATTTAAAAACTATTAGTAATTAATAATTCAATATTTAGTAAAGTAATTATATTCGTAAAAAATGTTTTCTTAAAAAACATACTTTTTTATATTAAAAAATATATATTTTATTTATATGGAAATTTTATGATTTATTTGATAAACCTGACTTCATTTTTGAAATAATCATATAACAATTAACAAATGGGGAATTTTTGGGATTTTTTGTAAAAAACATTTTTCCAGTGAATATTGAAAAATAAATATTTCTATAAAATGATTATTTTCATTCAATACATTTATTAATTTAAATGAATAATTTTTGTTTAAATTAAAATAATTACTATTTATTAATATTTAATGCAATTATTTAATTTTTAATCATAATTATGTTTTATTTTGTTATAAGTTTAATTTTTTGATTTAAAAAACGTTATTTATGAAAACCATTTTAAAGTACGTAATGTTTCTACATTTTAGTTAATTAAAATAATTCATAATCGGGATTGTTATAAATCAATTTTATTTATTATATATATGTAAATTTAAATTTAAATTCCTTTATTAACTATTATAAAAAATATATTTAACATAAAAATCATTTAATAAATAAAAAAATACCCTTCTCGAAAAGTAGTTTTTTCATCGCATTTGTGGGATTTGTTTGGAATTTAATTTTTTTAGATTTTGTAAATTTTATTTGAAAAAATTAAGTATTTGTACAATAATTATGTCAGAATTCACTTATGTTGTTTTCATAATTATTCAATAAAGTTTTATTTTTCAATGAAAATTTAAAAATGTATTAATTTTAATTAGTAAATACCTTTTCATTTAAAATATTTTTAAATTTATATTATATTTTAATTTTTTTTAAAGTTAAATTGCATTAATAATATAAAAAAAAACTCTATTTAGTTAAATAATATTCAATTTTATATTGTATTTTTATATAAAATCATTTAAAACCTGAGAACTTTTTTCAGTTGAAAAACTGCTTTCTCGTTGTGTTTGTTATATTATTTTTGAATTAAAAATTTCTAAATCATTAAGTTTAATTTATAAAAAATGGGATAATTTTGTTGAAAAATTATAATTTATATTACATAACAATTTCAACATAATATTTTACCGTAATGAATAGTAGAAACTATAAAAATTATTTACCGCAGTTAAAATAAAAATAACATTATTGTGGGTTAGACTAAAATAATCAGTAATAACATTATTTACCATGATTTTAACTTTGAATCTTTAATAAAAAGAGTAAAAAAGGACATTAGTATATAATATATGCTATGATATATATAAGTAATGTTATATAAAAGATTTATAATAATCTTATATTTATTATACAAGTGGTTCAAATGTGTATGAATGAATTTGATACTTATGGTAAGGGTTTTCTGGTTCAATTTTTACTTTTTTAACAAACATTCCATATTCATCACTTATTTCTTTTAGTACAATTGTTTCCATGGTGATAAGATATTTTTGTCTCAATATTATTTCTTTGATATATATGGTTATGTTATGCACATATCCAATTTTATGAGGTGTATACAAATCCCCTTGGACATGTAATATTATTAATTTATTTTTCCACATTCAATTTTAAGTTTATCTGAATGATAATCATTAATTGGTCATATGTTTCAATTCTACCAAAGTTGTAGAGGATTTATGTTACACACACATCATTTATCATGATTTATTTGGACTATGATAATATATTATGATCTATCTATATGCAAACTTGTGACACTAGTTATCCTCTAGTTATGTCTGGAGAATAAATTTTTTCCTTTTATTTTCTTCTCGTCTTATGCTAAATATTTCTTAAAGAATGTTTTTTTTGAAAAATCCTCTTTTCAGTCAAAACCCATTTTTATAAAACCGTTTTTTCTATAAAAAATTTCCAAATATTTCAACTGATTTAAAAATAAATTTTTTACACATGTTTGAATTTTAAAAAAATCAAATGTATTCTCATGTTTCTTTCAAAAATATTCCTATTTTTCTTTTAGTGAAATTATGTAAGGAATTATTTTCTTAACATGTATGACATGAATAGAATTTTCCACCACCATGACCATTATTTTATTTTAAAATTACTTTATTATTTCTCAATTTTATTATCAAAGAAATAAATTTCGAAATTTTTTAAGTTTTAAAAACTATTTTTTTAAAGTGGATAATTTATTTTCGATGATAAGTAATTTAATATAATTTAGAATATTTTATTATATGTTTCGAATTATATTTTCAATTAATATAATTTTCAAAATGTCTTATATTTTAAAATCAAATTTTCAAATTGGAAAGTATCTTTTCGATGGAAAAGTGCTTTCAATTATTTTTAATGATCCCCGTATACGTTTTTCATGTTGTTTTTAAAAGAGAAATATTTACATATAAATTAGTTTGATTTTTTTTCAATGAAATTTATTCTTTGTTAATAATCATTTGAAATGATTTGTCATTAAAAATAATTATCCATATAATATAAAATAATTTTATGTAATGTAATATTATCTAAGAATATTAACAAATCATACCATTCTCAATCATCAAATCCTTGTTTTATGATGATATAATGTTTAAGAAAAACGATTCAATTCAACAGGTTTTACCATTTTAAAATTCTTATGAAGCCTTTTTTTTATGAGTAATGTTATAATAAAAGAATGAAATTATTGTGAAACCTAACTCTTTTAAAAAAATTATATATAAAAAATTTCTATAAAACCCATTTTAATGTCCACAGTTATTTTTTTATAATGATTTTATGATCTAGTTCAAAATATATGTATTATTTTCGTTATTTGATGGCTGGGACCTATATCTTTTACAATGTATTGCATAATGATTTATATATCATGAGATGGAAAAGACTAGAATAGGGAGTAAAACTAGTTCAATAAGGGGAATTTCCCTATGTAATGGTTATGGGAGTGAACCATAACTATGATGATGGTTTGGTGAGTGAATATATTCCACTATGGTAGCCTTGGATGTGATCCTTGAGAATTATCAATTTGATTTTATATGCTTATGTGTATGAAAAAATTCAATTTCTAAAAAAATTTCTTTCTCTCAAGGATCTTGTTCTTTTATATCATTATGATTCATGTATTATGAACTGCCAATATTTATATAAAGACTCAATATTCTAATATTTTATGTTATGGGTATAGTTTTGATATATTATTATCATATTCTCATACACTTATGTTAATGTTATGATTATGTATCTTCCTTGTTTACCCTTACTGAGAATCTAAGATGACCCTTTCTTATATTTCATTTCCCCAGGTTATGAATAAATATTTTATGTAGGGTATGTTTGTGATGAGTAATAATGTAGAATATCAATATAGAATATGTTTAATATGTTTTGAATAAATTAGATGATTGTGTACCTAGCATCTAAAGATAATAAAATATTAGTGTCCTTAGGCATGTGTTTGTGATTTTTTTTGAAAATTTATCATAAACTTTGAAATATTCTTTTATAAAAAGCTTGGTTCACTATAGTTATAGATTATTATTGATAATAAATGTCTTTAATAAGTTTCTTAAAACATCCATCTTCTCCTAAAAACATATACTGTAAAATATCTTCTGAGTATGCTTCTAGGAAAACAAAAATCTCACCTTATTTGGATCCATTGGAAACCTTTTTCTTCTATGATGGGACATAAAAAATAACACTTATCAATCCAAAAGTGATTTTTTAGCATCCCATACAACCTAAGTTATCTCAATGTGCTCAAAATTATGTAATTATTCACTTCCTAGTCACATTGAGTATGAGAATAAACCAACATTTCATCAAAAAAATACCAAAAAAATTCAAATGCGGCTGGAAAACAACATTCCTCAAATCTATGAAAATTTCCAATGTGTTCGAGAGACCAAACCACATTACCAAATACTCATAAAGGATATATATACTTTTAATATATTTATGTGGATTATATAACGAATGGAATCATAAATAAAGGTAGTTTGACCTCAAATCAATTTTTGAGTAGACCTGCACTCCTTGGAGATGGTAAAATAGGTCACCAATATTATATATTGGATGCTGATTCTCAAATATAATTTGGTTAAATTTTATTAATCCATACATATTTTAATCGTCAAATCATCCTTCTTGGAGGAAATAATGGGTGAAACACATAGTAAATTACTATGTAGAATAATCCCATTATATTTCTAATACTCCAACATCCTTTCTCGTTCATGAACCTCAGTATGAGACATCCTATAAAGTGGAATAGACACAGGTCTTACACAAGAAACAATATCAATTGTAAATATTTTCTCTCTCAAGTGGTAACACAGTAATATAGTTTGATAAAACATCCCAAAAATGAACCACTATATGGTGAAACTCTATTTGACATCTTCTCAAATCGCTCAAAAATATACTAGAAATCTAGGATGTCACTCTGCCCAACCTATATAGGTCAGGTCCATCTCGACATTCCTGGAAGTCCAATTATTCTTTTGAAGTATAGTTACAAACATCATGTGATGTGAAAGAGACCATTAGGAGATAGAAATTAACAAGAGCCTAATAATGTACTAATTAATCCATCCTATTAGTTATTTCAAATCCTATCATCTTGAGGATGAGTAGGTTCCATAAAAATGATATCAACCTATCTCAAAATGAATTCCTTACATTTGCATAAACTATTTGATCTCTCATCTAGTGGAGTATCATGGGTCATCACTATAGATTAATCCTCCAAATCAATGATAAGAAGTTTTATAAATTCTAAAAATATGAAAAAAATATGAATGACATATATCTAATACAGAATTCACTAAACAAGAAGCTACTAAATCATACCTCAAACTATAAAAGCGTCGTCACTCTTCTCCTTAGGTATCTAGTAAACTATATATCGCAGGCATGATCTATGGAACTAGAATACAACCTGAATACCCTGGGAAGGTTCACTCTTCTAACACAATAAGTCTTCTGTCTCACTCTATCATCGAAGTCCACCTCCTTGACCTGAATGTCTGGTAGTACTTAAGATGCCTACATCAATTGGGGATAATAACCCCACTCTCAGATAAGGAATTGGGGTAGACCCACTCTTACTAGACAATATAGGAAAATTGAAATGATGTTGAGGAATATTCCCCATCATACAAAAATCTTAAAACAGAAAAAGTTATCGAAGGCATTGGGTCTTTTTATGACCTAGAATCCCATATTCATTGTATAACACATGGCTACCGGTGCAAATACTCTAACTTTTCCCACCATGATAAAAACCCTTTAGGTGACAGATCCTACTACTGGTTAAATTAAAAATTGTTCTAGGTGACACACCATCCTATCCCACTTTACAGACTCCCTTAGAAGACAATCATTAATAAGAGATTTTTTTACTATATAATACATGGGAGTAAACCTGATGACATTATTATGTGATAATATTTCATACTTGATCCAATCCTAAAATCAACTTACCCTATTTAAAACATCAACCAAAAAAATCTTGTGAATAACTGAATCTTGATAAAGTGATATGAATATTTTAAAATATATATAGTTCCTTTATATAGGTTCATCAGCACCTAGATCAACAATCTCTCAAAGAATCCAGATATAATTAATCAGAGAAGGTAGTCTAAAAATCCTTCCAGTCTATAGCCCAATGTTGATCAGATAGATATAGGACATCCCAACATTGATATGTGGATCTATGAATTGTATATGTAGAAAACATCACTCCCTTTTTAAAAGGTTTCTAAAAGATCAAATATTGACAACATGACTTCCAGTCATGAATCATCTACCTATGGACCACATTCCCCAGAAAAATTAAGAGGGTGATCTTACTAGAACTCCTCAGATTAAACATCCATAGAATTGGAAGGTCATGGATCTCGTTATACATACTACACTAATCGTAAGAAAACTTCTCACAATTGAAAATTAGTTCCAAGATCAAGAATAGAAAGAGTTGTCATAAATTTCATTATAGGAGGTAAAATTGGTGGATTGAGGACGATTACCTTTGATGGAATGTAATTTTCACGTTTTAGATTCCTGAATAATGTCTTTCTGGATTTTTTATCTATTTGATTCCAAGACACCCTAAAAAATAATATTAGATAAAAAAATATATAACATATAATTAATTAGCACATGTACAATCCTTATTTAAATAGAATCAACACCCCATCTCCTACTACAAAATCATAGTCTATGGGGTATAGAAGATCATAAGGGTCATTAGAAACACTATATACTGCCCACTACTGTGGTCAGGTTAGGTTAATTTATCTATTTCATGCAAAGGTATCTAGTATATGAACTGTCAATTTCCTGTTATATAGTAAACTACTCTTTAATTTACAATAAAAATGTAATAACCTAACCATTTATAAATGAAATACCTTTTTCAAATATATAAATGCCTTGTTATGTAATGAATTTATATAAAAATCATACACTTATAGGTTTATTTTATAGCATTATTGGTTCTATCAAATTTAGATTATTGTTAAGAATTATAAGTATATATAATATATCTTATGTGTAGTGACTATAAATATTAGTATATTAAGGGTTATGATAGTCCATTTGACACAAATAAAGTAAGAGATGGCCTCAACAAGTAGGCCTATACCCAGTGAATCTCATTTATTAGAGATTCAATGGTTTATACTATCATTGATATTTTCCCTTGACCAATCTCATTTTGAGATTCCACAACTAAAGCATGTGTGACCCTATTTTGAGGATAAGTTCATGATCACTAGAATCATGGCCCAAACAATGTACCCCAAACCACACCAAGAAAATATTATCATTTTACACCTTAATCATTGGAAATTTTGTTGTATAAATAAGGGCTATGTATCTAGACATTGATAGTCTAATTTTATTTATTTATTTTAATAAAATAATGATTATATTTATCCCTCTGTAATATTAGTTTTTTTTGATTTACATTTTGATACGATGAAATACAAATCGAATTTTATATGAATGTATAGTTTCAGTCATGACAATCTATATTAATTAGTTCATGATTTTTTGAAAAAACTGGTATTTTTTTAAAAAATATCATTATATAATATTTATTAAATATACATGGAAAAATAATTTTATAAATACAAAAATAGTTTTTACAAGGGTTAGAAAAGTGATGTTGTCAAAAACCCATTATTTTTCAATTGATGTGGATTTCTTATATAAATGTATAAGTTCTCATAACTAGAGAATTATTTGGATAAAATAATTTTTTTTTTGAAATCATCCCCTCAAATTATCCAATAGTGATTTTCCCATATTTCTCCGGGAAAATAGAATTTTTGATCAAAATTAAATATAATATTAAAATAGATTGTGTATTGTGGTATCATAAATGTCACAATGTAATGTAAAATATATTATACAAAGTATTAACTGACAAAAATATGTTTTAAATTTAAAATAATATGTTTTAATGACATTTTATAAATTTTATGAACCCTTAGTAAATCCACCAAAACTAATATTAATTTATATGGTTTTAAATTGATTTATTTAAAACACGACTTACATATACATCATCAAGGGAATTTTCAAAATTTTCACAATTATTATCCTTATAAAATTATTAAAATCAAATTTCATTTTCATATACCATTAGAAAAAACCATGTGATGGTTTGTGGTTTTTATTACATAATCACACAGAGTCCAAAATTGATGATTTGAAAATTAAAAAAGATTTCTCCCCTCTTTAACTATATAAACAAAAACAAAGTCCCATTAATCTTCACTCAAAACCCTTTCATAATTACACTACTCATTAATTCCTTGTCTATATCCCTCTTATGGTTCCTTTTATCTCTTAATAATATCTTTATAAACATTTAGAAGTTCTCTCTAATGGTAGGGGATTTTCTTCTTTTCCTTATATATTAAAGTATCTTCTTTATATTGTTAAATTTCAAATTATTATTGTGGGAATATTTTTTCAGGAATCTATCATATTATACTCATGATTTCTATGTTATTAGTGACACATTTTACTCTCATTTAACCCTTTCATGAATCTTTATGTACCCATTTTATGCTTCTATAATCGTTTAATGATTTTCTCTTCCAAACATTATATAAATGAATTCCAATTCCCATTTCCACTAAAAGGTAAAAACCCAATTGTAACTACCTATCCTTTATTAAATATTTCCATTTATGTAACTAAAAAGTTAATTTTGAAGAAATACAAACTTATGGGGACTGATCTATATGTAACCCTTATTAATGTACATGATATGTATGTAACAACCAGTCCCATAATTATATAACCCTTTAATGCATTAGGGAATGATTTCATCTAATGATATTACATGAATATTTCATCGGATGTTATACAAATAACAATCATTAATATTTTCTTTATGTTTATCTCTGAATTATATTTATGATTTCATGTTTTATATTGTTAACACATTCCTATATTTCATTTATGTTATAATGTTATATCATGCCTCATTGTTCAAGATTATGATTCTCACCCATCATATGATTCCTTGATATTACTATTTACTCATATTAACTACTTTACCTCATGTTATTATTTTATTATTACATTACTGGGATTTATAGTCCAGCCCTTTCTTATGTACATCCCAATGTTATCCCATATAATTTACGAAAACTGGTGGAATTTTAAAATAATTCTAAAGAAGTGTTAAATAACACCATTTTATTTTCTAATGTAACTTGTTTTTGGTTGTACGCAATTTTCCAATGACACTAGACTTCATGATATTATGGGATTCTAAAAAGTGTACCCTTATTTAATATATCATGAAATAATGTGTGTTCAATATAAGCGTTTTCATAGTATTCATCGGTGAAAGGTTGAGTTCTTTTGTAGTTTTAGATTAGAAAAGTATTGTGGAAGCCCTAGGTAATCAAATAAACCTAAAAATGCATACCTATTTTTTTTGTAAAATATAGGGTATATGGTTTCTAAGAAAATTCATCCCTTTCTACATTATACAAGTGGATTTGGCTCTAAAGCATTTAGAACTATGGGTAATAACCCTAAAAATGGAACATTATGATAAAATTAATCATCCCATAGTGAATGAAAACTAGTCTTACTACACACCTTGTTTGAAACTCGTAGGTGGTATTCATTTGAAAATTCACATTCTATTTATGAGCAATAATAAAGATAGAAAGATAGTTATATGAATTTATAATAAGAAATAGATCATTGAAAAAATAAATGGCTATCTAGAAATTTATATGTTAAGGAATATATATCAATTATGGTTTGTCCCATTAATGTTTATGGTTTACAATTAATGTCATTAATAGATTAAAAATAATCATCGATGAATTTTTATTTATTCTAATCAATGGTTGAGAATTGTAGCAATGAAATCATTGACCAAAGTGAGGGGCAACATGATGATTGTCCAAACAAGATGACTAACCCAATAAGGGAAAGAATCACAATCTTCATAATAATAAATTTTCAAATGACACAAATTTTGAATAAAACTCAGGATCAAGAGTAATTCTTGTCTCCCCAAAAGAAAATGAATGTACCAATTAAGGACTTTATGCAACACAAGCCTTTGAATTTCAATGGAAATTTTGAAATATAAGTCACAGAGTTATGCTTCAACTCCATTGAAATGATATTACATATACTTTAGTAGTTTTAGAAAGATGAAGCCATGATAAATAGTTATCATATAGGAGAACCCCATTAATAGTGTAAATTAGTTAAGAATTCAATTCTTGGGGAGAATATCGATGATATGGAGTGGAAATAATTCTAGAAAATATTTTTTCGAAAGATTTTTTACAAATAATTTTTGACGAAAAATGTAGAGGGGATTATTTATCCTTATGAAAAGGGATGATGATTCCATCAGTAAATAATATTAAGAAATTTAATATACTAGGAGATTGTATAATCTCAGGATATCTTGGTACAATAGACAAGAGATGATTGGATTTTAATTCTAGATGTTTCATGGAAAAATCTCATGGGGGTAGTAAATTCCATCATCCAACATTTCAATAACGCTGGAAGGATCATACTAGAAATTTCCTGAAGGGTATATTGAAATTATTTAGATTCAGGAAGGAAGGGAACAATATAGTGATTTTTAATGTGAGAAAATTACCAATATAATTGGTGAAAGGAATGCTCTAGTCAACAATCAACTTTTCATCCAATGTTTTAACATCAGGGAATAGGTACATTATGTGAATCAATGATCTGATCTGAAAATTATAAATGATAATTGACCACAATAACCTCCATGGTCTAGTTAGAAAGAGAGAGATATTGAAATCATAACATTAGAGGTGGATCCCAAAAATAATGTGCTCATATGTATGCTATTTATTCATTCCTTATTATAAAATTTAATTTATGATTCTATTTATATGAATTCATTCATATCATGTATGTTTAGTAAAACTATTCAATTAACACCTCAAAAATTAATGTTCAAGAAGTCAGTGAAGACATAAAATTATTCAATTGTTTCATCCCAAGAAGATAACTTATCCCATATCCAAATTTATCAGTTGAATTTATTATAAAACCTTGTGAATCACTCATTAGTATGATTATATTAAATTATAAGAATGGAATGTCGTTCCTTTTATAGAACTAACATAAATTTTTTAGAGTATTAAATCCCCCTCCTTATCACAAATCACCCTCTGATTTTATACACGTGCAATGAGTAGGAGAAATATTCTTTGGTACCAACATATCATGTGTGGATATTAATACCCAGTCAGAAATCATATCTAACTAAAATGATTGATAATAAATAAAAGATCATCCCTTATGACATACCCATTATAAGGGGACATGTTAATGTGTTTCTTGAATAATTTGGAAGTCTTCCTCATACATGTAATTTTGAGATCTCAATCATTCTCATACCTAGATCTTTTCCAGCATCCTAGACTTTATATATAATAGTCATTGATTAACATGAAGAGATAAATAAATAATTAAAAAATCTAGAAAAGGATTTCAACACCCAAGTGCTTCCCCATGGGGTCCACCAGCCAATTTTCTTAAGAATAAGGATAGGACAAAGTGGTTTTTAATTAACTTTCATTATCTCAAAAAGATCATAATAATTACTAAGTATCCTTTTCCATGGATTTATGGCTTATTCTATCATCAATGTGGATCCAAATATTTCTCTACGGTGGATCCTTGTTCAGGATATTATCATGTAAAGGTGTATAAGGATGATACCCCCAAGAAATACTGTTTTTATAATGTGAGTGCACTATGTGTTAATAGTGATTCCATTTAGACAGAATAATTGATAAAAACTATTCAGGGAATTAATGAATATAGTCTTTATGTATTACCTTGACAAATATTATCTAGCCTTTATAGATGATATTCTTATATACTCTAATATAAAGGAGGAACATGAGGTGTATTCAAAAATTGAATTGAAGACCTTACTAAAGTAAAATTTAAAAGAAATGTTTGAAAAATGATAGGTTTTTTGGATAATGTAACTCTATTGGGTGTTGTTTTGACCAACATATATATATATATATATATGAATTCATCAAAAAATAGGCAGTCGAAAGATGTCCTTGACCAATATATATGATGGAAATATATAGTTTCCATAGAATATATTGGATTATCTTCAATTTTTGAGAAACATATCACTATTTTATATCCTACTAACAAATATTACATGTAATGGATTAAAGGATTTATATACTAGTGTGAAGAAATATATAAATAGTTGAAAAATAGGCTTATCACTGCACCTATGCTCACATTTCCCACTATAAGGGAAGTATTTTTGTACTATGGGGAATTTTCCAAAAATGGAATGGGTGTGTACTATGAAAATTTGAAAAATTGATAACCAATTCCTCATTATAATTATATAACCTTGAGAATAATTACCCAACTCAAGAATTAGAATTCCTATAAGTGATCCTAGCATTGAGTATTTGGATACATTATATCTATAAGAAGAATTTTGGTATATATGAAAAATATAAAATCCTTGGGTATATATTAAAAAAGACCTCAATATGTGGAAATGGTTGTGGTAAGATTTAATCAAGTATTATGATTATTAAATCAATTACTATCCTAGGAAGGAAACAAAGTGGCAGATACTCTTAGTAAAAAGTCTTTGGCAACCCTATCTATGATTTGTATTGTATAGAATCCAATATTCTTAGACAAGTAGTGAATATAAATGGGAATAATTAAAGGATCATGATCATAAATTTATGAGATAAATTCTTAAACACATATTATTGATAGAATTATTGACTACTTGAAAGATGATGATTTTCTATAGAATAAGGTAATGAATATTCTGGAGTTCAACATTGTTAAGGATGGAGTTATATTGTTTTAAAATATTTTATTTTTCTTATAAAAATTAGAATTGAAGAGAAAACTTCTACATTATGTTAATAGCTCATCCTTCTCTATTCCTTTAGAATACACTAGGATTTATAGGGATTTGAAGAACAATTATAGTGGCAAACAACAAGGAAGAGATTAAATAGTTTTCATCTCGATGCTTGGTTTTTATAAAAAATTAACGATAAAATAATAGATTTCTAAGTGTATGATTAAAAAATTTCCTATACAAGTATTGAAATGGGAAAAAATAACCATATATTTTATATATTGAATCACTGGGAAACTTAAAGAAAATAAAACCATCCGAGTGGTGGGTAATTCCAAAAATTTCATTTTTGTATAGTAAGAAATATCTCTTGTCCAAATCTCCATGATATATATAAGGGGAGTCTTATGTCTATAAGGAGTTCTAATATCTATTGTATTAGATTGAGATTCTAGTTCAAACATTAGATTTTAGAGAATTATTTATTAAGCATTGGATGTAGAATTGAGCTTTATGACTACTTATTACTTGTAGACTTATGGTCAGTCTAATAGTATCGTTCAAACTCTATAGGATATTTTGAGATCATTTTCAATGAATTTACATGGATGTTTGAATCAACACCTTCACCGAGTGGAGTTATAGAATAAAAATATTCTCCATTAAAACATTCAAATATCACCTTTAGAATTTATTTAATGGATGTTGTGTAAAAATATGGAACTATTGGCTGAGGTTGGAGAGAGTAATCTAACTGGACTGGATCTTTTCCAAGAAATGATAGATATGGTTCAAACCATTCCTTGAAAAAAAATATTCACAAATTCAATAGAAAAAC
Source organism: Viscum album (assembly GCA_963277665.1). Taxonomy (NCBI): domain Eukaryota; kingdom Viridiplantae; phylum Streptophyta; class Magnoliopsida; order Santalales; family Viscaceae; genus Viscum; species Viscum album. The sequence goes on from OY728132.1 coordinate 1,799,477,896, forward strand.
TTTGAAGAAATCATCGATGAGACTTGGAGTCTGAGGTATGAGATAATTTTTTCATTCATATATAATCGTGGAATAAATTCATGTGGTTTGGGAAAAGGTAAATTGAGGTCCTAGATAAATCAGCCCCTTGGATATTGTTGACGACATCGGACTGGTGGTCATTCCCCTAAAACTCATGCCTAACATATCTCATGTATATAATGTGTTGTATGTATCCCTATTGAATGAGTACATTCTAAACCCCTTAGATTTTATATGTCTATATGTAGTAACATTAGAGGATGTTATTTCATATAAGGAGAAACTAGTGATGATCTTAGATTATAGAGACACTGTTCTGCAAAAAAGTCAGCTCACTGGTTAATGTTTTCAGTTGAACCACATGTTTAAGGAAGTGATATGGGAACTAGAATATGTGACAAAATATAATTACCCTCATATATTTTATATTATGAAATGGAAATTTTGAGGGTGAAATCTATAAAGGGGAGAATAATTTATTCACCCAAACATTTTTAAATGAAATTCCCCTTTTGAATGAATGCATGTGATATTTACTAATATAGTATTAGAAAACCCACAAACTTCATTACTTTTTTTCGACCTCTATATGATTTATCTAGTTTAAAAGACCAATAATCATGCTAACTGTTGATTATTTATCTTTTATAATAAAAATTTATATTAGTATATGAAGGGTTATCATAATATCAATTAGAAAAAATAAATTAATTGATGGCCTCAACTAGAAAGATCTTACACTCTGAAGCATGTTTCTCATAGATTCCAGGGGGCATAAAATCACTAGAATTTTCAATTGGAAAATTCAAATACATTATTGAATAACGAAAGCATGATTGAAACCATTAATAGGATAAGTTCAAGATCATTTGGATCATGGACCAAACCATGTTTTTCAAACCACTACATGACAATATCACTATCACACAAATTACCCTAAGAGAATTCACTATTGAAATAAAAGGAAGTGTATCTAGACCCAACCATTTGGAATTTTATTATTTTATTTTTAATAAAAAAATTAATATATTTATCCATTTTTAATATTACAGTATTTTTAATTATATTTTTGACATAATGAATCATAAGTTTAATTTTTTGGAAACATATAGTTTCTATCAAGATACTCTATTTTAATGAATTCAAAATTTTATTTAAAAAATTATATTTAAAAAAAATTTATAAGAAATTATTGGATAAATATGAAAGATAATATAATTTAGGAAGTCAAAAATATTTGTTATGATAGTTAGAAAACTGTTTGTGTCAAAACAACCACTGTTTTTCAATAAATGTGAATTTTTTATTAGAAGTATTAAATTATCTTACATTAAGAATTATTTTTTAAAAAAATATTATTTTTGAAATTATCTCATTGAAATTATCCAATTGTGATTTTTCAAATATTTTGAGATAGTTTATTTTTTGGTCAATATTAAATATGGTATAACTATGCGTTTTTTATTATGAAAACATAAAATCTACAATGTATTTTAATAAATACTATAAATAGTATCCATGGATAATTTTTTTCCATTTAAAATAATGTTTTTAGGGTATTTAATTATTTTTATAACCCATTAACGAATCCTCAAAAACCTATAATATATTTTATAGTTTTAAAATAAATTCATTATAAACAGGACTCAATTCCACATCATTAATGAAATTATTTTAATGTGCTCAATTACTATCCATGTTAGATAATGAAAAAAACTCCTATTTTTAAGAAACCATGGGAACATCAAGTTAAGGTACACATTTTTTATTACTTTATCATATAGAGTTCAAAACCTAGGTTTGGGAATTAATAAATAATTCTCTTATCTTTGTCTATATAAACCCTCGCAAACTCCCAATACTCTTCACTCAAAATTCTTGGATCATGAAATTAATCAAAAAAATTTCTCAATATATTCCTCTTGTGGTTCCTCATTCACTTAACAATATCATCCTTATATTTTATATGCATCCCCCTACAATAAGGGATCGTCCCCTTATCCTCTTTATTCAAGAACCTTCTTTATATTACTCCATTTGTTTTTTAATCATTCATGTTGGGATATATTTTAACACATCCCTTTTATTTTCTTTATGGTTTAAAATTGATGATATACAATTTTGACACTCATTTAATCCTTTAATTAATCTTTAGGAACCCCTGTTATGCTTCAAAAATCATCATTTGATTTTCCCACCAATCATTTTTATAGTGAATACCCATTCCCATTTCCACTCAATGGTATTCAACAATTCATAAATATCACTCATTTATTAGTTATTTCAATGTTTGTAACCCACAATAATTAATTATGTGGGTAAAATTATTTTAAATACATCATTATGTTTTATGATCTATATATCCAACATAGGCATGTACATGAAAAGATAGTCATTGTTAGGGAAATAATTATATATCCCTCCAATGAATTAGGAAATTTATTTATCTCATTGGATTCCACGTATGGTGCACATGAGGTTATCCTAATAACATGATGTTATTTTTCTTGGTGACTATTCGTGACTTATGTTTATGATGTCATCTTTTTGTTTTTGACACATTCTTATGTTTCTATTATGATATTAGGTTATATCATGCCTCACTATTCTTGATTGTGATCATCACAATTCACATGGAACCATTATATTCATTGTTTCTCACATTTAATACATTTCCTCATGTTATTATTTGATTATTCCCTTACTGGGCTACATAAATCACATGTTTCTTATTAACACACCTTATTTCCATAATGTAGTTTTAGAAACACAATGTAATATTAGGTACATGTTAACAAAGGTTTCAATTAATCTCATTATATTTTATAATTTACATTATTATGTTGTCTAACTAATTTCTGAATTTCAAAAGGCTTCATGGTCATCGAAGATTGTATAATGTCTACCTTTATGTAATATATCATGAAATAAATTGTATTAAAGACATGTGTTGTCATAGGAATCCCCATTTAACTGTAACCATTTGATTTAACTTTTATGAATCAGAAAGTTCATATTTATATTTATCCTGATCAAGTTATATGAGTTACCATTACCAAGTCATAAAGATATACAATTTATAACATACAATGGGAACTTCATGTAACGTCAACTAGACCTTTTACAACCAGTATCAAGGTGTAAGAATTTATATTTTATAGATAGATTATACAAATCATTTTATCTTATTTATAAAAGTACTATCATTATAAATTAAAATTGGAATCCATATAAATTCAATAAACTAACGTCTTCAATAATGTAACCATAGTTAGATATCTTATACATATACTAATTTTTTAATTAAGGTTACACCATCAATATGTATAATAAAACACCATTTAGGGTGATCCAAATAATCTAGTAACCAATTTTTTATCATCTGCAGATACAAAACCTTAGCCCAATTACAAATATCATAGTCAAGGAACTAACATTATGATGCAGTAAATACTCATAAGAATGTAAATATAGTAATCAATATTCAATACATGTCAATCCTTTGGTTCTGATAGTGATTCATGATCAATACCTCCTTTCTATACTAAGCTCAGGGTAAAAATCGGTCACATTAGAAATTAATAAACTCCATAAATCATGTATTTCATCCTGTAGTGAAATCAGTAAAACTGTAATAGGTATATAATATAACAACTATTACCATTCCATGTAATACATATTTTCTTTGTATGTGGGCTTCTATCTCACACGAACATGTTCATTACCAAATCTTGACACATCCTAGGACCTTTATACTATTAAGATAAAATAATTCAAAGTAAATACCAATCTAATGACACATTGTGACGTCCTAGTCCCAATACACTTTTAAGTGTCCTAAACCAGTGGTCACATATCCTCAAGCATTCCTCCCTATACAACATAGGCTTCCAACTAGTCTTGATGATATATATTGGGATGATGGTGATATTATACCCACTTTAATCATAGTATCTTTACAATGGTATAATAAATGAGTAAATAGAAGAAACAAAATTAAATATGGATAGTGAAATATAAAACATCCAAATTTTCTAAAGAAATACTTAGGTCATTGTCATAAACAATATACATATACATATCCAATAACATATATAATACAGTTCCCTGTCATGATGTTATACAAAATTGGGAATTGAAGGGTAAATAAATTAGTATGAATATATAATACATGCAATAAAAAATACATAGAGAAAATAAAAACTATATCTAATGAAACCGTGAAAACTAACTCTATATTATACTCTCATAGCCATCCTAGTATAGAAAATTAGTCATCCATAGCTGGACACTTCCCTTTGTTCATGCTTAAATTCATGAAGTCCATACAGGTAGCAATCAGAAGCCCGATTACTACTAGAATAAAACTCAGTTAGCCTCCACCAAATACCTATAATACAATCCATCCAATAAATATATTATAAATAGTGTGAAGGTAAAATAAAAATGAAAATAATAATATAAAAAAACAAGTCTTTATAGGTTCTTGAGGGGAAACATGCCCAACTCTGCCAACTTCATCCTATGTTGGAATGTCAATAAACAAGTGAATTTTTTATATAAAGGTATATATATATAAGATAGTTCAAGACTTACAATTTACAGCACATGAATTCATGTTTTATAAATATTAAATGGGTTCTATGAAGTTCCATGACACGTAATACATTAGAAATTGAGTATCTATTTGAAAGGGAAGACCCTCAGAATATCATCCTAAAGTGTTCTACTAGATCCATACAGACATGTCCAAGGTGGTTATGTTGCCAAATATTAGGAACCCGCATAATGTCAAATTACATGGTTCCCATAATATCATGATTTCACCAAATTCATTGATTTTGATTGTAATTTATAATCTCATTTTCAAGGATAATTAACATAACATGCAATAATATGTAAAAAGTAGTGGATTTACCTAGTAAAACATCCTTTTATAAGGTAAGGATCACTGTGACCAATATTTGAAGCCAAAGAGATGAAACACTATGTTTATCCTCCTTTTTAATGTTTTGATAATTTAATGTCTCTCCAATTAAAGTTTTACTAACAAAAAATAATAATAGTTATAATATAAATAATTATAAATCAGAATATTATAACTATATCATTAATTCTATCCTTTCAATATGCACTTAATTTGTAACTCAAAATCATAACTCACTATTTAATTGGTTTCAATTTCATATCAAATTATAAGGGCTTATCATATTTTCATACCATCAATTTAATTTAATTTAATTTAAACATATCATTAATGATAGACAGCCCAACACACCTCATGAGGTGTTTTGAATGTGTTTCATGGAATATATTTCATATAAATATAGGTTTACACTCCCAAATGAGTGGATCACGTTGATGAATAAAAATTATAACAATGAAATTGGGTTAAAATAACAATTTAACTCTAGGTTTCTGAAATTTATTTAGTTAATTTAAAATTTACTATTTGATGCATGAAAGGTCTGGCGCATGACATAATGGAATATAATATATATTAATTCAACATGAGGGGGATGAATTCAAAAAAATACATTATATGGGTAGTTGAATTCTTGTGTAATATTGGCCTATAATTTTGAAAAAAAAGGGATAAATCGATTAAATGGACAAACACCCTGGAAATAGGGTATATTAACTTATACGGTAACAACATCTAATATGGAAACGAAAATGAAGAAAGGGAGAAATAAGATAGAATTACATATCAATTATGATCCAACATGACTAATGATACTTGAATCAGATATCATAATTGGGAGGTGGTTTAAAGCAATGAGCCATAGCCTGGTTGGTAAGGACTCTATAAGTGCATCCAAGCGACCATGGATCAAATCCAGGTGGAGGCATAATTTCCGGGGGTACTGTACAATATTGTAGCAGGTATTGTAGGGGGACTGTGTAGTACTGTAGTAGGTACTATAGCAGGACTTTTCAGTACTGTAGCAGATACTATAGTGGGAACTATGAAATACTATAGCAGGTACTGTAGCAGGAACTGTGCAGGCACTGTAGCAGCTGGAAATATGCCCCTGTTTGGGCCTTCGGGCCACCGATTTGGCCCTTGAGTCCTTTAAGGCCTTCGGGCCACCCAGGCCTTCTGGTTAGTAAGGCCTTAGGGCCACCTCAAGGCCTTCAGGCCACCTTATGTGTTGATGAAAACTAGACAACCTACAAGGAACTATCTCTACAAGGAGGATGAGCAAGGATCTTTCACTACAGCAGAAGCTAAACGTATTGCAAGAATGAGAGGGTATGGAACCTACCATCGGGACAATCCTGTTTATGCACGAGAATGCCTAGCTGAACAACAATGCGAAGGTGGAGAGATGATTTCACAATGAAGATGCTGGGAGGAGTAGTTCCATGTAGTTAGTCTGGGTTGTATGTAATGTTTGAAGCCAACTGGAAATGAATTCCTCTAAGGCCTACAGGCCATGTAATACTTATACCTACAATCCTTGTAATGGTTCCACCTCACCCCTTGAAAGGTGTATAATCAATAATCAATAAAAAATGAAGTCCTTCAGGCCATTGGAGGGGAGGAGGATGTGGTTTAAATACTAGGATAGGATAAAAATGAGTTCTTATATAGTGGATAACTAATGGATAATTAAGGGGCAAGAAGATGGGTAAAAGTGTTCAAGGATCATGGGGTAAAATATTAAATTCCAAAATATTTAATGGGATCTGAGATTGGATGCACGGTTACCCAACCCATGAACCAACAATGTATTACCATTATCTTATTGTCCCACCCTTTCACACAGTTATGTACACAGTTAGAAAAATTTTGTGAAGCTCAAGTGCACTCAATGTCTAAGAGACATACCACCTTCCAAATGTAAAACACGGTTATGAGAACCCATGAACCAACCATCCACACTACAACTGCAATATATTGTAGTTTTTTCATAATAATTTTCCTCCTCTTTCATGGTTACGATAAATATTATACTTCTTTATAGGGATTCACGGTTACAACTAACTGTGTGACTCGAGTTTTCCCTCTTAAAACTAAATCTCCAAGATCTGAATATGCATCGAACACTCTTAAAGCCTCTATATCATCATTAGGAAGTCTCATATAGAGAAAAAATATTTATATTTAAATTTAATAATCCATACATCATTAAAAATTTAGGATCTCACAAATATTGGATCTACACATCTTATCATTTCTAATTTGACCACATTCTCTAAATAGTAGAAGAGTCTCCAATAGTGCTTCTAGAACGGCCTCCACTGGGCTAGTTAAATGCATAATGTCAACCTAAAAAACTTTCCAACACCAATCCCTTATTGTTAATAATATAATTATGAATCAAATCTATGTAAGACATTAATTTGAACATCCTCACCTTGTCCATCACATCTATTCAAATAAAAATATCAAACCTATGGACCATCTTGGTCTCATCCCCTTTTAGAAGTTTATAACAACAAAAAACCATAATGAATCAAGAATAATATTCCATATCTAACACCATACCATATGGAAACTCTATGAACGCATTTGATTTTCCTATCTTCAAAAACTCAGGGAAAAATTCATTGAAATTTATTTTTTTATGGACTCTGAAAACAAACCCCATGCCTCTTTTCTGGAACCATTATATGGAACCATTTTTTGATGGGTCACCAAATCATATAAGATCTTGGATTTCCACACTAATATTCAGTGGACTCTAATAGCTCAAAGAAATCCTATATCACCTTTTTATACTCCTCAACATCCCATGGACCTCTAGTACACTTGAATTCTATAGAATGACACAGATATAAGAACTATGAAATTCCCACCATAGTAGGTACTCCTTGATGTATAAATGAGTCCCCCACTAGTATTATACCAAAAAATAAATGTAAAAGAAACACCACTTCAAGAACAACTGAAATTTCCTCAACATATTGGTTAGATTTGACCACATATATATATATAATCACAGTAGTATCATTCAATAACACAAGAACATCCACAATTTGATATGCATATGTCACCATGAGACACCACAATATTATAGGATTTATGATGTGAACAAATAAGGATATATAAATTCCCTAAATAGATTAAATATAAATAATAATAATTTTTTTACAAGAACATATGCACAAAAAACCGTAGGATGTATTCCTGTAGTTTCATCCCACAAGAAATTTAAATTATACTATCACCAAATAAATTAATGCCTAAACCCATGCAACTATGACCTAAAAATTATTCATAGTCATATATATATATATATATATATATATATATTTCATCTAAATATCTGGTAAAATAAATTATATACAATAAATAATGTATTTTGGAAAACACTAAAAATCATAATGTTGGAATTTAATTAATTTACACCAGTATCATACTAATGTTATCATGTGTGTGACATTTGGAAACACACATTGAATCATGATGAATGAAATCACACACTATTTTCACCAAAATATATTTAAAAACCCCATAATAAGACATAATTATATAATAACACTTTAAGATCATCATGAATCCATAATGACATAACTAATTAATGAAATCCCACTCCTCTAGAGACTCAAATATCCACTATATCTGTTTTTTCTGAACTGAAGCATGGATTCTAACATGAGTCCCGCCCATCCTATTTACATTCTACAAATAACCAAATAGTAAATCAAAATAATATGGTATCTTATAAAATTCTCTTACACCTCAACCCAAATCATATGGTCTCATATGAGGTATCACAAATCCCCATATGGGCCACCTTTTACATAATAATTTCGTGACTAAAAGTGACACTCTATGTGATGTAGTGTGGTGAATATTACCTAGTCATCATGTGATCAAAAAATTTAAATCTTTTAGTAACTTAAAATAAAAAACATAAAAATTGAAATATATAGTACATTAAAATGTTAATTCCATCAAAATCTATATCAAAATTTTATTCAAGTTAGTATTGAATAATTGTCTTAAGAATTTATACATGAATAGGATCAGTACAAGTGATTGTAAAAGGAACAAAAAATAATTTTGTATAATAGTGTGTCAAACCATCACATTATTTCTAAAAACCTTTACACTTTCCCAATATCCAAACATAGACCCCTTTAAATTTCATAGATCTTTGACAACAATCTCTACACATGAACTAGGTACTTCTCTGGGGTGTTAGTAAAAGAACATACTATGACACCATAAATGTATAATTTCTATATGTGTAGTAGATATGAGAGTGAATACACTAAAAAATATACACAAAATGAAATCATACTTCCTTAAAAATCCATTTTTCATTAACCATGTCTAAAAAACCCTAACCATACATATATAAATTTCATGCTAGAGGAAGATTTATCTTCTACCAATAAAAACTCCAAATCATGATTGGTTTCATCCCACACAAGTTATGGTCACACATAAAGTCCCATAAAATGTACAATACCACTATCTCTCATTCATGGGAGGTCACGAATAAAATACTATATCAATTCCCCAACCACAAACTCTCACTCAAGTACGGTCACACATCATTTGCCAAAACAAGTCTTGGGCCATTTCTATTAACTCAGAGAAGGGCACACATCATCATTTCAATTACCAACACTCTCTCTTAGGGTGGACTCAATATCTAAAATTGCATTCAATATCCTCTCTTAACATCATCATCTCACTCAATAAATGGACACATGACTATCAAAAACATTTAATATAATAATAAATAATAATATAAAATAATTATGTAATGTAAAATAGTTTACTACTAGTATAACAGAACATACTAAGAATAAGGTTACCATAAGGATGGTCTACAATCTCCTTCTCTACCCAGCAAATAATTTTTAACGATACTAAGAATCACCATTCACATAAAACATTCGTAATTGAATGATTTAATCACAGAGTCCAATAATCCATAATACTAGGTTAACCAAACCTCAACCCATCTGAAATATCCTACACCCAGACCAATTTTTCCATGTTGAGAGCGTAAATAAGAACAACTCCTAGATGTGTTAATTCAATAAAAATAAGAAAACCTTTTCATTTCAACCAATTAATGGTTGAAACACACTGATTAGAACTCACTCGTTCACTTGATATACCAAATCAAAACAATTATAGGACAACAGACACACACAAATTCACATCATATTGTAAACCCATATATAAATATCATAACATGGTATGTTCTTCCTATCATGAATGTAATAAAATACACTCACCATATATTAATCTGTAATTCATCCCTGAGAAACTGAATAATTAAAAAATATTACCCTTATATGTAAGGATTCTAAATGGAAATTCACGATAAAATGAAATATATAGGATTATAGGGAAAGCATATCATTAAACTTACCAAATTAGGATCACCAAGACCAATAACACTTAAAAATGAGAATATATAATCTTATAAGGGATGTGGAACATAATTCATCCCCTGAATTATTTTTGGGAGAGTAGGGGTTGATATAAGGAGGAAAAGATTTAATGTGAAAGGGAAAAATTCATAATGATTTCCTTAAAAAACACCTATAACATACTAGCTACCCATTCAAAATGAATTGGGATCCTTGTGCTCCACCAACCACTTGGTGATCCCCTATCATTTATCAAGTGAAGCTTAAATCCCTAAAGAATCATTACATGGGCTATCAATTTCCCAATATACCTCCACAAGTTATACAAATTCCAGTTACATCATATTTTACTAGGGGTGTCTCTTATACCCCACACCCATAACATATTAGAATGTAATTTCTAAAAAATCATGCCACAAGAAATCCAATATTAATTATTTTTTTTTAAAAATATCCACAAATTCATATAAAGAATTGGAATATCATTAAAAAATATGTATTCAAGAAATATGATTTCTTAGAGTGCACTGAAAATATTCGCATTGTATTTTATTTGTTTTATTATATTATTTATTATTAAATAAATAGATTTTTTATTCATGTTATAATTTTTAGGATCATTTGTAATTTAAATTTATACGGTATCATAAAATAAGAACATTCATGTATGTTGTCTTCATGAGGGGTGTATAGGGCTTTTTGATGGTTTCTACAAGGTCAATAAAACCACACATTTATTGTGTACTTCAAATTACATGAATTTTCTACTATGTCATTTTTTGTATTGGAAAGGCATATTGATTATTATTGTTACACACTAAATTTACGTATAAATAATCCTTTTAACATATATGTATTTTAATTGAATAATATCTTTGACACATAATATATATCAAAAATGGACAATTAATTGTCTCAACAAAGTTAAATATTACACTACAAAAAAAAATAAAAAAAAATATTGCAAAAAAATTGTGGAATATAATTATTAAAAATATTAAAATATAATAAAAAATAAAATAAAAATAATTCATTATTGAAATATTTTTTCTCAAAGTCTCCCATTAAACTCATACCACAAAGTATATTAGTAAAAAATGTGTAAAATTTATGAAGTATGATAAATATTTAGAAGGAAAAGTTTATGATTGATATGAGTAGAAGATAATAATCTTTGAAGGTATATGTGTATATATAGCTTATGGGTATATACTATTTTGGTATGTATATCATTTGAGTTTATATATATCTATTGGGTAAAATTGATTAATATGATGTAGTGTTTTATTATTTTGTTAGTTGGAGAGTATTGTATACTCGAAATAAGTACACATGAGATGCGAATATTATAACTTCTTTATATTATTAGTATAAATACAAGTAAAAATATGTTGTTATATTTATAAAAAAGGTGAATAAATGATAAATTTTAGTATAATACTATCATTGATGCATATTTCATAGAACATGGGATAGAGGGAGCATCACTAGCAATTTCCCTTGAGGAATCCAAAGTTGAAAATCAATAAGTCTGATTTGAATGAAATAGATAGTAGAATAATATTAGATTAATCACTTATTTTATATAAAACCATTTCTTATTTCACCTTTAGGGATTATACAGTTATCTTAAGGGTTCATGTATGTAAGGTTTCAGATGTTATCAATATATAAGAATTATTTTTTATTTTTATTTTATTTTATGAGTATTTGTACTATTATGAAAATAATTATAATTAAATAATATAATTTACAGATATTTTTCATATGAGTAGATATGTAATTAACATCCAATGAATAATTAATGAATTCTACAAAATAAAAAAATAATCATTGATTGTCAAATAAATAAATTTTTTTAAAAAAATTAATTTTTAAAAAATTTAGTGTTTTATATAAAATTTATATTTCCGTGAAATAAATAATAAATTTAATAAAATGTATTTCATATTTGGATTTATATGCCTAGTTTTTTTAGATGATAAATATAATTATTTTAGTGAAATGATATGTTATTTTATTAAATAATAGAGTAAGTCAATAAATTATAAACTTGTAAAAAGTAAAATATAATGAAAAATTGATTGAAACCATATACCCACATTCCATTTTTTATTTATAAGAAACATATCATTAAAATTAAATTTTCATAACCTTTATGGAGGGGGATTTTTAAAAAAAAAATCCAATCATTTTTATCTATAAAATGAGTCTTGCATTACTCATTCATAAACACCATCATGAACATTTATCTAGAAAGAAATCTACCCAAATTTACTTCCCTACAATACATACTCACATTAGATAGCCTCTAGTTAAATGAATATGTCTCAAATCATTCATTACAATGATAATATTTATGTAAAGACTTATCTTCTTCCATGTTGTAGGAGCCATGTTCATTACCTATTTATTTTATCGTATAATTATAAATGTTCAATATAATAATTAATAAATTTAATGTAATGAAACTAAAATAAATATATGAATATAATAAGTGTAAAGTAATGTTATATTAATTTAATTCATAATTAATCATTTTTTATGGTGCTTTTTTGATTGGGTCAATTCAACTGCCTAAATGAATGTTGTTACTCTATTTTCAACATTATAGTTATAGAGGATTCAAAAAACCATAATAATGGATAATTTTATATTAAAAATAAAAGTTACGCAATTAAATATTCATTATTATATAAATTTGTATAGTTGATAAAGTACCCAAAATGAACGAAATGTGGATTTTTCATTACTAACTACACCCATAAAATCTATATAATGACACTGAACCATAGAAAATAATATAACATTATGATTCATATGATTTTACTATTCTATAAATGATAAACTTGTCAATAAGTAATAGTATCTAGGCCTACTAGACCAGAATAAGAATGAAGTAATTAGAACTACTCACATTTGAAGATCAATATGATTTTACCAAAAAATAAATGTTTATGAATTAAATATGTGTAATTAATATTTAAAAATTGAATATAATAATGGTTATATAACAAATTAATAATAATCATGAACCCATTATACAAGAGGTTAGATCAAGATTAAGAAACTATAGAGTTAAGATGAGGGGAAATTGTAACACCCATGAATTATAAAGGGATAATTGACTAAATGATATAACTCGTGTCAATAAGGTGCACCTTCCTTTCCGAGAGCCTACCTGATTAGAACCCCACAGTCATGCCTATTTGGCCTAATGTAGTGATCATGATATGTGACCTTATGCGATGTTTCTAAGGTTGTTTGTGAGTGAGGAAAAAGCACACTATAAAGGAAATGTGTTGGCTTGTGGAAACAATAATTAGTCAAATGACATGTTTGGGCACGTGGGTGGGCTCAAGGGTGGGGACCATGTGCTTACAGGGAAATTGGTGTTACTTAGAAGGCCATGACCTAACAACCATGTTAAAGATGGGTTTTTTTGTTGTCACTGGGACCCAATTGTTACATGGTGTATCCAAGGTGGTACCCATCATTAAGTGAATCCCACTACCTAGTTTGAGATGTAGGGCCCACAACAAGGATGTTCTTCCCTGGGGGGTGAGTGTAACACCCTATAATGATAAAGGGTTAAAAGACTAAATGATATGACTCATGTCAACATGGTGCACCTACATTTTAGAGAGACTTCCTGATTAGAACACCACAGTAAAGCCTCCTTGGCCTAGAGTAGTGATCAGGATGGGTGAAATTCTAGAAATTTTCATAGTTTGTGTGTAAGTAAGGATAATGCACACTAAAAAGGACATGTGTTGGCCGGTAGAGACAATCATTATTCAGATGAACTGTTCGATCACATGGTTGGGCCCCTGGAAGGGGACCATGTGTGTGTGGGGTAACTTGTGTTACATGGATGGCTAGGACTTGACAACCATGTTAATGTCAGGGTGTTTGTGATGTCTCTAAGAAGAAGTTGTTACAAAACTGACTACTTGATAATTTTTTGATTGGGATTATATCTTATCTATACATATTATTTATCTTTCATTTATAATTATTAATTTGTAATATGGGTATGTTATGTCCTTTGACCTCATTATTCCTCTTTTATCCTTAAAATATATTCTAACCTTTTATTTTATTTATTCATTTATATTATATATAATATGAAAACACTAAATTTGTTTCATTTAAATTTTCTAATGATTTAATCTTTTTTTTAAATAATATTGTTCATTGAAAATATTATTTTTGTATATTCAAATAATTAATTATCATTAAAACTTATATTTGTTGTATGAATACTTTTATGTCATTAAAAAAATTAATTTCATAATTCATTTTTTCATTATTTATGAATATGTAAATGTCAGATATAAACTAAGGGGACCTTATATTAAACCATCCATTAGATATCTCTCTCTCCCTCTAATGAATTTTTTATCTATAAATATACTTATATATTAAACCATTTTATAATCGCTTTTGAAACCTTTTATCCATTCCTCTAATGATCCATTATTATGGTGTTATCCATTTTTTCTATGGATGGTTAATATTTCTAATGAAATTATTTTATAACCCACTGTATTTTATTGAATTATTAATGTTTTGAATTAAGTTGAAATTAATATTATTTTAATTTTTATATAGATTAAATATATATTGATATACTACAATGTGGAAGGTTTTATTGGATGAATATATCCCTATAATACATTAGATAAATCTTATAACTCATATGATATTATTGTATGGGACATGGGTAGTAATCCTAGTCTAATAATTCATGGTCATCTTGATAGATATTCATCACGTATATTTATAATAACCTATGATTATCTATATTCCAAATTCATATGTTATTTTTTTTGTTTTAGTGGTCAGTATTCAATTTATAATGATTTAAACTCCCAAATATCCTATATCTATTTCATGTTTTCAAATATACATTGGTTTATTGTGCACATTCTATAATATTAGGTTTTATGGTCATTTTTTGTATCTCATGTTGTATTCCATTGTGATTAATTCTTACATGGTTGTTATCTCCCCATCTTCTTTTTTATGTAAAACATATGAATTTTCAGTCTACATATTTTCCAAGCTAGAGTTTATATAAAATAAACTTTTGGAAGAAATTTACCTTTTTTGTTGTAAAAAAATATTTTCTTCATATCTAATGATTGTGGAATTTTTTGTTTTTGGTGTGTTCATTATTCTTATGTTTTTATGTATAATTGAATTAAATTTATTAAATCTATGAATGGGTTTTATTTTCTATCTTAGTTGGTATTATATAGGGTTATAGGTAATTCAGTTCATTGGGTTATATAGAACAAGAGGATAAAATATCACTCAACCTTGGATGATAAGATTCTTTTATAGGTTGAGATATATTTTTGATAATTTTTTTAAATTTATATGATTGTTTACACTAATTTTAATAAATATCTGCACAAGACATTTTGGTTATAGTAAATGGATAGAAATTGTTTAAACTAAGTAAATAATCCTTGTGATGATAGATATAATGATTTTATCAATAAACATCAAAATATTTTTGGATGTAATGAATATATCCTATAGTTATACTTACCAACCATCACAGGTTATAATTATTAACCTAAACCATTTCAAAATCCTGAAATTCACTAAATATGGGATAATATTCTTGGGACCCATATTGCAAAATAACCAACATCCTCTAGTATATAATTTGATATTCTAATTAATTAAAAATGGATCAATTTGAATAAAATATAATTTAATTCTTTAATATTCTTAACATCAAATTTTTTTTAAACATTTATCATTTCTAAGGTTAATATGATTAATCATGGATACTAATAATTATCACATGGAAAATAGAAGGTATTGAATATATATATAATATGTGGTTCTTGGTAATTAATTTTCCAATATTTATTATACCTTTTCTAGCTACATCAATACATATAAGTAATTACATGATATTAAGAAAATATATGATTAACATGTTAGTTTTTATGAGGAAATATTCACAAGAATTGAATGGAATTCCAAAAGATGTTACAATCATCTTGAATATATAATTGACTAATTATTTTGGTAATTAAATCCATGATTCTGAAAAGAGATAGTAATAAGAGGAATTAATAGATATGAAGATTTTTTTAAGTTATTTTAATTTGTGGAAGGGAATTATGGAATTTAAAAAAGTTCTTATATTATGAGTATGAACTGATAAATGGATTCTCATATATGTTTTAAAAATGATTCACATATTCGAAAAAATACATGTTGAAAATGTGGAATGAAGAACTAAATGGATTTCCATAGTAATACAAAAAAACATGAAAGTTAGAATAGGTATTAAATCATAGGTTTTAAAAAGGGAAATAAAGATTATAGTTATTAAAAAAATGTAAAATTATTTTTAACATAGTATACCACTAATTGTTTTTGGATTCAACTATTAAATGTTAGGTATTATATTTACCAATACACCAAACAAAGGGTTAATTAAAAAATTTAACATCTATAGCCTAAAATCTATTATGGAATAGAAGATATTACACAATCCGTACTATAAATAATGGATCATGAAAAGGAATTGGGTAATTTTCCACATATTATCCATTCAATAAATTCTATATAATTCTTTTATTTTGGATATATTAATTAATTTAAATCATTTAATCTTTTTAAAACTATTGAATCACAACCTTAATTATTAAATAATAAAAATTTAGTTAAAACTCAATAGTGCAATGATTGTATCCAAAGTATACAAGTATTTCCTAATTTATATTTGTGATGATAAAATTTGTACATATATTGTTTCTCTTCCTTTAGAAATATTTAATATAATACAGGCTATGGATAGGCTCTCACTATATATAGGTAATATAAATTATTATATTGGGATATCTCATTTCATATAAAAAATAATCTCATGATCCAACATCATTGAAAATATGATTATCATATTTTCTCTAAAAATTTCTATAATACTCAAAAATAGTATATTTTTTACTCAAATGGTTAGATGAAAGTTAAATATTGATATTTTCAAATTATGATGGAATATATTAATTTTTATATCTAGATTGAAATTGTGAGGTTGATTATTCAATTGATTATATACATACATCTATTCCTATATCAAATATCCCTTGTGAAATAAGATTCATCTAATTATAAGAATTAATAAAACAATTAAATGAATAGTTGGAGAAGGGTTTTATAAGACCATGTATTACTCCATGGGGTGTAGTATCCATCGTTATTTAGTAAAATTATGGGTTTATGTTTCCTAAAATTGATTGTTATATTAATAATATAATCAAGATAGAGAGACATTATCATATACCGTAAATTAATGACTTGTTCAATCAATTTTTTGGGAACCAATACTAATCAACATTTTATATTTGATTCGTATATAAAAAATTATACGTGAAAAGATAGGTTATGACTAAGGAATCATTAAATATAATATGTGGATAATAATAATTCAAAGTGATGTCATTTTGTATTTTGGGTCCTAGTCTAGTGGTTAAGGCTTCCCTGTAATCTTACACCAACCATGGTTTGATCCCTGGTGGCCCCAAATTTGGGGATTTATGGACAGCTTGAGGGACATTCTAGTCATTTGGCATGATATTTTTTTTGTGTCGCCCACTTAAAGATGGTAGTGAGGATGGTTGAAAAAGGATGAAGGAGTAAGAAACATCAAATTCAGTGGTTCCTTGATGTTTGATAGCGATGAAGGCATCCACAATGAGGATCATAGTGTAAATTTTCAAGAAGGTGGACCTCTTCGGTGGCAAAAAATTAGGTTATGGCTTTAGCAGTTGGTTTGATGGTGACACACATATGGCCCGAGCAGTGGTGACACTAGGTGAGTGGAACTATATATGATCGGGTGGATATTAATGGTTCATAAGGTAGCATTATGTTTCTCATACACGGGAGGATGGAGTTGACATTGATTCGAGATTCACCAGATGGAATGAATAAAACGAAAAATTAGGATAGATAATGCAGTGTTGTCCCATCAGAGGTGACAGCAAGGAGAATACACCAATACTACTATCATATTTTATTTAATAATAGGGTATAGATTTTCTATAAGTGATGTTCCCTATATAGTCCATCATGGGGATTGGTTTCTAAATTGCATAGCAAGTTATAAGCTTAAAGTAGGGATAAATTAATCAGTTATAGTATAGATGGATGTTGGGTATCTGATCTCTAGGACATAGACAGCCCTGTATTGGGACAATTTTCATAGGCCTACAGTTCATGTAATGGTCCCACTAATCTCAATTAAGAAGATAATTATTCAAAATTCATAAAAATATGTGGCCTTCGATAATTCTGAAAATCTTACAAATAAACCATAATTTTTATTTATTAAATAAATAGAGACTTTATAGATTACCAACCTACTGTTTTCATATTCATTTTGGATCGAACTATAATATATTACAATAAAAAGGAAGAACATGATGAGTATTTAATGATTGTTTAGGTGACCATAAGAAAGAAGAAGTTGTTTCCAAATTTCAAAAGTTTGATTTTAATCAACAAAAAGTATCATTATTAAGAAAATCACCATGTTCTTTTGTTTTATATTTTTTCAATGAATGAGAAAATATGTATAATGAAAATATGAGATGAAGTTGAAAATCAAAAAGGAATGTTTAGAACCCAATAATGATGAAACTTTTTAAAAAATTTAATATAATCATACTACATTATATAAAATATTAATGGAATATATTTATATTTATAAGTTATTATTCAAACAATAATTATATGAAAATTAAATTATAAAGAATGATGTGCTATAAAAAGATTCAAGGATAACACATAAAAAGATAAAAATGGATGATTGTATGAGTTTCTATTGTCATTGGATATTTTTGGAGATTCATTTTAATATAAAAAAGGTTCTTGTATTGTTGGAGTAGATTATATGTTCTATATTTTCTAAAGTAATGATTATATTTAAAATATAATTGTTATGTGATGAAAATTTTTGTTTTCACATTTAAATTTAATGATATTCATTAAAAACAACTAAATATGTTGATGTAGTGGATCTAGTGATTTTTATAATATTATGGATATATTTGGTTTAGGAGTTAACACTATAATGATTGAATGAGATGGTTGGAGAATCCCTAATGTTGATTGAAGAAGTTATATAATTATTTTTGAAACATATCCTAATGGTCAGTCATTATAGTTTGTAATTTGTACATGCATTCAATCCACTTCATATGGTTAATTGTATTCATCACGCATGTAATCCTTAAGATCAGTCCAGTTAGACTGTCATGTTTTTATATATATAGTTGATCATCATTATAACTATCCAGTCTTGACATATACAAACATTACCTAACATTTTTGGAACACTTAAAACATTATAGAAAAAAACCCAACAATTGTACATGTCTAGTGTCTTTAAAAACATGGAAACATAAACACTTGTACATAAATAAGCTACATCATCTACCTCTAGGTTCTCTTTACCTAGAACCATTACTAGAAACATCAAACATAATACATATCTTCATAATATAGGGAATGAATCAGAAAAGGGGGTAATATCAATTCCTCTATATTGGTAAAAAAGGGAGACATGTGGGCATAAATATGAGCATAGGGGTATGGAAACGTGATCATGAAAATAGAATTTCATACATGAATATCAAATATCATAAATAGGAATTATTGGTTATATTTTGTAAAGTAATGAATCATAATGGAATAATGACCAAAATCCATGAAATAATAACATAGGAATAGAACATCCAACTGTTTCATGTTAATAAGCATATAAAATTATTTCCATAGTATCCAAAACATCACTGGCAATACCGTCTTAGAGGACAAGGTCCTTTACTAAATTGGGTTCAATCCTTGTTCTAATCTCATATTACTAAACTGAGTTCACTCCTAGTTCCATCAATGTATTATTTAACTGAGATCATTTATAGTTTTATCCCTCTAATACTGAACCAATTTCATTTCTTCTTCCATTCGTGTCTATCTCATGACATATAAACATTTACCTATTTCATTGGAGGCATATATAGGACCAACCCATCTAATAATTAAATCCAAAAAACATCTTCCACAAATTCCAAAATAGTGACATCATAACCCATGAAAATAAATGGGTAACTTAAACATAAAATAATATCCTAACCTATTAGAAAAAATAAAAGTTTCATAATCTTTTCATTATAAATATAAGCCATGAAAAGTAGTAGGTTTCAAAAACATATAAATAGTTAAAGAGAAACTAGTTTCATAAACATGATGTAATCAAAACAATAACCCTTCATTGAAAGAATATGAATTAAAATATTTAATAATTTCCACAAAAAGTTTTTAGTTACACACACAAATTCATCTTAGATGTGAAATAATTTTTAAAGTTCATTTAAAAACATTTCTTGAGGAAAATATCCTTCTTCATTAAAAATTGATTTTTAAATATAATACATTTTGAAAAATAAATTCTTTGAAAGTAAAAATTAAATCTTATAAATTATTCTTGAAAACATTATAAAACCCTTTTCCTAGAAACTTATTAAGAATCTTATATAACATTTCAAAAAAAATCATTGAAAAATAATAAAATACAATAAAACCCTTTTTTAGTACATAAACTCTATTAAAGAAACATCATATAATGGTTATATAAATACCCATAGTTTTATTTATAAGAGCAATAGAATAAATTAATGGTAGGTATATACACCACAAAAATTATGTGACTATATAATCACTCATGTATCTCAACAAAATAAAAAGTGTGATGAAATTCCCATACCTTATAGCTTGGCACTCATCATACTAGTAAAAACCCCATGTATAATAAATATAAATTTATTTTACAAATATCATAAAACAATATTCTTATATATAATACCATATGTGTTTTTATAGTGCAATTATATTACCCTCTTGTTAACAATTCAATGTTAATGCTTCACATTGGGTAATATCCGCTTTGTTTTTGGCATGTTTCTTAATTTGTTATATATTTGGTCCATATATTTATATCATGATTTCCAAAATGTAAATCTAGGTATAACTATAAATTATATTTATTATATTTTTATTATAATAATCCTTATAATGTATAATTATGAAATTGAATACACCATTTATGGAGATGATAAGCCTTACGTACATATGAACATGATTTCGTTTTGGTGGTCATGTTGAAAGAGAGAAAGTAAAAGAAATATATATATATATATATATATTATATTAGATTGAATATATCATATATATTCACTAAAACCATCCTTAATACATTCCATTTATTGTATGAACAACTCACATCATTTCAATGGGACAGTCATCCAAACTTTCTCAAACGAAATTATTGTATTAATTTAAAATGTAAAGTATAAATATATTTTTTTAAGTAATTTAAAAACCAAAATTAAATATTCTCTATTATATATAAGATATATATTTATATATTACATAATAATTTCCTCTATTATAAATAGTAATGTAAAAAATGACAAATCATATTTTATTATGGTGGCAATCTACTATACACGTAAATAGTATGTTTGTTACCCATTAAATGTAAGTGTGTGTTAGTGTAGGTCAAATACTTAGCATAAAAACCTAGTATATTTAGTATAATATTTTTTTCCTTAAATCATTGGATAATAATATTATAAGTAGTGAATAATAAAAATAATTCAAAGGAGTGTGAGCGAGGGTGTTACCTCTTAATTGGTTATTTCCTTTTGGATTGCACCAATGGGATTATTTGGATGGATTTATGAACAAATGTGGATTAAATAAGGAATTTATGGATGTTTTGGAACTAATTTGGAAGAGTTTTATCATGCCAATTTGGCTTTAGAGGTGTATGGATGTGGGAGTAGAAGTGGCATTTTATAATGGAGGAGGAGTGGCACTCTTATAATATTTTAAAAGAAAGGAACCTTACCAACATTCTTTATGTAAGTGGATCCAATAATAGTCCAATTTCTGGAAAAGGGATGATAGTGTCTAAATATGGGAATATAATAGATTTTATTACATGTTTATAGGTCGTTTTGGGCATTATGGTTATGGTTTAGTCACTTATTAAGCTTAGTTTAACCTTAATCGTTGTAATTAATTTTAATTACATCACTAATCATTTTGTTCAAAAAATAATTTTAAATTATTAGATGTTATAAATAATTGTTATTATAAATAATTAATCACTTTTTTCCGAATTCCAAATATATAACTAGCATAATATAATATAAATTTAATCTCGTAGTCAGGTTTACAATTTGGGTTTTTAATGTAAAAATATTTATAAGATGGTAATGATTTTATTGTCAATTTTAAAATGAAATTGATAAGGCATAAATTTTATTTATTAAAAAAATATTATCTAATAAATCTTTAAATCCATTTTAAAATATAATTTATCCTTATTAATAAATTACATGAAAAATAATATTTTAGTTACATTTGATTATTTCTCAATATTCATTAAAAACGAGGCTTCACAAAACAAATTCCAAAAATTCACCCACACAAGATTTCTATTATTCACTATAAAATTTTTTATCTAATTTGGCATATAATTTTTATAAATGTTTTAAAATTTAGACATAATGTTGGTTCTACATCAAAATAAGGTGAAAGAAACATAATAAAAATATAGGGTTTGATGTGTAAAATTGGGTTTGTTCTTATCTTTTTCCTATCGAATATATTAGATGAAAATCAAAAATATATGGTGGAATATAATATATATATATACATTAAAATTATATTACTCACTAATTTAAAATTATTTAATTTTTTAACATATAACAACTTCATCATCATTAAAATATTCTCACTATATTCAATTGGTTCACTATAATAGATTAATTTTTAATTTCTGTAAACTATATTCTTTTATAAGTTAGTTAGTATTATTCATAACCTATAACTTAAAATATTTGTTACAACTTAATATAATATTTTAATACTATTTTTTTAGTAAAACTCTATTTTTCATGTAAAATATTCCATGTTAGTGCCATGTGAGAGGAATGTTTGACATAGTTCCTTGTAAAACATAAATAAAAATCATTTAAGTTGTAAAAAGGGAACAAACTTGGGGTATTACATTACACCCTCCTTAAAATGAATTTATCCATTGAAATTCATCAATTTGGAACAAAAAAAATGAGGATACTTCTACTTCATAATATCCTTATATTCCCACATAGCTTCCACAAAATTGTGATTTATCAACAAAACTATGAATAGGTGGCTAGTCACATTTTGAGAACATTTCATGTATGATATAAAATATAAATTGGTTACTCCTCATAAGAAATATATTCCTCCACTGGTTTTCCCTCTGAGTTCAGTGCATGTGAATGGTTAAGTATGTACATTCTCATAAAGATACATGGAACACATCCCAGAATTGAGGGAGATTTGGAGGAAGTGACAAGATATAGGATCTCATCCCAAAATGATCAATAATATTAAATGGACCAATATACGTAAAAAATAGATTCCCATTCTTTATAATCCTTATAATATTATTCTAGGGAGAGATTCATATAATTTTTTTTCACAGACATAAAATTCTAGATCATGTTTATGGTTATCAACAAGGCTTTTCGGCCGAATTTGAACTTCCTTGATTTGATTCTGAGTTCCTCAAAATTTATTTTACATTTCTTCATCAATATAAGGTCTCAATATCATTATTTCTATAAATTTACTCCATGACATTGGATATCTACATTTCTTCCCATATAGCACTTCAGAAGGTTCCATTTGAATGCTTGCAGGAAATCTACACTTGTATGAAAACTTAACTAGAGGAAGGTGTTGATCCCAAAAACCTTTGAAATCCAAATAACAAGATATAAACTTATCCATTGGGTTTTTAATTGTTCATTCTGACTGATCATCTATCTGAGGATGATATGAAGTGATGAAACTCGATACTGTATCTACTTCCTATTAGATAATTTGCAAGAACATTGAGGTAAACCACAGATCCCAATCTGATACAATAGAATGTATTACTCTATATAGACATACCACTTAGTTAAGGTATATCATATCAAGAATATCTAGATAGAAATATTCTATGAAATTAATGATGTTTGCTGACTTAGTAAGGAGATCATTTATGGCCCATATATCATTAAACCCTTTTAAGGGTTTGGGAGTTTAAGAAAAAAATCCATAGTGATGTCCTCCCATTTCAATTCTGGTTTGGGTAATGGATACAATATCCTTTTTGAATCAATTATTTTAGTATTCACTAATTGGAATACTAATAACCAAAATGAAAAACTCTATGATATCTTTCTTAATTCCTTACCACTTGAAATATTCTATCAAATTCCTATACATATTCATACTTCCAAGATGAATATAGAATAAAGAACTATGAGGTTCCTCAAATAGCACCTTTGTTAAATCTTGTATGGAGGGAACATATACACGGTTTTTGAAACCTGTAATTTCATCTTGATCAAGGTTAAACTCAAGAACATTTTTGGAATTCTTTTGTTTCCCTACACCTTGGTTTTACGCCACATTAATCTTTACATGGATAGAGGGATGAACATTCATTTGAGAAATAAAATATTTTACCCCATTCATTAGGATTTATAGATCCATTCTATTAATATCTAGAAATATTGGATCTTTAGGTATCCTCATCATGGATATGCTAGCATCATTATTTTGACGTAAAACATAACCACCTTGTTTTCTTTCCTAGGGTGGTAATGTATTAAGAAATCATAATATTTATCATCTCCAACTAAATACTATGAAACATGTTCAACTCATTATGTGTGAATATATATTTTATATATTTGTGATCAGTATATATATCACACATTTCTTCATCATGATAATACCTCCATATCATTAATGACAAAATTACCACTACTTACTCCAAATTGGAAGTTCAGTACTTTTTCTCAGGAATCTTCAACTATTAGTAGGAATAGTCTATAAAATTTTATTCTTCATAAAAACAAATCCAAATCTCTTCATTTAGACATGATCATAGATTAAAAATCTTTCTCCACTCTTGGGTATTGTAAGCATAGGTGTGCATACTTACCTTGGCATAAATTCAATGAAATTTTCCTCAAATTCAACTCTCTAGAAGAACATGAATCTTTTCAAGGTTAATGTTTCATAGGATTAAATATTCATGAGAAATTATCCAAAAATATTCGATAATGGAATGAAAAACCAATAATTTTATAGATCATTGTCACTATGGTTAGTCTAGGACATCATTCAATAGCCTCTATCATTGATGGATCTACTACTATACCATATCATGAGATTATGTGACCCAAAAATGAATCATGTTGCACCCAAAATTCATCATTATATTCTTTTCATATAGTTTATTTTTCCTTAGGGTCTTTAGTAAAATTATCAACTGATCTTCATGCACTTCCTTGAACTATTAATAAACAATAATATCATCTATACAGACTGCCCCAAACTGATCGATGTAATATCTAAAGTCTCTATTCATTAAATCAAAAATTATAATAGTAGAATTAGTAATACCAAAAGGAATTACTATCTGTTCATAGTGTCAATACCTTTTAAATAATGTTTTATTTGGTATATCCTTCTTCTTGAAATTTAAATGATGATATCCAGAATGATGATAAATCATGGAAAATTATTGGCCTCTGTGCATTGGATCAAACAATTAATCCATATGAAGAATATGATACTTGTTCTTGATTTTGATCTTGTTCAACTACTGATAATCATTTTAGAGTAACATTTATCCATCTTTAATTTTCAAAAAAAGGTTATACCCCAAGATGACTGACTTGTCTAAATTAATCCCTTTTAAGGATATTCTTGGACCTGATTCTTCAATTCATACAACTAAATTAGGTTTATTCTATATGGAGTCTTTGAAATTGTTTTTGAACCAAGAATGGGCTATATTGGAAACTCAACATCACATTTTGGTTGAAGGATAGTTAACTCTTCAGGAAAGACATCAACAAATTCCCAAACAATGTTCAGATCATTGATATCGATTTTCTCCCCAACCATTTAAGATAAAATCCCTCTTAAATAATAATTAAGACCCATACACTAGATTTAATATCCATTGGATGTTTATACTTATCATTACATTGAAATAAAATCATAGGAGGGTTTGAAAAATCAATCATAAATTCCCTTACTCGACATTTGATGTGAGGTTTGTGTAGAGAAATCAAATCCATGCCTATGATGACATCAAATTAAACCAAAGAAAGAATGAAATTATTTTCATAAAGCACATTCTCACAAACGTCAAATGGAGGAGAACCAAAGATATAGGATTCAATCATTGTGTCATTATCATTTTTCGCTACTACATCAACATCTAAATTTTTTGGTGAAATATTAACACCCATATAAAATTCCTTAGATATGAAATAATGGGTATATCCTAAATCAAATAAGGCATTTAAAGTTATAGATTGGATGGTAAGTATACCTTTCACCACATCATTATCATACCCCTCATTTGATATATATATTTATTGATATTTCCACTAATATATCCAATTATGATGTTGGTGAAATCACTCAACATCACCATCCCTTAGGTTTGGAAAGTGGTTATCAAAATGCTTATGTTTATTACACTTGAAACACTGAATCGTGGGAGATGAATCATGTGTTTCTTCTTCTCCATTAACATTATTATCTAACATCTTCGCATCACTACAACAATTATTTTCTCAGTGACATTCACTTCTACACTTAAAACCATTATTGGTCTCATTAAGATAAATTCCATGGTTTTTAATGTTTCCCTTGGACTCTATATTCAATTTCTTGTAAAAACAACGAGGTTGATAACTTCATCCAACCACCATTTCAACAATTATTTCACAATTCACAATATCTTCATATCTACAATAGTCTCTTATGGAAAACACCCTTTAGATAATTAGCTTTAAGCCAATGAATAACCTATCAAATTTAAATTCATGTTTGATGATACTTCCCCAAAAAACATCACGAGTCCTATGAAATTAAACACATAGGTTCCAAAAGATTCAACATCTATTTGCTGCAACTCAAGGAATTATTTATCCATCGTGGTATGAAGAATTTGAGGAATGTACTTACTGAAAACTTATTTCTTGAACTCATCCCATTCCATGGGTTCAATCGCATCATTCTACCTTGTCATCGGGATTAGAGTCTTCCACTAATCTACTACACATTTTAATTGATAATAGATAGAATAACTTTTCATTCTCCAAACACTTGATAATGAAAAATATCTTTCCAGTATTATTGATCCACTATCCATAAACAAGTTGACCTAAAGAGTCTCTGAAATAAAGTGGAAATTGAATCTATAAAGACTCGATAATATATTGTTTCCTCCTTTTATCATTTGTAATTCCACCATTATTCATTGGTTGAGAATATTTTTTGAGCACAGTAATAATATTTTTCATTATAGATCCCATAGAAATTAGATTATAAGGGGGAAAATTGCTACATTGTCTGTCGTAATCACCATTAACATGGTTCCTTCACGTTCCAGCCATTGACTAAAAACAAAATTAGAGTAATAAATGGTTATCAAAATGAAGAACCATATAATCATGAAATGTTATATGTGTGATGTCCATGTTATAAAAAATTCCATAATCTAAAAAACATTAAATTTATCATAGGATATCCATGGGAATACTCTATTAAAATCCTCCATAATGTTTCGTGAAGTGTTTGTGAATTTCCAAAGCATGTTCTTTAAGATTTTCTAACCAGGTGTGAAACAAGGCCCATTTCAATGAATGATATTACCCAGAGATAGGCATGGAACTTCTTGTCAGAGTTATTACTCCTAAGTAATTATGTACCAGAGCCACATCTACTTATAGTATCTAAATAGATATGAATTTCTAGTATTCCACTCACTTTATCCTTTACCAAAATTTCAAGACATTTTCATATGCTATTCCTTATCTTTATAATTATCCTAAAACATGTATATATGATTCTCAGTATGGTTTTCTCATCATAGTTTCCAAATTTTATCTAAACCATCGATTTGATACCAACTATAATAATACAATCTAGAAATACATAGTCTTTACATAAAATTTTTGGATTACTTAAAACATTATTAAAACAGACCCCCAAACACTATATTAGTATAGTTCCTTTGGAAACACGGAAATATAAAAACTACTACATAATAGAGATGCATCATCTACCATTAGGTTTTTCTTAACAAGGACCCCTCTTAGACGCATCAAACATAATACATATCCTTGTAACTAGGGGTATGACACATCAAATGGGGTTAGCTTAGATGCATAGAATGGGTAAACAAGGGAGACATGTGAATATAAATAGAATCATATTGCATGAGAACATTATCATGAAAATAGATGATTATACTCTGCATATAAATGATCATAACTGAGAATCGCGACACAAATATTGGTAAGTCATGATTCCAAATGAAATAAAAAATGAAAAAATACATCACATAGGAATAAAACATATAATTTTTTTAAATTAATAAGAAAATATATGATTTCCATTGTAGAAAAGTAATAACTACCAGGACAATCATAATAGACAAATTCATTTACTGAATCAAGTACACACTCCATTCTAGCCCTATAATATTAAATTTGGATTAGTCCTTATTTCATCACTATATTAATGAAGAGAATTAATTTATTATTATATCCTTGTAATAAACCTATTTCATTTATCCTTCCATTCATGTCTATCTAGTAAGATATAAATATTTACACAATGTATTGGAGGAAGACTTAACTCCAACCCATCTCATAATAAATCACGCATAATTTTTCCAAAATATCATAAGCAATAATATCATATTAAGTGAAATGAAATGGGTTTCATAAACATGAAATCATAGATTCTCTAATGGAAAATGTATAGGTTTAATAACCATTTAATCAATAACATAACCCATGAAAAGAAGCGGGTTTCAAAATCATATAACCCGTGAATGAGTAATGAGTTTCATAAAAATAATTGCATGAAAAAATAAAGCTTTAAAAGAAATAATATGAATGGGAACATTGAATAATTTCCCTAAAAACGAATCTGTAACACCAATGGATGTCATCTTAGATATAAAATAAATTTGAATGATCTTTTAAAGAAATTTTTTGAGAAAATATCCTTCTTCATAAAAAATTAATTTTTTTAACATAAATCCTTTTGAAAAATATTTTAAATTTATATGGAATTTAAAACATATAAATTAATCATCAAAACATTCTGAAAACATTTTTCCTTGAATCATATAAACAATCATCTAAACCATTTCCCAAAGAAAATCAATGAAAACTTATAAAGGTCTCTAAAACCATTTCTAGAACATAATTCCTATTAAATAATGATAATAGAATGGATATCTAAGTACCCATAGGATTGTTTATAAGTGTCAAATAATACTTTCATGGCATGTATATACACAACACAAAATATGTGAGTCGCGAATTTGTCATGTATCTCAAGGAAATAAAGTATGAGATTAAATTACCTTACCTTATGTCCAGACTCTCTTCTTACTCATACAAACATCCTATATAATAAATATAAATTTTTTATACATATATTATGTAACCATATTATTATATCTAATACCATATATGGTTTGATTATGGCCTTATATAACCCTCTGGTTATCAATTCTATGTTAATGTTTCACATTGTGTAATATTCTCTTTTTTTCCAAATTTGTCTTAATTTGTTACATATTTGTTCTTTATATATATCCTGATTTATAAAATGAAAAACATATTTTAAATATAATTTATATTCACTATATTTATATTAATATAATCCATAGAATATAGAATTATCAAATGGAATACAACATTCATAGAGATTGTATGATGTACATATGAATGAACACTATATTAAATCACATATAACATTTATATATATTAATCCCATACTTAATAAATTATATATAATGAATGAACAAATCACAATGAATTAAGAGGTGGTAGTCCACACTTCTTCTAACGAATTTATTGTATTAACCAAATATGGAATGTATAGAGTTGTATGCTTTAAAATTATTAAATAAGATTAAAGACATAATAAATATTATATATAACATATATAATCATAATTTACTTCACAATTTTCAACATGAATAGTGGTAATGGAAAATTGAACAATCATTATTCAGTGAGGCGGTAGTCTGTCGTACACAGAAACAGTATATTTGTTACCATTGGATTTAAGTGTGCATAATTTTAGGTAGAATATTTAGCAAAACAACATCCTAGTATATGTATGACACTATTTTTCATTCAATAATGTAATAATAAAATTTTATGGAGTGTAGAATTAAAATAAAAGAATCATTTTGAGGGATGGTGTTACCTCTTAATTGAGTAATTCCTTTTGGTTTTCACAAAAAGGATTCATTGAAATGATTTATTTCCAAAGAAGGAATCAAGGAAGAACAAAGGGTTTTTTGGGAGATGCTTGGGAATATTTTTTTTGATCTAATGTGGATTGAGAGGTGTAGGGATGTGGGAGGAGGTGATTAATTTTATAATGGAGGTGGTGTGTCAATCTTATAAAATTTTAAAAGAAAGGACCCACACATGTTTTTAATTTCAAATGAATCATATAATGGTCCAATGTCTATGAAAGGGAATAAATGGACGATATATGTCCATCCAATGGATTTTGTTCATGTTTATTTGTATTTTTGGGCCTTATGGTTATGGTTTAATCCCTAATTAAGCTTAATTTAACCATAATCATTGTAATTAATTTTAATAGCTTAATTACTTTTTTTTCAAAAACTAAGTTGAACATATTAGACATTATAAATTATTGTTATTAAAAATAATGAATCCATTCTTATAAATTAAAAAAATGTGGAAGAAAATCATTTAAATTTAATCCCACCCTTGGGTCAATAATGTAGGGTTTTAATGTAAAAATGTTCAAATGATATCTATGTTTTTATAGTGATATTTAAAATGAAATTTATTTCAATTCCATACATTGGATTGATTGAAATAAATATATTCTAACTAATCATTGAAACCAAATTAAAATATAAATTATACTTATAAACAAATTATATGAAATATTAGTTTTTCATTACATTTTAGTATATTTTAGTATTCATTGAAAATTGAAACTTCAAATAAAAATACACCCCCCAATAAATTTTTAATTATTCTCTTTCAAATATAAAGTTTAATTTGACATATAATATTTATAAATGTTTTAGAATTTAGATTTAATGTTGTAATGTCCTGGATCTAGATGCCACTAAACTGGTACCTCATACATGGTTGGCCATATGGCCTCAAGTGGATTTCCCCAAACCCTAGAGGCTTCTGACTAGCATAGAGAACCTAGAGTGTGATTGTGGGAATATTATGCCTTTCTTTGTAGAGTGTAACACAATAGAATCAATACTAATATAATATGAAAAATATTAAATAGTAGGTAATCCAATGTAAGAACAAAAATTGTCTCAAAAGACAATGTAATAAAGTGTGGGTGAAGACCGAATGCAAGCTTGTGATTTGGCTTGGAGGATGCGTCATTTGACATTTCATTTTATTATTAAATTTATAACAGAGTTTGATCCTGAAATCCTAAAGTGGAATTGAAGTATCACTCCTGGTGTGTTTAACCCAAAACATATAACCATGGTATAGCATAACACCAAACTAGATCAAAACCATCTATATAAGAATTTTACCACTGAATAATGGTTGGAACCCAATATATAGGAATTTCAAGAACTATTAGGGTCAAAACTTGTAACGTCTGGACATAGGTCACCCCTAAACCAGTGGTTGGACCTGTCACCACATGACCTCAAGCACGTCTCCCCTTACACCAGAAGTTGCCGACTAGCAACGAGGGTCTAAGGATAGTCAGTGGGAAGACTACACCCTCATTTTAGTGTTAAAAAATAGACCAAGGAAATACATATCGGAAATGGTCTAATACTGAAAAATTAGCAGAATGCAGATTTTATTAATCTTGTACCAAACAAATAGCCAACACCAAATTATACACCAGATGCATGCATGACATGCTAATGATACAACAGTATAAATCAGTGAACAAAATAGTATGCTTTATATTCTAATGCAGAAATAAATAAATAATGACTCAAAGCCCCAAGGGAGATCTCCTCGGGCATCCCGAACCTCCACTCGGTCCTCTACTACTAAATCCCATGTAAATGAAAACAACATAGTTCAGAAACCAAATAGAATATACTCAGGTACCCAGTGCAATGGCGGCCCAAGTTAGGTGTGAGATATAAATCTCTATAAGCTAGGACAACCGGTGTCTATCCCAAATCAATAAATTTAATAAATAATTTTAGACACGTGAAGGCATGCATAAAATATAGTAAGTAGTAAAAAGTAACTATACACTCAAGTACCTTCTTCATCCCTCAGCTGGTGTCTGAACCTACACTATTCATTTTTCATGCATACTCCACAATAATTACATAATCATTTCTCATTTATCAAATAATAAAATTTTATTATGAAAGTCTTGAGATTCATCCTACGCCCAACATCCCCCATATAATTAAATCACCGCACATGTCTCTAAAGACCATCCATGTAATCAATGTAAAAAAATCCAAGATTGTGCTTTGTCGTGGATAACACTTCATAAGTTATTCAAATTAATCGTTCATATACTATGTCTAATCCCATATACTAAAATAGTGATTCCCTCTCGGGTCTGACCACTAACAGTGGTACACCCAATTCATTAATAAGTCAAAACCCTTTCTCATAATCAATTCAAAAATCACCATGTCACAACAGCCTTCATTAACCATTAACTTATTTCATGCAAGAATAATTGGACCCACAGTTCAATGTAAATTAATGGATGTATAACTTCATTTCTATCACCCTCATGAGTATTTGGAGCATCATTCATTGTCCCACATCCTATGGGTATTTAAAGCATCAGTACATATCCCTTAAAAGAATATTTTCTTGCAATCTGCGTATAGAACACCATGTCTAGACCCCCATGAGTATTTGGAGCATCATTCCCGCTCTCTCATCCCATTTATCAATCATACATATACATCTATCATTGGTCTTGAACATCATGTCTAACACTCTATGAGTATTTGGAGCCTCAGTTATTGTCTCACAACCCATTCATCAATCATTCTTATATATTTATCATTAGTGTAGAATACCGTGTATAACACTATGAAACCAAACTGTTAATTAACTCAATAATTAATTAACAACACAAATCGATCGTCAAATAATTCAACACTTAATTAACAATTCAACATCTCATTAATTAATAATTAATTAACAATTAATTATTCTTAGCAAGCCAACTGAATAATTAACTCATCACCTGATTATCCAAATTCGTTAACAAATCTAAGCCCGTCCATTCAAAAAATGGTTCATCCAGGAATTTAACAATCTACAAGCACAACATATTCATCTCAAAACATGTGGAACAAAGTGAAGATAATTAGTTACCATATCAAACAACATATCATATCTCTAAACAACTCCATCCAAACAAACATAAGGCATAGAAAACTAATACGCATGAAAACATAATTGTAGACAACAATCATAACAAACAATCAATTCACAATCTTAATTTAATCCATGAAAATTAATTAATTCAACAACTAATTAATCAATACTTATCTCTTTATCCAATCATCAATTAGCTAACCATTTACTAGCATGTAATAATTAATCCCTCAATTAATTATTACTATTTTGAAATTATCTTTTGAACATGTCAAATATTTGATATTCCCAATTATCTATAAAATACATATTCTTATTCAAACTCATAACTTCATAATTAATCCTACCATTAATTAACCTATTACTCATTCTTCCCATTCAAATAATTTAACTGTTTAATCATATAACTTTATCCTAATTAGCCTAACATGCTTAAACTCAACACAAGTTCAAGTACTCAGATATCTCATGTGGGCATAATTATTTAATAACATAAAAAGTTTCATTCTTTGACATATCATAATGATGGAAACTCACATTCCTAATTTATTTAAAATATTATTATTCTTAAATAATGTGTTAAATATTTGGGACCCTACCTCAGGGTTTTTGATGGGAACCACAACGAACGAAGAACCCTCAAGAGAAATGGGTTGATTCATCAGGAACTCATCTTAGATCACTTCCCCTAGAAGGACCAAGACCAAAACTCATAAAACTTATCATCCACACACTTAGATTTACCCATAAAATTCATAGATCTAAGAAACTGAGAGAAGATGAGGAGGAGATCTAAGTAGATCTAAGAAACCAAAAAAGAATGTAGAAGAACTTCTACCAAACTCAAGAATTCAGCTTCAATTAGCCAAGAGAAGCCTTCGGATCACATCCAAAATTCTTAGGAAAGGGTTTCCAACCATCATGGGAGAGTAATACCAAGTTATGGCCACTTAACAGCTTAAACGGGGCATCTAATGGCAAACAATATTGAGATCCATAATTTAACGATCTCATTTAAGTGCCTGCATAGTTAGTTCACATGAATTGACAAACCATGTGCTAACTGTGTGTTAGATACTCCGTCGGTCACCCCTCTCGCACGACCTCATCGCACGGTCTCTCCTAACCGTGCGCCAATCATGCAGAAGCTACTGCCTTAAAATTCAACTATGCATGATTTGGCAGCAAGCTTACAAAAACCGTGCGCTGCCTGTGAGACTTCCCCTATGCCTCAACACATCAATCATGTTCAAGAAATGACAACTTTAGGTGTCTCAACATTCAGAATAAAATTTCAGATCTCGGTTTAAAAAGAACGACCCATTGATAAACCGAAAAATAATTTCAGAAACATTCATAATTTTAACCTAGTTCAAAACACGGGATCTTACATTATACCCACCATAAAAACTTCTCGTCCCTGAGAAGCCATCAGGAACCACTACTAAAAAAACGACCTACCAAGGTCCTTTAATCTCGTTTGAAGTGACGTGTTGCGTTCCCAATGCCAGAAACATCTTTATCCCTTCTCAAACCTAATGGATAAACATTTTTAACTAGATCCAAATATTACTCTAAAGATTAAACATTGAAACGTATCTTACATATTAGGCCATTATAAGGGCCTTGTCATTGTAAAAGGTTGAACCTCAATAAAACAACGGAACAGGTTTCACATGCTTCCCTCAAAATACGTCGTAGACCCAAATTCCACTTTCACCCTTCATTTGACAACATGCCTTTAAAAGTATTCCAAAACCTTCCACCAGTATAATGAGGTCCTTACCCAACAACTGGTAAAATTTACAAGTCAAGCCATCACAAGGCTATTTTAAAAATGAATGTGACCAAACACGAATAAATAAGTAGCCCAAAGAATCAACGCATCCCACGTACTACACAGATAACAATTTATCATCAATACCAACAACATTTAAACTGTAGAGGGGAACAACACAGATGTTATCTTAGTGTCTCAATGATGAGGTCAAAATAGGGGACATGATCGTCGTGTCCAGAAGAGCGCACTAAGATAAAACTAATGTTATGAAGAAGATCAGTCAAAACATTACAATATAACTATATTCTAAAAGCTCAACATCACCTTCCAATACATTCATCGTGAACAAAGTGGCAATACCCACCTTAGGATTTTCCATGTCGTCTCAAGAAAAAATCAGCCGGTCACTAGTGTGCTTGATTAACAACAGGATCAGTGTGTCAAAACACCTATGTCTTTCAAAAACCATTCAATGTTTTGAAATAAAACTGATTCTTTAATGCTCATGATAATCTACATGGAGTTGACCCGAGACCATAGTCAACAATACAAAAGGACTTATTACGGAGTCATTTTTCCTCATATGGCCATTTTACTGGACGACGACATAACCAGTCATCCATTACTAAGACAAAAGGGTCAAATGACCAAAAAAGCAGCCGACCATGCCCGAGGCATGTCTAACATGCTGACAAAGAGCATTACTTGATGCCCAATCCCACCTAAATGTCAAGAAACAGATCACCACCAACTCAAACAAGGGTTTCATAGGAAACTGGATGTCCTACCTGGGAAAACAGCACCCAAAAACTCCAAAAGAGTGAGAAAATCCATAGAAATAGTAAGGAATTTATGTTCTCAGGGAGCTACCGACCGTAGGTTAGCCCCTTACAAATAAAAAATTTCAACCCTAAATTGGGTCACTTCAAACAAGTCATTAGGCTCAGAATCTGAACATAAGGCCATTTCTATGGAGAAGAATGCATATGGAAAGTACTCATGCTTCCATTCCAAGGCATATCATGAGAAGTCTGAACTACCCTTTAAATGAGGGTTTTAAATAGTGGATACCACAATAGTTTACATTTACAAGGCTCTTATATTTAGTCACTTTTAATCGTTAATCGTTAAATGATTTAATCAAAACATCAAGTACCAGTTTCAAAATTCCCCCGGGAAAAATAGGAAAATTTCATAGAACTACTTTTTTAAAACATTTACGTTACTTGACATCACGCCAATTTTAGGAGAATTATAAAAAAAATTCTTTTAAGAAGATAAGGGGACCTGTGAGGATCCCATTTTAACCAACCTGGGTTCTGTATAAAGTAACCCAATAGAAAACGCACTAGTATTAAAATTTTAAACACCCAAAGGGGTTATCTCATAATAACACTCCACAACTGACCTACTTGGGTCCAGTTTAATTTTAGAAGGTATCCATTTGATTTTAGATTAACATTAAACATCATTCACATTTATAAGCATGTCACACGGCATCATGTCATCACATTTAATATGAGTCTTCATTTTCCAATTCATGAAGCACACATACACTCCATGGATTGAAAATTGGGTCTCATTAATGAATACTAATGTCAATTCACAAATTAACAGGATCAACCTAATGGTCCAAATTATATGGGTGGCCACCTACCAATCGATAAGGCACTCATACACATTATCGCTGGATTTTGGCCCCAATTTAACATGATCATAATTTATTTAACATTTTATCTTTAGAACCCATTTAACCTATCTCAAACATCTCTAACATGTTAACATAAGAAAAAACACAACAGCATGATACAACACAGATGCATGGAACAACAACAAAACATGCTAATAACTGAGGTATTATGGCATATAATCACTAAAGCATGTTAAATCTATCACCAAAACATGCTATCTAGGGAGGCATGCTGAAGCAGATCAAACATGGCATTGCACCCAAGGAGAAAAATCCAAATTAGCTGGCATCCTACAAATGAAACTACATGGCATGTTATATGCATGACATGTGAATCTCTAAGTGCCTAAGATGATGCATGTATGAATCTTCCTTTCCATGTTAGTCTAAGAAAATTATTCTTTCCAAAATTCTCAAAATCAATAAAAAATGGAAAGTACACCAGCCAATCAAGGTGAAATCATATCAATTTTAACCTCTAGTAGCACAAACATCAATTCCCATCCATGGACACATGGGTATTTCCCATACATGAAGTGACCAGTCTGAAGCACGACTGTTAAAAAAACTACCGACACATTCCTAGTCTCCTGTCTACCAACCACAAAAAAATAAATACAATGGAAAAGAAAGGAAAATTAACCCTTTGATATCACTTTGTAACGTCCTGACCCGGGTCACCCCTGAATCGGTGGCCGGAACGGTCTACACATGACCTCAACCGCGTCTCCCCTTATGCCAGAGGCTACCGACTAGCAACGAGGGTCTAAGAACAGTGAGTGGGAAGACTATACCACCTTTTTAGTGTTCAAAAATAGATAAAAAAATAAGTATAAGAAACGGTATAATACTGATAATGCAGTGAAAAATAGATTATATAAATCTTGTAAAAAACAAATGGCCAACTCAAACTTATACAGCAGATGCATGCAAGACATGTTAATAAAACAAAAGTTGAAAATAGTTAACAAAATAGCATGCTTTAAATTCCAATTCAAAAATAAATAAATAATGACTCAATGCCACAAGGTTGATCTCCTCGATCATCCCAAACCTTTGCTCGATCATCTGCTCCTAACTCCCAAGTAAATGTAAACAGAATAGTCCCGCAACTAAATAGAATCTACTTTCGTACCCAGTGCAATGGCGGCCTGAGTAGGGTGGGAGATATAAATCACAGTAGGCTGGGAGCACTGGTGTCTACCCCAAATCCAGATATTTAATAAATAATTTAAAACACCTGAATGCATGCATAAAATAATGTAAGCAGTATAAAGTAACTATATACTCATGTAACTGCTTCACCCCTCAACTGGTGTCTAAACCTGCACTATTCATTTGTCATGCATACTCAACAATCATTACATAATCATTTTTCATTTATCGATTAATCAAATGTTATTATGAAAGTCATGAGATTTGGCCCACGCCCGACATCCCCCATATAAGTCACTCACCACATATGTCTCTAATGACCATCTAAGTAATCAAAGTGAAGACTGAATCCAAGTTTTTTCTTCGACATGGATAACGCATCATAAGTTATTCAAATCTTTCATATACTATGTCTAGGACCATCCACTGAAATTGTGATTCACTCCTGGGTTCATCCACTAAGAGTGCTTCACCCAATTCATTAATAATTATAAACCTTTTCTCACAATAAATTAACAAATCATCATGTCAAAACAACCTTCATTAACCATTAATGCATTTCACGCACAAACAATTGGACCCACAATCCAATGTAAATTAATTGAAGTAGAACATCATGTCTATCACCCTCGTGGGTATTTAGAGCATCTGTCCTTGTCTCGCAACCCATGAGTATTAGGATCATTAGTCCATGTCCCAAAAAATAATATTTTCTTACAAGCTAGGTGTAGCACACCATGTCTTTCACCTCGTGAGTATTTGGAGAATCAGTCCCTATCTCAAAACCCATTTATCAGTCATACATATACATCTATCATGGGTTTTGGACCTCATGTCTAACGCACTATGAGTATTTAGAGCCTCACTTATTGTGTCAAAACCCATTCATAAATCATTCTTATATATTTATCATTGGTGTAGAATACCATGTCTAACAAAACAAAGCCAAACCGTTAATTAATTCAACAATTAATTAACAACACAAATTGATCTTCAGAATAGTCAACACTTAATTAAGCATTCAACATCTCATTAATTAATAATTAATTTACAATTAATTATTCTTATCAATCCAACTAAATAATTAACTCAACACTTAATTATCCAAATTCTTTAACAAGTCTGAACTTGTCCATTCAAACAGTGGTTCATCCACGACTTTAACAATCTACAATAACATCATAATCATCACAAAACATACTGAACAAAGCCAATATATTTAGTGACCATCTGACACAACATATCATATCTCTAAAAAACTCTATCCAAGACATCATAAGACATGGAAAACTAATTTTCATCCAAAGGTACTCCTGGCCAACAATCGTAACAAACAATCAATTCATAACCTTAATTTAATGCATGCAAATTAATTACTTGAACAATTAATTAATAAAACATTATCTCTTTAACAAATCATCAATTAGTTAACCATATACCATTTAACATGTAATAATTAATCCTTCCATTAATTAATACCAGTTTCTAATTATCTTCCAAACATGTCCAATATTCAATATTCCCAATAATTTGTAAAAGCCACAATATTATTCCAACTCATGACTTGGAAATTAATCCTACCATTAATTACCCTATTACTAATTCTTCCCATTCAAATCAATTAAATTTTTAATTATATCACATTAACCAAATTATCAAAACATGCTTAAACTCAACACA
This sequence comes from Viscum album, assembly GCA_963277665.1. Lineage (NCBI taxonomy): Eukaryota > Viridiplantae > Streptophyta > Magnoliopsida > Santalales > Viscaceae > Viscum > Viscum album. Next base: position 1,799,518,109 of record OY728132.1, read on the forward strand.
TGTTCAAGACCTCACATATCTCATGTAGGAGGAATTATTTAATTACATCAAAAGTGTCATTCATTGAAATATCATAATGAAGTAAACTCACATTACTAATTTATTTAAAGAAACTATAATTCTTAAATAATGTGTCAATGATTGGGGTCCCTACCTCGGGGTTTTGATGAGAACCACAACGAACGAAGAACCCTCAAGAGAAATGGTTTGATTCATCAAGAACCAGCCTTTGATCTCTTCTCCTATCAAGTCCAAGACCAAAACTAATCATAGTTGTCATCCACACACATAGATTTACCCATAACGTGCATAGATCTGTTAAACCAAGAGAAGAGGAGGAGTATAACAAAGTAGATATAAGAAACCAATCAAGAACGGAGAAGAACGTCTACCTACCTCAAGACTACGGCTTCAATTTGCGAAGAGAAGCCTTCAGATTACCCCCAAAATGCTTGAGAGAGTTTTTCCAACCATCAAGGGAGATTAATCCCGAGTTATGGCCACTTAGGATCCTAATCGAGTCACTTAGAGGCAAAAATGAGTGAGGTCCATGATTTAAGGATCTCATTTTAGTGCATGTAGAGTTACTTCACATGGTTTGACAAACCGTGCGCTAAACGTGCGTTAGATACTACCTCGGCCTCCCCCCTCGCACGACCTCATCACATTGTCTCTCCTAACTGTGCGCCAACTGTGCATAATCTACTACCTCAAAACATCAACTATGCATGGTTTGGCTGCATGGTTAAGAAAACTATGCACCGCCCGTGCAACTTCCCTTGTGCCTCAAAACATCAATCATGTTCAAGAAACAACACCTTTAGGTGTTCCAACACTCAGAATGAAATTCTAGAGTTTGGTTTAAAAGGAACGACCCATTGATAAACCGAAAAAAATCTCAGAAACATTCTTAATTTTAACTAGGTTCAAAACACAGGATCATACGTTATACCCACCTTAAAAAATTCTCATCGCTGAGAAGCCATCGAGAAACACTACTAAAACAACCAACCTACCAAGGTCCAATATTATCGTTAGAAGTGACGTGTTGTGTTCCCAATGCCATACACACCATTAAACCTTCTCAAACCTGATGGATTAGACTATTTAGCTAGATCCAAATTTTACTCTAAAGTATAAACACCGAAACAGATATTATATCGTAGGTCATTAAAAGGAACTTGTAAAAATAAAAGGTTGAACCTCAAAAAAAACAATGGAACATATTTCACATGCTTCCCTCAAAAGGCGTCGCGGACCTAAAAGCCAATTTTTCCCTTTATATGATGACATGCCTTCAAAACTATTCAATAACCATCCACTATTATAATGAAGTCCTTACCCATATTCTGGTAAAATTTCTATGTCAAGCCATCATAAGGATTTTTTAATAAGAATATACCCAAACATGTATAATGAAGTAGCCCAAATAATCAATGCATCTCACATACTACCCAGATAAAAATTACTCATCAAGACAAACAAGATTTAAACTGTAGTGTGGCACAAGATTTATGATATCACAGTGTCTCCATGAGGAGGTCAATATAGGGGACATGCTTGTTGTGTCCATAAGAGTGCACTAAGAGAAAACCGACGTTATGAAGAAGATCAGTCAAACCATTATAGGAAAACTCTGTTCTAAAAGCTCGGTATCACCTGCCAACGCATTCATCATGAACATAGTGGAAATACCAACCTCAAGATTTCCCATGACGTCTCCGGAAAATATAAGCCGCTCACCATCACGCTTGATTAACAACCAGATCAACGTGTCGAAACACCCGTGTCTTTTGAAAACCATGCCTTGTATTGAAATGAAACTGATTCATTAATGCTGAAGATACTCTACATGGAGTTGACCCAAGACCATACTCAATAGTATAAAAAGACTTATTACGGAGTCATTTTTCATCATTTGACCATTTTCCTGGACGACGCCATAACCAGTCATCCATTACTAAGAAGAAAGTGTCAAACGAACAACAAAGCATCCGACCATGCCCGAGGCATGTCTAACCAGCTGACAAAGAGCATTACTCAAAGCTCAAGCCCGCCAAACAATCAAGAAACACACCACCGCCTATTCGAACAAGGGTGTCATAGGAAAGTGGAAGTCCTACCTGGGACAACGGCACCCAACAAATCTGAAAGAGTGAGAAAAGCCATAGCACTAGCAAGGCAATTAAGTTTTGAGGGAACTACCAACAACAGTTTATCCCCTTACATAAAAAGGTGTCAACCCTAAACTGGGTCACTTCAAACAAGTCACTAGGCTCAAAAGCCGAACATAAGGCCATTACTAAGGACAAGATCGCCTCCGGAAAGTACTCATGCTTCCATTCTATGGAAACTCAAGAGAAGTCTGAACTACCCTTTACATGAGGGTTTTAAACAGTGGACACCACAATAGGTTCCATTTCCAAGCCTCTTATATTTAATCACTTTTAATCATTAATCGTCAAATGATTTAATCAAACCATCAAGTACCATAATCAAAACACCCCATGAAAAAATAGGAATGTTTCATAAAACTCCCTTTTTAAAACATTTATGTTAGTTGACATCCTACAATTTTCTGGAAACATATAAAAAAATTCTTTTAAGAAGATAAGGAGACCTACGAGGATCCGATTTTAACCAACCTGGGTTGTCTATAAAGCAACCCAATAGCAAATGCATAGGTATTATTATTTTAAACACCCAAACAGGGTATCTCATCAAAACACTCTCCAATTGACCTACTTGGGTCCAGTTTCATTATAGAATCTAGCCAGTTTATTTCAAAACAACATTAAACATCTTCCACATTTATAAGCATTTCACATGGCCTCAATTCATCACATTTAATATGAGTCATCATTTCCCTATTAATGAAGCACCCATACACTCCATGGATTGGAAATTGGATCTCATTAATAGATACCAATGTCAATTCAAAAATTAACATGATCAACCTAATCGTACAAATTATATGGGTGGACAGATACCAATCGATAAGTCCCCCATACACCTTATCACTAGATTTTGGAACCCATTTAACACAATCAATATTTATTTAACATTTTATCTTTAGCACCCCCTTCAATTATCCAAAACAACTCTAACATGTTAACATAAGAAATAGAACAAAAACATGATACAACACAGAACCATGGAACAACAAAAAAACATGCTAATAACTGAGGTAGTATGGCCTATGATCACTCAATAAAGTTAAATCAATCACCAAACCATGCTATCCAGGGAGGCAAGCTAAAGTAGATCAAACATGGAATTTCACCCAACAAACACAATTAAAATTAGTAGGCATCCTACTAAAGCAACTACATGGAATGTTAAATGCATGACATGTGAATCTCTGAGTGCCTAAGTTGATGCATATATGAAACTTCCTTTCCATATAAGTCCTAGAAAATTATTCTTTTCAAAATTCTCAAAATCAATAAACAATGGGAAATAAACCATCCACTCAAGGTGAAACTATATCAACTGTAACCTCTAATAGCACAAACATCAATTCCCATCCCTGGCCACATGGTCATTTCCCATACATGAGGTGATCATTCCCAAGCATGGATATTAACCCAAGCACCAACTCATTCCTAGTCTCCTATCTACCAACCAAAAAATAGTATGGAAAAGCAAAATAAAGGAAACCTAAACCATTGATACCACTTTCTAATGTCCGGACCTGGGTCACCCCTGAACCGGTGGTCGGACCAGTCGCTACATGACCTCAAGTGCATCTCCCCTTATTCCAAATGCTGCCGACTAGCAGCATGTGTCTATGTATGGTAAGAGGTAAGACTATACACTCATTTTAGTCTTCAAAAAAAGACAAAGTCAATAAGTAGAGGAAACAGACTAATACTGATAAAGCAAAGGAAAAAATATTTTATAAATCTTGTACAAAACAAATTCACAATGCCAAATTATACAGCAGATACATGCATGACATGCTAATGATAAAAAAGTAGAAAATAGATAACAAAACAGCATGCTTTACATTCCAATGTAGAAATAAATAAATAATGACTCAAAGCCCCAAGGGTGATCTCCTCGAGCATCCTGAACCTCCGCCAGGTCCTCTACTCCTAACTCCCTAATAAATGCAATTAACATAGTCTTGTAACCAAATAGAATCTACTCAGGTACCCAGTGCAGTGGCGGCCCGAGTAGGGTGTGAGATATAAATCATAGTAGGTCGGCACCACCAGCATCTTCCCCAAATCTAGACATTTAATAAATAATTTAAAACATGTGAAGCCATGCACTAAAGAAAGTATGCAGTACAATGTAACTACATACTCAAGTACTTTCTTCAGCCCTTAGCTGGTGTCTGAACATGCACTATTCACTTGTCATGCATACTCAGAAATCATTACATAATCATTTTTCATTTGTCAATTACTCAAATATTATTATGAAAGACTTGAGATTCAGCCCACTCTTGTCATCCCCCGTAAAAGTCACTCACCACAGATGTCTCTGAAGACCATCCATGTAATGAATGTAAAGACAGAATCCAAGCTTGTTCTTTGGCTTGGATAACGCTTCATAAGTTATTCAATTTAATAATTCATATACAATGTTTAATCCCATCCAATAAAATAGTGATTCATTCCAGGGTCCATCCACTAACAATTGTTCACCCAATTCATTAATAAGTCTAAACCCTTTCTCATAATCAATTCACAAATCATCATGTCACAACAGCCTTCATTAACCATTAACTCATTTCATGCACGAACAATTGGACCCACAGTCCAATGTTAATTAATGGATGTAGAAAACCATGTCTATCACCCTCGTGAGTATTTGGAGCATCAGTCCATGTCTCACAACCCATGGGTATTTAGGGCATCAGTCTCCGTCCCATAAAAGAATATTTTCTTTCATGCTAGGTATAGAACACCATGTCTAGCACCCCGTGAGTATTTGGAGAATAAGTCCCTATCTCATAACCCATTTATCAATCATACATATACATCTATCATTACATTCAAACATCATATCTAACACCCTATGAGTATTTGGAGCCTCATTCATTGTCTCACAACCCATTCATAAATCATTCTTATATATTTGTCATTGGTGTAGAATACCATTTCTTACACTAAAAAACCGAACTATTAATTAATTCAACAATTAATTAACAACACAAAGCGCTCTTCAGATAATTAATCACTTAATTGACCATTCCAAATCTCATTAATTAATAATTACTTAATAGTTAATTATTCATAGAAAGCCAACTAAATAATTAACTCAACACTTAATTGTCTAAATTCATTAACAAGTCTGAACCCATCCATTTAAAAAATGGTTCATCCAGGACTTTAACAATCTAACAGCACACCATAATCATCTAAAAACATGATGAACAAAGACATGATATTTTGTGACCGTATCACACAACATATCATATCTCTAAACAAATGCATTGAAGACAACTTAATGCATGGAAAACTAATACGCATAAAAAGGTACTCTTGGGAAACTATCATAACAAACAGTCAATTCACGATCTTAATTTAATGCATGCAAATTAATTAATTCAACAATTAATTAGTCAAACCTTATCTCCTTAACAAATCATCAATTAGTTAACCATTTAAAATTTAACATGTAATAATGAAGACCTCCATTAATTATTACCAGTTTCCAATTATCTTCCGAACATGTAAAATATTCGATATTCCCAATAATCTGTAAAAGCCACAATCTTATTCCAACTAATGAATTGATAATTAATCCTACCATTAGTTACCTTAACACACATTCTTCCCATTAAAATCATTTAACTTCATAATCATATCACTTTTACCAAATTATCCAGACATGCTTAAACACAACACAAGTTCAAGTCCTCACTTATCTCATGTGGGAGGAATTATTTAATAACATCAAAAGTGTCATTCATTGACATATCATAATGAAGGAAACTCATATTACTAATTTAGTTAATGAAACTGTAACTCATAAATACAGTGTTAAAGATTTGGGACCCAACCTCGGGTTATTTATGGGAACCACAATGAACAAAGAACCCTCAAGAAAAACGGGTTGATTCATCAAGAACCTTCCTTAGATCACTTCTCCTAGAAATACCAAGACCAAAAAACATCTTAATTTTCATCCACACATATTGATTTACCCATAATGAGAATATATTTAAGAAACTAAGATAAGAGGAGGAGGAGATCTAAGTAGATCTTAGAAACCATATAATAACAAAGAAGAATATCTACCTACCTCAAGAATCTGGATTTGATTCTCCAAGAGAAGCCTTCAGATCACCTCCATAATGGTTGGGAGAGGTTTTTCAACCTTCAAGGGAGAGTAAATCTGAGTTATGGCTACTTAGGAGCTTAAACGAGGCACTTAGATTAAAAAAACGAGTGAGACCCACAATTTAGGGATCTCAATTAGGTTCTCACACGGTTAGTTAACACTATTTGACAAATTGTGTGCTAATTGTGCGTTAGATACTTCCTCATTCACCCCTCTTGCACAGCCTCATCACACGTTCTCTCCTGACCGTGCACCAACCATCTGGAAGCTACTTCCTTAAAACATCAACTACGCACATTTTGGCCACACAGTTCGACAAACTGTGTGTCGCCCATAAGAATTCCCATGTGCGTCAGAACATCAATCAAGTTCGTGAAATGAAAAATTTAGGGGTTCCAACACTAGGAATAAAATTCTGGAGCACAGTTTAAAAAGAATTAAAATTGATAAAATGAAAATTAATTTCAGAAACATTCATAATTTTAACCTGGTTCAAAACATGGGATCTTACAACACCTCCTATATAAGAATTTTAGCATGTATCAGGGCCAAGCCTAGTTTATATGAATTTCAACATGAAAACAACACATGTAACATATAAAATAACATGTTTAAAAACATTATCTCACATGGGAATCAAATCATTAATTTAACCAATTCCATTTCAAATTACCCATAAAAGAAAATTGAAGGAATTCACAAAGGCCTCCTAGACCAAACGGCTAAAAGTTGGTCATCCAAGGTAAAACGCACCCATGAGGTGGCACTCCATCCTAGCTAACAATATCAAACATTATTTATATTCATTTAATCAATTATCTAAACAACCTAGGTTAATATTCAATTAGGTGACACCCGAAAATGGGTGTGCAATACATTAGTATAGCATCCCACCTTTTCATCATATAAACTTTCATTACATTTTACAAAACCGAGGATCTTTAAGGTTTAGTGTCTTGGAAACCAGGAACATAATAAATGAAAGAAAAAAAAACATTCTTCTTAAACACTTGAAAGGCTTCTCCTCAAGTTCATCCTAAGTTCATTACTGCATCTCATAACCTGGGAACACACATCAAAATAAAGGGTGAGCAGAAGGCCCAGTAAGGGAAACAAGAGGAACATTTTACATGTGAGCTTGATATACTTCAATAATGACATGAAAAGAACTTTAAGGCATGAGAAAGAAATCATGAGGCATTTCATAATAAAAACAACATTTTTCATAACTTGAATATGTGGCTACATCATTTAACATAGACAATCATGAACATATCACCAAGGTCCATCCCCAAGGTGTCATTTGAAAATTACCAAGGTTATTCACCAAGGTATCGTGAAAATTGTAATCTCTAGTGGTTACATCATTACCCAATGCATTGGAGCGCTATCAGGGCGCACCCTTAAATTTGCCTTTATTATCATGTGAGCCACATATATCATCATCAAAAATTTCATAAATAACCCACATAGCATAAAATAAATGGGTTTCATTTCATAATCACAACGTTTTAAAAACTGCTTTAAATACGTGATCTTTACGTCACTTTAAACCCACGGAAAGGGAAAGAGGGTTTCATGTATGTAAATCCCAGAATTTAAAATAGAACATTTTGATATATATGTGAATACCCCTGTATAAATAAGATCCTTGAGTATTCACTTTATAACATAAAATAATTTTTAGAAAAGAGAGAGAGACACTTTGCGACGAAAATTCTGCAGCATAACGACTATGTTACAAGGTTTTAGAAAACATTGAGAAGAGAGGGGACATGGGTCAAACATTCATAAATGACCCATAAAACAGTAGAGGGACAAAATATAAGGGATTTAAGAACATGGTACTGAAATTTGAAAATGTACCATATGAAATGAAGAACATGAAAGGAAGAAAAAAAAACAAGATTTCTCTTGTGAAAATTCGGCAGCCTAACGGCGTCACTTAAACTTCAACAAAATTTAATTGACAAGGTCAAATAGGGTCTCTCATCATATGAACATAAGAGTCCATTATGATAGATATAGAGATCATACCCCAACATAATAGAAAGTAACTTGAATGAATTGACATGAAAGTAGAACTTCAAAACGAGAAGGGTGAAGAACCACTTAAAAATTCGGCAGCCTAATGGCGCCACTTAAAACTTCAAAATACTGAATTGAAGAGATCAAATGGGGTCTATCATCATATGAACATAAGAGTCCAGTATGATATATATAGAGATCATACCCCAATATAACAAAAAGGAACTTGAAATAATTGACATGAAAGTAGAACTTCAAAACGAGAAGGGTGAAGAACCACTTAAAAATTCGGCAGCCTAACGGCGCCACTTAAAACTTCAAAATACTGAATTGAAGCGATCAAATGGGGTCTCTCATCATATGAAAATAAGAGTCCAGTATGATAAATTTAGAGATCATACCCCAATATAATAAAAAGGAACATGAAATACTTGAATGAAAATAGAACTTGAAAACGAGGAAGGTGAAAGAATCCCTAAAAAATTCGGCAGCCTAACGGCGCCACTTAAACATTCTTAAAACGAATTGATGAGAGAAAGGGGGGTCTCTCATCATATGAACATGAAATAGGCAGTAGGATGAATATAAAATAACATCCTCCCACATAACAACATGGAGTATAAAAGAAATGACATAAAAGAGATTACTTGAAAAGAAAGAGAGAGGTCGGATCCCTTACCTTAAAATGTAACTCTTAAACCTCAAAGGTTGGGAACTTGAGGGCTTGGGGGAACCTTGGGAGGACTCCTTGGGAGGTAATGAGACCAGAACATCGTTGGGGAAGAGTGGGGAGTCTAATTGATGAGAGTAGGGCTTGGTATTTATAGGGAAAGTGAGGGGACAAGACATTAATGGCCAAGGGACACCTCACATGTGCTTTTCTCAAACCCATGTGCTCTCCCTTGGCATTTATCATGGAGTTAGGCCACATGGGCCCCCCAAAACAATAATTCATCACCCTTGGCCGGCAAACCCTCAAAAGATCTCATGACATCATCATGACACCATTATGATGTCATTAAACATACCGAAACCCTAAAACTGTATTTTTACTATTCACTAAAAATTCAACCTTCTCAGAATAACCCCAAAATTTCACCTTAACCAAATATCAATGCTCTGATTTCAAAAATGAAATCCATTTTATAAAAATAATTTTCTAAATATTTTTAATTTAATTTTTAAATAAAAACACTATTCATCGAAAATTCACATTTTTCAGAAAAATCCCCAAAAATTACCATAACATAATATCGATGCTCTGAGTTCAAAAATGAAGTCATTTTTATAAAAATAATTTTCTAATTATTTTTAATTAAATTTTTAATTAAAAAACACTATTCACCCCGAAAAAACTAATACTTGAATAATAATTAATGAAACCGTTATTTAACTATTTTATTGAATCACATTACTTAATCAAGGTGCCTAGATTATTTTAAAACTTTCTTTAAGTGAGATTACTAATCCATTTGGTCATATTACTAATCCTAATCATAAAATCACTATTCATAATTTACTATTCATCAAAAATCAAGTTGATCTTATTAGACTCTAAATTTCGTACTGAACATAATTGTAGAAGACCATTTTTAGAAAATCATTACACATTTTTAATTATTTAAGGTTTACACAACCATTTTTAAAATATCCTTTTTCTAAAATTCATCAAAAATATGCATACAATATTTATCCGGTCATTTGAAAATTCATAAACATCATCATAAGAAGAAATCCAAATTTTTATTTAAAAAAAAGATTACACAAGGCAATTACGGTCTCGTTACATAACCCCTTATAATACCAGCATAGGATCTAAGAGTAAGGTGTGCTAGGGTGATAGAATTTTGGGGCGGCTCAGTCAACATTGCCCGAGTAGTAATTTCTATCAGTTTGAACTTCTCGCGAAGGCGATTCCGTTCTAGCTTCACATGATGAAGTTCGGCTTGGATTTGGTCCAGAGCAAAGCCCAATGGAGCTACCTCCTTCCCAATCTCTGTTAGATGGGCTTCGATCGGCCCAAGGCTACTAGGTGTGGCCATCAAATCTTCTTTCTATAATAATTAACCAGGATTACTTAAATTTAGAGACAATAATAAAAACATTTTGTTCACGGTGGTCATATTGACCGATGGTCATATAACACTCAAAAACCAATGGTCTCATTTTATTTATAATCATGTTTATCAAATAAAATATTTTTTTTTGAGTATAAAAAATAACACATGAAATTAGGAAACAAGATTTATTCAAAATTTCGGGTCGTTACAATCTTCCCCCCTTAAGAAATTGCGTCCTCGCAATTTTTTTAAATTGGGTTTTGAAATTTCATTGAATGTCCCACATCGGAAAAAGAGTCAGTAACACCATTACTTTAAAAGAAAGAAAAGGAAGTACAAAGGCCACCCGAGTTAACCCACACTCGGGTTCCATGTAGGAAAACATGGACATGGAGGAAAAAAACAAAGGGTCAGTTCTGAGAGAGAGTGATAGAGAACATGATTAGGAGAAAGTTAACCATGAGAAAATCCCAAACTTATGATGTGTGTAAACGGTCTTTGATTACCTAGTAGGAAACGTAAACCAACAACATTTTTGTTTTACGTTTCTTTTCATAATTTTGAGGATTTCATTTACTACATAGAACAAAAACATAAGAAAATATATCTACCTTCATGTAGAGTTTCACCCTTTAATAAGTTTTTACCAAAACTAATCCTTTCCCCCAAACGATGAGCATTCAAAACTACTTGGTCTCATCAAAACACAAGAATCATCTTCTAGAGAATCACATAATCCATAAAAGATTAACTATCTATTTCTTCTATCTTTAAACATTATCCCAAAACAGAAAGGGTAAGGTTAAACAACTCTTCAAAAAGGAAGAATCCCATAGGAATGGAAACTAATTTTAAATCTTCAATGTTCCATGGTAATACCCAAAGTTCATCATAGACCATTCCATAAATAACAGTCCTTAAAATTCCTCGAAATAAACCAAACTAAGATTGAAACCCAAACACAAGAAGGACTTGATAACATAGTCTTCCAAAATAAACTTCATTGTTCATCTCCAAACAACATCAACCACTCCTAACATCTTATAACAAAAATAGCTAACCTAAACATATTTTACCCAAGATAGTTTAATCATTCCCGTAAGTAACCTAAATTACTATAAGTCCAACTTAAATTCATTGATAAATCAAAATATAAATCAACCTTACTCCTCAATGAAAATACCGTAGTAATCTATTTACCTTGATCATATATGGTCCTCAAAATAGTGAACGTCTTCCAAAATAATAATCATCTTTTAATCCCCTAATCATCTCGGTCGTATTAATACGGCAATCATAGCATTTCCTATCACATTGGTTGTTGGGACATGTTCTTCCATTTCCCGCCATTAACTAAGAAAAGAAGCTATAATTAGGGGCTTAAATACATAGCCAATAATCATGCAAAGAATCTTAAAGCATCTAAGGATAACATGTAGAAGTAAAGTATACCCTAACTTGTGATCCCCTAGGTTCCCTTCTAGGTTATCCATGATCATATATTCTTATGTAAACCTTTATTTTATTTTATCTTTGTTCCTTTAACAATGGTTCATACTAAGCTTATGAATTTACCAAACATATCCCCCGGGAGTGTCGTAACCAAGAGTGCAGCAAGGCCCGTTGTCGTGTACCAGTTCCCGTTCGAGTCTAGCTCAAAGCGGTGTTTTCGGGTATTACCCCTATGTACATCTGTGCCAGAGCCACCTCTACCTGCTCGTATCCAGACAGGGATGTATTTGCTTGGAAACCCCTTACTCAATACTCACCAAAATACCAGGAAGATTTCCTATATTAAACTTTTCTATAGGGTTCCTCCTAGAGTTTTCATATCCTAATTTCCCCAAATAACTAAACCATCCTTTGATACCAACTATAGCATCCCACCTTTTCATCACATAAACTTTCATTACATTTTACAAAACCGAGGATCTTTAAGGTTTAGTGTCTTGGAAACCAGGAACATAATAAATGAAAGAAAAAAAAACATTCTTCTTAAAAACTTGAAAGGCTTCTCCTCAAGTTCATCCTAAGTTCATTACTGCATCTCATAACCTGGGAACACACATCAAAATAAAGGGTGAGCAGAAGGCCCAGTAAGGGAAACAAGAGGAACATTTTACATGTGAGCTTGATATACTTCAATAATGACATGAAAAGAACTTTAAGGCATGAGAAAGAAATCATGAGGCATTTCATAATAAAAACAACATTTTTCATAACTTGAATATGTGGCTACATCATTTAACATAGACAATCATGAACATATCACCAAGGTCCATCCCCAAGGTGTCATTTGAAAATTACCAAGGTTATTCACCAAGGTATCGTGAAAATTGTAATCTCTAGTGGTTACATCATTACCCAATGCATTGGAGCGCTATCAGGGCGCACCCTTAAATTTGCCTTTATTATCATGTGAGCCACATATATCATCATCAAAAATTTCATAAATAACCCACATAGCATAAAATAAATGGGTTTCATTTCATAATCACAATGTTTTAAAAACTGCTTTAAATACGTGATCTTTACGTCACTTTAAACCCACGGAAAGGGAAAGAGGGTTTCATGTATGTAAATCCCATAATTTAAAATAGAACATTTTGATATATATGTGAATACCCCTGTATAAATAAGATCCTTGAGTATTCACTTTATAACATAAAATAATTTTTAGAAAAGAGAGAGAGACACTTTGCGACGAAAATTCTGCAGCATAACGACTATGTTACAAGGTTTTAGAAAACATTGAGAAGAGAGGGGACATGGGTCAAACATTCATAAATGACCCATAAAACAGTAGAGGGACAAAATATAAGGGATTTAAGAACATGGTACTGAAATTTGAAAATGTACCATATGAAATGAAGAACATGAAAGGAAGAAAAAAAAACAAGATTTCTCTTGTGAAAATTCGGCAGCCTAACGGCGTCACTTAAACTTCAACAAAATTTAATTGACAAGGTCAAATAGGGTCTCTCATCATATGAACATAAGAGTCCAGTATGATAGATATAGAGATCATACCCCAACATAATTGAAAGTAACTTGAAAGAATTGACATGAAAGTAGAACTTCAAAACGAGAAGGGTGAAGAACCACTTAAAAATTCGGCAGCCTAACGACGCCACTTAAAACTTCAAAATACTGAATTGAAGAGATCAAATGGGGTCTCTCATAATATGAACATAAGAGTCCAGTATGATATATATAGAGATCATACCACAATATAACAAAAAGGAACTTGAAATAATTGACATGAAAGTAGAACTTCAAAACGAGAAGGGTGAAGAACCACTTAAAAATTCGGCAGCCTAACGGCGCCACTTAAAACATCAAAATACTGAATTGAAGCGATCAAATGGGGTATCTCATCATATGAACATAAGAGTCCAGTATGATAAATTTAGAGATCATACCCCAACATAATAAAATGGAACATGAAATACTTGAATGAAAATAGAACTTGAAAACGAGGAAGGTGAAAGAATCCCTTAAAAATTCGGCAGCCTAACGGCGCCACTTAAACATTCTTAAAACGAATTGATGAGAGCAAGGGGGGTCTCTCATCATATGAACATGAAATAGGCAGTAGGATGAATATAAAATAACATCCTCCAACATAAGAACATGGAGTATAAAAGAAATGACATAAAAGAGATTACTTGAAAAGAAAGAGAGAGGTCGGATCCCTTACCTTAAAATGTAACTCTTAAACCTCAAAGGTTGGGAACTTGAGGGCTTGGGGTAACCTTGGGAGGACTACTTGGGAGGTAATGAGACCAGAACATCGTTGGGGAAGAGTGGGGAGTCTAATTGATGAGAGGAGGGCTTGGTATTTATAGGGAAAGTGAGGGGACAAGACATTAATGGCCAAGGGACACCTCACATGTGCTTTTCTCAAACCCATGTGCTCTCCCTTGGCATTTATCATGGAGTTAGGCCACATGGGCCCCCCAAAACAATAATTCATCACCCTTGGCCGGCCAACCCTCAAAAGATCTCATGACATCATCATGACACCATTATGATGTCATTAAACATACCGAAACCCTAAAACTGTATTTTTACTATTCACTAAAAATTCAACCTTCTCAGAATAACCCCAAAATTTCACCTTAACCAAATATCAATGCTCTGATTTCAAAAATGAAATCCATTTTATAAAAATAATTTTCTAAATATTTTTAATTTAATTTTTAAATAAAAACACTATTCATCGAAAATTCACATTTTTCAGAAAAATCCCCAAAAATTACCATAACATAATATCGATGCTCTGAGTTCAAAAATGAAGTCATTTTTATAAAAATAATTTTCTAATTATTTTTAATTAAATTTTTAATTAAAAAACACTATTCACCCCGAAAAAACTAATACTTGAATAATAATTAATGAAACCGTTATTTAACTATTTTATTGAATCACATTACTTAATCAAGGTGCCTAGATTATTTTAAAACTTTCTTTAAGTGAGATTACTAATCCATTTGGTCATATTACTAATCCTAATCATAAAATCACTATTCATAATTTACTATTCATCAAAAATCAAGTTGATCTTATTAGACTCTAAATTTCGTACTGAACATAATTGTAGAAGACCATTTTTCGAAAATCATTACACATTTTTAATTATTTAAGGTTTACACAACCATTTTTAAAATATCCTTTTTCTAAAATTCATCAAAAATATGCATACAATATTTATCCGGTCATTTGAAAATTCATAAACATCATCATAAGAAGAAATCCAAATTTTTATTTAAAAAAAAGATTACACAAGGCAATTACGGTCTCGTTACATAACCCCTTATAATACCAGCATAGGACCTAAGAGTAAGGTGTGCTTGGGTGATAGAATTTTGGGGCGGCTCAGTCAACATTGCCCGAGTAGTAATTTCTATCAGTTTGAACTTCTCGCGAAGGCGATTCCGTTCTAGCTTCACATGATGAAGTTCGGCTTGGATTTGGTCCAGAGCAAAGCCCAATGGAGCTACCTCCTTCCCAATCTCTGTTAGATGGGCTTCGATCGGCCCAAGGCTACTAGTTGTGGCCATCAAATCTTCTTTCTATAATAATTAACCAGGATTAATTAAATTTATAGACAATAATAAAAACATTTTGTTCACGGTGGTCATATTGACCGATGGTCATATAACACTCAAAAACCAATGGTCTCATTTTATTTATAATCATGTTTATCAAATAAAATATTTTTTTTTTGAGTATAAAAAATAACACATGAAATTAGGAAACAAGATTTATTCAAAATTTCGGGTCGTTACATTTAGTATATATAATCTACTCGACAATCAATGAAAGGATTAAGAACAAATACCTTGTACATGTACGACTCTCCTTATCCAGTATCGAGATCCAATTTGACATAGAATGGAGAATATCATAAAAATGAGAAAAAATGCTCAAACTTTTATAAATAAAATGATATACTAAATAAAAATTAACAGCTCAAGAGAAATTTACATATTAACAATTGGTTTCCAATGCATCTGATGGTGATCAAAATAGAGTTCGAATGGACAATTGAAAGAAAAATAAACCTCTCTGTGTGTTTGTTCATTGAATAGGATGAGCCCTCTATCTGCTGATGAAACATGACGCTAATAACAAATATAAAAAAACAAAATAAAAGTACACAATTGGTACTTCAAACTACACGATGTGTCCATACAATTTCTGGCTAGATCATTACATGGTCGTGTACTGGGATGATATGGTGTGTAGCCTCCATACCTGGCATGTACATAAACATACATGGTCTTTAAGCCCTATTCATGTTGTGTAATAGGCATACATCCTGTCCATGAACTATTTTCTCCCATTTTCATAAGTATAAAACTGAAAATGAAGTATCTGTACCTCAAAGGAAGAATTTGGTTCTTACAAACTTCCCCCTTAAAAAAACTGTCCTCGAATTTCCCTTCCAAGGGTGGTGAAGAAACATAAAAGAATGACTTTGGACATTTAGATCGAATGTCACACCCCCCCCCCACATGTGTCATTATGTAGTTGGCCTCGCTTCCATAGCACTTGTACTAACGTAATAGACCATCCATAGAGAACATTCATGCTAGAATCCATAATAAAAATACGGTTCTTCTCATAGGATGCATCTTCCTGCAACTCAACATCCTTAGGCTGAATGGTGTGAGACATGTTCAAAAAGTAATGTCTAGAGTGAGATATGTGGAAGATGTTGTGCATATCCAAGTAACTTTGAGGTAACTACAATCCTTAGGAATCCAACCGAACTATCTCTAGAAACTAAAATGGACCGACATATATTTGTGAAAGCTTACCCTATTTCGTAATTCACCTATGTGCCTGCCTTAGTGAAACATGGTTGAAAACATGATCCCCGACTGACAAGTTTCTATCATGGGGTCTGGAAAAAATAATTATTTACTATGTTAAAATGTAGTATAGCGACTAACATAGGTTGTCTCAAGAGTGCAGTGAACAACAATCAAGTCATCGCCTTAAATATGAGATAGAAGTGAGTTTCTTTTGGAAATTGATTGATTTTGAAAAAAAGGAAATAAAATAAAAAAGGAAATAAATTTTAGAGAATGTTGATATCAAACTGAAAAAAACAAGTAATTGAAACTATTATATGGGAAGGGTGATTAGGTCAGGGTTAGTTCTCTAATTGGAATTCTATCATAGTTCCAATTTATACAATTGTCTTCTGCTAATTTGTTAAAGGTGACATTACTGAATTGATTCACCTCACGACTTTGGTCAAATTTTAATGGTAAGAGTAAACCTTAAAAAAATATTATCTGGGTATATGCTCCTTCCAAAATCGGATAAATTTGTATCTAAGGCCCCCAATTGGATTAGGAAATTCCTAATTGGGCCTTGTTTATCCCAAACAATCAAGAATATAAATTACCCCTATCAAACATACTAATGGTCACTTTGTACTTCCCTGGTAATCCATGATATATTCCATTATATATATACCAAAACCTAGTGAAGAGATAAATTAATCATTGAACAAAGCAATAACAACAACATAATCCAAAATCAAATGCAATCATACCTTGAGTACATGAACTCAAAAGTAACCAAATAGAAAACCTTACCTTCTCCAATAACTCAAAGGATTTACCCCCCACCAAGTTAAGGGTAACTGAGATGATGGAGGAAGAATAAGTCCATTCAACTCAAAGAAAAACTAAAAAGAGAAAACAATGAATAGAAAATTTGCTACTCCAGAATCTATTAACCATATGTTTGTTTCATTCTTCCAACCAAACGGCCCCAAATCACTAAAGACTCTTAGTAAAATATGTTCCTAATGAATTTTTTATCGACCTCCATAGTCTGAAATATTTTGACAGGTGTAATGGAATATATGGCTGAGTTATAAAACAAAACATTTTTTAACCGCCAAAAACTATTCCAACCACTCTTCTTTGACTCGGTCTAACAAAGCCTTAATGAGATCTTTTATTCATGAAATTTAATGATAACATGACCCAGTGATACTTATATTTAAAACATCTCGAATCAGATTATTTTAAGTTCAGTAGCTCACTATATGATTCATTTAATGTGGTAGGGTCTACTCTATCTCCCATAATAAATTTTCCACTTCATTGATTTTTCTGGAATACTCTATTTCAAATTAGGTAATGTCCCCATAGACAAAAATAGATCCCCCAAATCAATTCAGCCTAAAAAATGAATCAAAACATTTGGATCGAAGTTTTAAAATTAATTCCCTAAATATAGAATCTCCAAAAAATAGTTAAATTTGCATAATTAACCAATTTTCAAATTTTGTCTCAAAACAAACCAAAAATCATAAAACGATGTGAATAATATCACATTGATTAATTAGTAAGTATGAAATCATTAAAAAACATTTGAATAAAAATTAAAATATTATCTTCATCAATTCCCACACACATTGCACTTAGACTTTTGGAAAATTCAGAATCAAAATCAAATCAAAGAAAATTCCAAACACATTTCCTTAAGATCCACCCATTTGACAATAAGAAATCCAAGATATCATTCCTCATGAAAAATCATTATTTCATGTTATTAATTTCATATCATTCAATAAATTTTCTTTTCCTTTTCCTCCTCGCTTTCACATAAAACACTTACCTCGGTATCATTTTCACTCTTCACATAAACTTCATTTTTTCAGCAATGTCTTTCTCACCGAATCTCATGCCAGTGTCACCATAAGCTTGATAAATTCTTAAATATCCACCAGTTTCAGGTCAAAGAAGTTTGTTTATCAAGATGACTTTACATGGTTGTTATGTGGATTTTGGTTTTCCAGCTCTATATGTCAAAAAAACTAAGGTAGAATAAGGAGGGATTGGATCTTTTTTAAGAAAAAATTCATTATTATAATTTACACTCAAATATGGTCTCATACTCAACACCCTTAGTAGAAAATAACCTCCACCGTCATGATAACTCAAGGAATTTTCAAGCCTTTAATAAATTAAGTATAAAAAATTTTAGTCTTCTCAAACATAATTTTCATGAAATCTCTAGAAAAGCATAAATTCCATCCTCCATTATTAGCTCTAGAAAGGAACCAATTCATTATTTCTTGAAAACATCAGAATAGAAATAGATTTCAAAAGAATGATTTTTTTCTCAATAGTATAATCATTTCTTCATAGTTATATTTTCCACCAAAAGTATCTCAAAATTTTGTAGCACAAGGCAAGACAACTTCTTCAACACTTTAGATCAACTATATCATTCAATTTCACTACAAGAGTAGGTTGGATAGTTAAAATTGGCATGTAATGTGGCTAAACTAACGATATTTTCATGGATTCTAAGGGATACAAGGAGTATATGTATAAGAAAATATTAAAAAAATATTATCTTGATAAGGGGGCTTTAAAAGAAAATAAATGCCTTAATCATTTAAAACAAAAGTACCTCAAACCCTCTTGTTTTAATAGAAATAAATCAAATTATGGATAAATCAAGCATGATTTTATTCTCTCGGGTTGTGAGGTGAATGTAAAGAATGTGAAAACAATGGTTCAAAATTTTCATAGGAATGGGATTTCAAGTATAAATATAGTGATATGTGGAATGGGATTCAAAAATCAGAGTACATTTCATGAAATTCCAATAGATTGGATCATTGAAAATACTCATTTTTTACATTGTTTTAAGCTCAGTTCCATAGGGTAAATTGTTTCACTCATGGAAATGGGTTTCAAATATGTGAAATATAATCATTTCAGCTCAACTGTTTCAAAAACACCCAAATATTGAAAATGAAAGACATAAAATTTGAAAATCAAACAATTTTCTTATTTGTGATTATATGAAAAACAACAAAATATTAAAATATAAAGGTTCCCTCCCCTAAAATTTAATGATGCATTGTCCTCAAAACATTAAAATGTACATATTTAGATTTTCACAATTAATCACAACAAAATAACAATTGTAAGGGAGAGTTATGACCTAGGTGATTTTATTGATAAACTGGTTATAGAAGTTTGATCCCCTGCATTGGATCTGATGGATTGGTCCAATGAAATTTATTTGGCCTATTTCGATTGATAGTGATTGTCTCCATCTCTCCATTCTTGAAAATCTACACAGCACCAAAAGGATATACATGAGTGAATATAAATTGACCTTCCCAGCTGGAATGATTTTTACCTAGAATGAGCTTGATTCTTGAATTTAATAACAACACTCTGTTTCTAGGATAGAATTATTTTTGATGGATCAGCTTGTCATGAGCCACTCATGATATTTCTTTTGGAAATCATAGAATTTTAAAAAGCTTCCATTCTAATTTCTTTTAACTCCTGTAGCTACAATATTCTATCTTTTCTATCACTTTTAAGATCCAAATTCATATTTCTTATTGCCAAATATTCCTTCTGCTTCAATTCCACTAGAATATGACATCTTATTTCATAAATCAACAAATATGGACTCATTCTGATTGGGGTTTAGTAAGCTATCCAAAAATCCCAAAATGGATCTTCTTATCTTTGGATCTAATCTTTCCTATTTGGATATATAATCTTTTCCAAAATTCCTTTGATTTCCCTATTGAACACTTTAGCTTTTCCATTAGATTGTATATGATTGAAAGATTATGTTTTATGATGAACCCCATACTTCTTTAGTAAATCCTCTATTATCTTATTAAAAAAGGGTTTCGATTGATCATTCATGATAGCTCTGGGAACTCCAATCCTAAAAAATATGTTAGTCCTGACCACATAACAAACAAATTTAGCTTCGTCAATCCTGATGGATTTTTCTTCCACCTATTTTGAAACATAATCAATAGGAATAAAGATACTATAATTAACAAATGACATTGGAAAAAGTCGCATAAAATATAAACCCAAAAAATAAAAAATTTCACCAAAAAATAGTTGTATTGGGCCATTTCTTGTCTCCACGAAATATTTCCAGAAACCTGATAATTGTCACACATTATACAATATTCATAAGAATATTTAAAAAGGGAAGTCCAGCAAAGTCTATATTCTAAAACCATCCTTGTTGTCTTATGAGGACCAAAGTGGCCTCCACAAGATAATGTGTGAAATAATATTAATACATAATCAATTTCTCATTCTTAGAAACAACTTCTTATCACTGGGTCATTGAAAATATTCAAAAGAAATGGAGCAACATAGATGTAATATCTTGATTCATATTTCATCATTGAATTTTGGTGGGAATTTAAATGATATGGACCTGAGATGTTAGAAGATAATTTACCATATCATAATACCAAGGAACTTCACCATCTATCATGTATAAGTGCTCTCTTGTATGGTGGTCATTTAGTGGTTCTCAGTCTATAATTATAGATTCATTAGTTTTGGGTAGTCTACATAACTGATCGACCACTTGGTTCTCAGATCCCTTCTTGTATTTTATTTCTATGTTGAACTCTTTACATAGTAAAATCCATATTATTAACCATATTTTATCTTCTACCTTCTACATTAAGTACCTAAGAGCTACATGATTAGAAAAAACAATGAATTTAGTTCCAAAAAGATATGATCTAAATCTTTCAAAAGTAAAGAAAACAGTGAAAAAATCATTTTCTGATGTTGTGTAGTTGGATAAGGTTTATTATAAGGCACATGAGGCAATGGAAATTACTTGTGTCATGACCTCAATTTTCTAAGAAAGGACTTCTCCAACTTCTTGGTTTGAAGCATCAAAAGGTATCTCGAATGGTTCTTCCCAATTTGGTGGCTGCATCACTGGTGGTGTAATCAATCTAATCTTCAATTCATCACTTGCTTCCCTACAGTAACCATTGAAATCAAAATAAATATCTTTTAGAATTAATTCAAAGAGAGGGAGATAAATCTTAATGTAATTGTTTAAAAACCTCCTATAGAATCATGCATGTCTTAAAAATGATCTAACATGCTTCACACAAGTTGGGTAAGGTAATGAATTTTTTATTTCAATTTTTGATTTATCAACATCAATTCCATTTTTGGAAATTCATTACCTAATGACAATACCTCTCTCAACCATGAAATTAATCTTTTAAAAATTCAAAAAAAAGATTCTTTTCAATGCTAGTTTTCAAGAAATTTTCCAAATATTTCAAACAATGGTCAAATGAATTTCCAAAAAATGTGAAGTTGTCCAATAAAACCTCTATGAATTCTTCATTTTTGTAGAAAAAAATAGATACCATAAACCTCTGAAAAGTACATGGAGCATTACACAATCCAAATGGAATTATTTTGTATGCAAAATTGCCAAAGGGACAAGTAACATTATTCTTCTCTTGATCCTCAAGAGAAATAGGTACCTATAGATAACCAGAAAATCCATCCAAAAAGAAATAATGAGTTCTAAATTTCAATATATCTAATATATGGTTAGTGAAAAAGAGGTAAATGATCTATTCAAGTGACCTGGTTCATCTTCCTAAAATCTATTCACACTCTCTAACTATTCAGAATTCTTACATGGATTTATTCATTCTTCTCATTACTCACAATGGTTAGCCAAGTTTTTTTTGAACTATACAGATGTGTCTAACCCATTGTGAATCTAATATGGGAGTGATGATTCTAGCTTCCGTGAACCTTTCAATCTCCTTCTTCACAACCTTCATAAGGGTGGGTTTAACATTCTTTGGGGTTGTTTGACTGGTTTGGCATCTCCCACAAGAAGAATTCAATTCGAGAATAAATTTGGAATGATTATTGGGATATCACCTATTCTCCAACCTATTTTATGGAAATTCCTCTCAAAAGCTCAATCAAATATTTTTCCTAGGTTTCAGACAAATTATCATCAATTATCACTAGTAATTTCTCTTCCTCCATAATGTAAACATATTATAAATATTTTGGTAGTGGTTTTAATTCGAAATAAGGTGGTTTCTCAAGGGATGAAATTATTATTAGGTTTCCAAATTCCAAAGGGTGTACATCCTACACAAAATAAATCATATCATCATCTTCATAATTTAGCGAATAATCATTGAGATTTGATTTTACCACTTCCTCCCACATGAAATCAAAATCTCCATGAGTTTTGGAATCCACTTGTTCAATGATATTTTCAACGGATAATTACTCTCCTATGTATAAGAATTAATGGAACAATACCTGATTCTAAAATGGTTTCAATACCAATTTCATTGGAGAGGGAAAATAATGAGTGATCATCTGATAGGTTCCTCATGGATTAAGAAATACTGATGTGGAAAATGTATTCTCTAAAATCCATGGTGATGGTCCCTTCATGGAGATTGATGATGGTTTTGGCCTTCTTCATGAAATGTCTCTCATAAATTATGGTTGAGTGTGATTGGATAATATCATCTTATATATTCAGCACATAGAAATCAACTGCGAATAAGATATCTTTGACCTTCACCAATACATCCTCTAGAACTCGTATTGGGAAAACTCTGGATCTATTTGAAAGCTACACCACCAATATTTTGGGATTCAAGTATCCCATCTATAAATAAGTGTATATTGAGTGAAGAAATATATTAATGGAACCACCTAGATAACACATATAATTAGATAAATTTAGAGAACCAATGGTTTATGGAATGGTAAACATCCTTGGATCTGGACATATGGTTGGCAACTGTGGTGTGATAAGGGATGAGAATCATTTTCCCAATATTATCCACTCATTCCCTTGAATTCCCCTCTTCTTGGTACAATGATACTTCAAAATTTTAGCTTACTTTTATTTTTTTTGAGTTCTTCAAGCAGGGGGATATTGATTTCCACATTATGGAATGTGTCTAGAGTTTCGTTATGAAGTTTTTCCTCCTGCAACCTCTTTGGTTGAATCATCCTTAATGGAAATTCTAGGAGTAATTATTTCTTCTCCCTTTATTTCCTTTGAAATTGTGATTCTTATCTATTCTTCATTGGCCTGCCCTTTTCCTCCTCCTCTTTCGTTAATTCTGCATTGTGAATTTTAACATAATTTTCCTAATTTACTACTTCCTTCCCCCTTAACTCAAGTGGTATTGTTTTGGGTTAAATGGTGGATGTTGGTGGGATTTATTGTTTAGTACTTGTTTTTATTATTCTAATATTCTCTTTTGGGGGTGGGATTGTTTGGGATGGGAATTTCTGGGGGTTTTGGTTAGTAAGTCCATGAGACTTTTGACCTTGTTGGAAAAATATTTTGTGATGTCTTTCAACCCATTAATATCAGATTTCTTCTATTGGTTTTGAATTAGAGGATGTACACTGGTTGATGGATGCTCATAGGGTCTCTGTAATGTTTTTGGATGTTGTTAATAAATCTTGTTATAAAATTTATTTTGTTGAAATGGTTGTGGGTTCTGGAATTGATTCTGTAATGGGGGTTGGTTTTGGAACTACTTTTGATACAGGGGTATAGCTTGATTCTGATGACTTCCATATCCATATTGGGCATTATTAGCATCCCTCCAAACTTGATTTTTTTGGAACTGCCTTGATTGAATGGCTACTATACAAATTTCCATTCCCCATATTTCATCACATTGGTTAGTGAAATGAATAGAAGATAACCTTATACCACATACCTTAGATGACTCATGTTATTCAATCACTTATTTCAATTCCATATGTCACACCAAACTAGTAATATATTTAATATTTGTTTTTAATAATGGAAATGGGTGAGAATTTGTTACCTTATGAATACCTATTGTTCCAGTACCTCTTCTACCAAATTGTTTTGGGTTTTGAGAAATTTTCTCAATCAATCCCTTGGCTTCTTCTGGAGACTTGTTAATCATTATTCCTCTAGATAATGCATCTATAAGGTTTATATCAAATTTTCTATAAGCCCGGATAAAATAAGACTATAATTTGATGCTACTCAATTTCATAATGTGGTCAAATATCACATAAATTTTTAAATCATTCTGAATAATCATAAAGAGTTTCTCTAGATGCATGTATGACGGCATAGATTTCTTTTCTTGTTGATTTTCTCTTGGAGGTCTGGAAGAAATATTGCATGAAACATCTTTCCAATACATTCCAATAATTCAAATATCCCAATTGTAATCTATTAAACCATTATTTGGCATCTCCATATAATGAAAATGGGAACGCCTTACAGTTTTCCATCTCTTGAGCTACTCCTTAGGGTTTGAATGTCGAGAAGACATGCATGAACTCTTTTATATATTTATATGGGTCTTCACCTTTCACAACATGATATTTTGGGAGAAATGGAATCATATTAGGATTTATCCCAAAATCATTTTTTAATAATGGCATGACAATTAGATTGTTTTGATTAAGGAATTGTGGTCTACAAAGGTCTCTATATGTTTGGTTTTAATTTTCAGCCCTGATGATAGGCATAGAGTGAACAATTGATGTATCACTCAAGTATAAAAGAGAAATTTATTCATATTTAGATTGAAAATTCAGGTTAATATCTCTATTCAACAAGATTCTTTAAATTTTAGAAGCTATGGGGAAAAGTTGTGGCTTTATACTTCTAGTCATGTAATACCAGAATGGAAACAAATGTTAGCACTACCTCCCCAGAAATAGCACAATGTTTTTACACATACCTAACATGGTGTGTGACTAAAAAAGTACTTAATAAGTTAAAATGGTGTATAGATTTTAACATAGATTGTCTCTAGATATGAGTGCAAAAAAATCAAATTTTCACCTTAACATAAAAGAAATAAGTGAGTTTTTTATTTAAATATATTGATTTTGAAAAGAAAAGAAAAAAAGGAAAGGAAATTAAGAAAAAGCTTGAGAAAAAATTGATAAAACAAGTGATTGAGGATATTATATGAGAAGTGTTAGTTGTTCAGGGTCAGTTCTCCAATTGTAATTCTACCATACTTCCAATTTTTCAAATTATCTTCTAATAAATCCAGAAAAGTTATATTCCTAAATATATTCATCTAACTATTTTCATAAAATAGTAAGGGTAAGAATAAACCACAAAAAAATATATATTATCTTGGTCATATATCCTTCCAATATGTGATAGAGCTATATATAATACATCCAATAAGCTTAGAAAATTCCCAATCAGACCTTGTTTATCCCAAACAATCAAGAATATCAACCACCCATCCCACACGTAATGAAAATCTATGAGTACGTCACCACTAAGACTTGATCTGTTATATGATATATAGACCAAAACCTAGTGGAGGGAGAAATTGATCATTTAACAATGTAATATCAATAACAGAATCCAAAATCAAATACAATCGTACATGATAATAAAAACTGTTATAAAAATTTGAAATTGATTTCACAATAGAGTTGAAAAGGATCTTAAAACATTTTTCACATGAACATAAGGGTTAAAAAATGTAAAAACATACCTTCCATAATCACTTAGAATATTTACCCCACCATGGAAATGGTAACTGAGATGAATGGGGAATAATATATCGTTACAACACTAAGAAATACAAAAGAGAGAAACCAAGAAAAAAAAATTATTTTTCAAAATCTGTCAACAAGATTATTTCTTATATTCTGCCCACCAGATAGATGAAACTCACCCAGGTCCCATATTAAAATATGTTCGTAATGAGTTTTTCTATTGAACCTTAAAATCTTATAGATTTTGGATAGGTTTAATGGATGATATGGCCTACTCATTGAACATGAATTTTTCTGACAACCAAATAATATTCCAACAACTCTTCATTGACTCACTAAAATGATGCCTTAATGGGCATCTTTATTCATTAAATTCGATGAGAAAATGAACCGTTGATTTATATTTCTATCCCAGCTAATATCATATCACTTTAGGGTCTGTAGTTCATGATGTGGTCCATTTAATGTGGTAGGGTGGTCTATGTCGCCCTGAATAAGATTTCCAATTGATTTATTTTTTGGGATACTCTATTTTAGATTAGGTCTTGGCCTAGAAGACAAAAATGGATCCTTTAAATCATTTCAGCCTGAAAAAAAGAATTCACTCTATTTGGATACTAATTGTAAATGTTATGCCTGAAATACAGAATCTCAATAAGACTATTAAATTTATTTAATTAACCAATTGTCACATTTTGCCTCAAAACTCACCCAAAATCAAAAAATGAGGCAAACAATATCATTTATATTAATTAGTAGGGATTAAATAATTGAAAAACATATGAATAATAATTAAAATATTATCTATATCTCTTACTTATAACTCGAGAGGTCATCTATGGAGATCGGCATAAGATTTTTGTCGGTATCGTACACTCTGACTAGCCCTCAGTCTGAGGGTGGTATGTTATGCCCAAAAGTACTTGTGTACCCATCTCCCTATAAAAAAATCTATCATAAAAAATATTTAAGGCAGTATTCAATATATAAAATGATTTAAAGAGGGACCCCATGAAGTCGTACCACATCACAAATATAAACCATCCCAACTTCATCAACACCAAAGGTATCCTAGATCCATAAGAAGTGAATGACCTTCATGAGTCAGTCAACCACCACCCACATAGCATTGTTACCTGAGGTTGATCTTTGTAACCCAATCATAAAATCCATAGAAAATCATCCCATTTTCACTCTGAAATAGGGTAACCGCTATAAAATTCCAACTGGACACTGATGTTCTTCCTTCACCTGCTGACAGGTGGAACACCTGATAATGAAACTGTACACCACTCTCTTAATACTCGGCCACCAGTATTGATGATACAATTCAAGTTAAATAATGGTAACTCTAACATGCACTATCAATGATGAAGTATGAAACTCCCACATCAAGTCCTCACATATTCCCATTGGAACCTAGAAACATCCTTGGATATGCAAGATCACATCATCACCTACCATCCAACTAGGAGGTGGATCTTCACCATATAAACTCTCCCATATGACTAGACCCCCATAATATGATATTTTCCTCATCCTTACTCTATACAGGAGGGTAGAAGTCATAGCTAATAATGAAAGGAATTTCTATCCTTTTTTATGATGCACCATCCAATGAATCTCAAAGAACACGGACAAAAGCATCCAATAACTACTATCCATCCACACTACCTATATCTGATTACTCTTACTCAGTACAATAACCACTGAAATTCCATTACCAGGTGTGTAGTAAAGCTCAATGTCAAATGACAAAATGTATTCCACCCATAATAACTACATCAGATTTAGATCACGTTGAGTAATGATATGCATAAGAAATTAATGGTCCTTGTACACCAAAATATGTTTTCCTTGTAATTAATGCATGAAAAAAACATATTAAATGAAAAAATGCATCTATCTCAAGATTTTGTGTCAGGTAATTCCTTTTATATGGCCTCAACTATTGAGATCTGTACACATCAACTCGATCCCCTTGTATAATAATTGCTCCAATACTTATACCTAATGTCTCAACACACATAGTGTAACTCCTACCTTGGTTTTGAAAAATTAGTATCACTACTGATATTAATCTCCCATGTAGCTCATCAAAGTCAGTCTCGCAAGAATCTGACCATACATACATCACACACTTCTTTATCAAGCCTATCATCAGTGCATCTAAGCGTGAGAAGTCTGGTATGAAATTCCTATTATATCCAACCAACCCTAAAAACTCATTAACTCAAAGAAATTCTTGGGATTCTCTCTTTTAACTACTACTCTAACCTTATCTAGGTCCACTGATACTCCTATATCTGAGATGACGTGACCCAGGAAGTGAATCTAGTCCATCCAAAAGTGCAACTTTGCAATATTAGCATATAAATGATGATCTCTCAGTGTATTTAGAATGATATCGAGAAGGTTGTAATGGTCATGTAGAATGTGAGAATACACTAATATATTACCCAAAAAAACCACCATAAAAGAATCCATGGATGGAACCCTCGATTCATTAATTCCCAGTAACCCACTAGAGTGTTCACAAGACCGAACAACATAACTAGATACTTATATAGCTCATACCTACTATCAAAGGTTGTCTGAGGTATGTCTATAGGTAAAACACACACCATGTGATATCCAGATCTCAAGTCGATCACCGAGAATAATCGACCTCCTCAAAGCTAATAATATAGTTCATATATACATATTAAGGAATATAGATTTTTAACAGTCAACTAATTCAGCTTATGATAGTCCATACATACCTAAGGGTACTATCTTCCTTTTCTTCTAAACGGATAGGAGAACCCATAGAGAATTTCTAGGTTTAATTAACCCATTATACATCATATCCTCTCATGGACGCTTGAGTTTCTGTTACTATTTTGTAGTCATCTTATAAGAAGGAATGGATACTGGTGCAGCACATGTCACTAGATCAATAATGAACTCCACCTCCCTAATGGGAGATAACATGAAATGTATTATAGAAACACTTCCCTGATATTATTGACCACTAGAGGAAAACAATATCACATGTCCACTATTAATCCAAATTTATATTCGAAATATATTTTTTCATCCCACTCATCCCACGACGCTCAGGTCCAGCTCGGCATTCCCGATCATTGCACACTCCCATGTATAAAAACAATCCACCCCTGGTGATGTGAAACTCGGTATATGATGTTATAAATAAATAAGTTATTGAATGGAAACTAGTAATCCATTCCTTGGATGATATAAAATTCTATCTTCTCAAAGTCATAGAGATCAAAAACAGAGTGACAAACAAAAATCTTAAGGGGCACCCTTCTCACTATTGCACAACTATTTTTCTAATCTCTATAGGAGTTTCTAGTTTCATAATGTCATCATATGTGGAAACACAGGTCCCAATGCTCTTGAAAACAGGCATTAATATGAAACCATGCAAAGCCCCTTTATTATAATGTGTAGAAGCTAAAATGGGGGTGACTAGAATATTAAAACGGATAATAGAAGGTCTAGGATCCTGCTTTTACTGGGTCTACTACACTAAAAATGTCTATCATGTACCATGATCCTATGAAATAGTATGGATTCATTTTTCTGATCCAATATATTATCTCTGAAAAGCTAGAGTCTATCTACCTCGTCCACAAGCACCACCTCAGCCTAAGAGGCATAACGTATTCTAGTTTCTCGATTTGTGAGAAGTCGTTGGCCTTACTCTAGAATGGGGATTCTATGTAGATCCTCTATCACTAGTAGTCAGTGGAAGAATCCTACAAAAGACTTGGAGGTATACCATATTTTAACAAGTTCATCATTTGATTGTGTCCATCTGTAAATAAGGATTCGTGTGACAAACTTGACCACACTAGTAGCACCTCACCTGGCTACCTGAAGACACGTTTTACTATTATACATTCCATGGGTAAGCTATAGATGATGCATTATGCTACCTATTGATACAGTGCTAGATATCGGTGCCCAATCTCCCTAGACAACAACTCTATATTTCCTCTGATTTTGTTTAGTAATCATTACCCAGCTCACTATTGTAGATATAGTAGTCAGACGAATGACATTCCACAAAGATCATATGTCATACCAAAGATCATACGCTAATTTATTAGATAGTGAAATATTTTCACCCATCCGAAAAGCTGTGCAGTGCTGGAGCTCGGTAAAATGAGATGAGTTATCCACAAAAGATAGCACGTAAATACCCATATGCATGAACTCTCAGGCTTTGTCATCCATCAGCATCTTTGGGAAGAATTATTCATAGAATACTCTCTGTAAGTCTTCCCAAGGTTGATCTCACCGGTTCTCTATATGAGAAATCACATCCCACCATCTATTAGCATAATCACGCAGCATATAAGCCAAAAACTGGACCCTCCAATCAGGAGGCATATTTACATGCTCAGTGATAGATAACATGGTCTCTAGCCATGAGTCTCTAGCCTGTCGTACCCCATCCCATGAAAATGTGGGAGGACGCTACTGCTAGAACACTCTAGTTAGCTTAGCCATAGAAGTGTCTGGTTGAGGTGCTTCCGAGAAAGTCTGCATAAAGTGCATGAAGTTTTCATGGAACTATGCCTCAACACATGTATTCAAAGTTACCACTGCTGCCTCATTTAGTATTAATAAAGGATCCATTGGTAGTCCATGGCATACCACCTATGTGGTATGCTCATTTCTTCCCTCCCGACATACTATTGGATGTTGTAATGGTGTAATTACTCTGTAAAGGCCAGCAAATACACCTCTGTATAAGATTATTCATCAAGGTACAAATTTTAAGAGTGAAAGAACTAAATTTGGGTAATAAATCCTAAAATGTTCCCAATTTTGGGTAAACAACATTTAAAACATAAACACGGAGTGTCCCCTTAAACACTAACATGCATGTGTAAGTCCACCTACCTTGTTCATGTAAGCATCCTAGGTACACTGCATGTCTGAGTAACACATGACATGTACTCATGTTTCCCCTCCTAGACATGTACTTCTACATGGCTAGACTAACATGGGTTCTACCTATGAAAAACTACACTGGGTCTGCCTAACGCACACGGAGTGCACTGCTATAAACACAACATCCCCTATTCTCTCTCACATGGTCAAACACATGGTCACCTAGAACATGGCATGTACTATGAGTAAGTTTCATGTACTTAAAAAAATATCTCCTCCCAAATAGAAGAACATGTGGCATGTGTTCATAGCATTACAAGCCGTTTTTCCTAGGTCTCCAGATAGTAGGCCTCAAAAACTTCCTTGGAAACCCTATTTAAAACAAAATAAAGCAAAAGTGTTCCAAATTATAATTTTTTGAAGACCATATTCCCTGAAAATAAAATCTTGGCATCCACATATAGCTCATAATAACATAATATATATCCCATGGCTGAAACATGATCCATCAAATTCCAATCCAAGTGGGCCCATACTCCTCAGGGACCAAGGATTTGTTAGGACCAAGCTGAAAGAAGAGATGGTTTGCATGTTTTTTATTTTGTTCGCCTTAAGGATGTTTTAATAAACAAAAGACACATTTCATTTCAAAGAATTATGAAGCTAGAAGTTTGAAGATTCATAACCAAGGAGTTTCAATTCATGGAACCTGGTGTTCGGAGAACTCAGAATCTGGAAATTGTGAAATTCGAAACCAGGAAATTGAAAATTCTTGGAACCTGGAAGTGGTTGAACTCAGAAGCTGGATGATAGAAGATGTCAAGGCACTAAGACTTCAATATTAATTGTGATGATTCTTTGCTGTATTGTAACTCTATATTTGTGAGTATATTCAAGTACTCACGATACAAGCAAAATATGGTTGGAGAAGATGTACAGAGAATCATGGAGAAGTCGTACCGAGAATTAGGACGAGTTATACTGAGAAAGCAAGGTACTGATGAATAAAGAGAAGTTTCACAGAGAACCAGAAGTTGTACCGAGAACTAGAGCATCATACCAAGAATAGGTGAAGTCGTACCAAGAACTGGTGATGTCATACCGAGATCCAGAGGATTCATACTGAGAGTTGAAGAATTTTTCATACCGAGGAAGCAATGAAAAGACATACCGAGAAGTGAAGAAGAGTCATGCCAAATAAGTGAAGAAGAGTCATACCAAAAATTGAGATGGTGTCATGATAAGGAAGTGATGAAGAGTCATACTAAGAACTGAAGTGATGCTGAAGATTCAAGAAGGGTTGATCCGAGAAATTGATGCCGAATATTCAAGAAGTGTGAATCCAAGAATCTGATTCTATGAAGATAGATAAGTGGATATGAGAAAGTGATGCCAAATATTCAAGAAGGGTGAATCCGAGAAATTCATTCTGAAGACTCAAGAAGGGTCGATCCGGGAAAGTGATGTCGAAGGATCAAGAAGGGTGAATATGAGAATATGATGCCGAGAAGATAGATGAATGGATCTGACAATGGGATACTGGGAATCTTGTGTAATAAGGTCGGATGTGGAAAAGGCCAAGGTTATAAATAAAGAGAAGTGGAAGAATATTCGAGAAGATTCTAGAAGCATTGACAAAGTCTTAATTACTCCGAGATTTCATGAGAAATTAAGATTTGGGTGAATTTAAGTAAGAGGGAAAATATTTTGGTTTCCCGCCTAATCATACTTTGGAACACCTATAAAAGGATATCAGTGTACAAAGAAATGACGAGAGAATGTAGTAGTGGGAGAAGCTCTGATAATCTAGAGAGAGAATGAAGTTCTTGGCAGACAGAGCTTCATTGTGGTTTCATTTAAAATAAGAATTTGATACCGTTTGACACCGTATTGAGTTTCTCAAATTGAAGGACAAAATATGGATTAAAGAATCACAGTGAGAAGTTTAGAATGAGATAATCAGATTAGGGAATTAGTACTGGTTGTCACCGTATTGTGTTTCTCAGACTAAGAAAGACTCAAATTGTCGAATCAGATTGTAGGAGAAAATTAGGATTGAAGAATCGGATAGAGAAAACTAGTAATGGAGATTCAGAATGGGATGTTCATACTGTAATTGATCTATCTCAAGTCCAAGGAGTCCTTTCCTTTCTTCTGGGTAAGGAAGTGAAGATTTGTGCTGAAATTTCTTAAACTTGTGTATTTGAAAGGAAGTGCAAGTAACATAAGTTGTTACAAGAAAAGACACATTTCCCTATTGTTCTAAGAGGGTGCACACTCCCTGAAGTGATTGTTTCATAGTGATTCATGAGTGTAAGGGTATATCATACTAGTTTTAATCCAAGGATTGTTTTCCTAGTGGATTTTATGGTTTTGGATTGCTTCCAATCATACCATAGACATAGCTATTCTTATTGAATAGTGAACCTTGTAAATTGGTGTGTTCCTTTGGATGTGTGCCTGTTTTTTTTCTCAGTATGGAATTATATCTTTAATAGGAGACAAAGGTTGTTCTCAATATTAACGGAACTTAAAAGAAGAAAAAGGGTTACCACTGATTCACCCCCCACCTCTCAGTGATTCATTACTCCAACGAGGTCCTTACAAGTGGTATCAGAGGGAGGTTTCCTTTGTTTTCCTTGTTGATGGAGAATCTAAATTGTGTGAATAGTAAATGCATTCTGGGTTTTGATGGGAAGAACTACCACATCTGGAAGGATAGAATGCTACTTATCTCATGTCTATTAGTAATGAAGGTCTTAAATCTGCAACATTTGGTTTTACCCCCATTGATGATAATGTTCCACTTACACCTATTGACAAGAAGTTTCTTGAGATTTATGGAAGATCCAAGAATGCTATATTGGCCTCACTTTCTGAAAGTCATTTCTTGAGAGTGAAAGGAATGGCCACATCCAATGGTATATGGGACAAAATGAAAAATATATATGAAGGAAATAGAAAAGTCAAGAAGGAAAAACCTTAAATCTGGAGGTTAAAGTATGAATACTTGATGTTGGGAGAGCATGAATTTGTTGGGGATTTATTCAACAGGGTAAACGATATTGTTAGTACCCTCATATTTCTTGGTGAAGAGATGAAAGTCTCTACTGTGGTTGAAAAATTCATGAGTATTCTTCCTGATAAATTTGATGCGAAGGTATCTTCATTAGAAGTCAGAGATTCGGAGACTTTATCTCTTGATGATTTTCATAGCACACTCATTACTTATGAGATGAGAATGGAAAAGGATATGAAGACCAAGACAAAGGTTAACGGAAAATTATCTTTCAAGGCCATGAAGAAGGAAAAGTCTAAGAATATCTTGATTAAAGAAGATTGTGGTGACTCTAACTCTGAAAGTGAGGTATGTAAAAATCATAACGATATTTTATCATTGTCTTCAAAAAATGTTAATAGAGGTACATGTAAATACAAGGGGAAACTTCCCTTGAAGTGTTTTGAATGTGGAGACATTGGCCAGATTGTGGCTAACTGTCCTCAAAGGTAGAATGAAGAAGACAGTGATGAAGAAGAAAGAAATCCAAGAATGTTATGGAAGAAGTAGGGTGGTAAAGGAAAATCTAGGGGAAAAAAGAAGTTCTTCAAATCCAAGAGGAAAATATTTCTATCCATAAATAAAGAATATGAAGGAAGTGATGCTGAATCTGAGAAATCAGTTGAGCATGGTGTTGAGAATACTTTTATTGCAACAGCGAATGATGGAGATTTCAGAAGCAGCAGCTCGGAAGAAGAAGAAACTCAGCATGAAATGCATCTGAAAGAAGAATTGAAAGAATGTTTAAGGAAGATCAGAAGGCTGAAAAAACATAACAAATAGTTGGAAGATGAATGTTCCTTAGCACGCAATCAAGCCAATGTTAAAAATAAATTGAGGAAGAACATGAATATTTGAAGAAGTCTCTTGAAGATGAGAAAAACCAAAATGAACACATGATAGTTATACTGAAATAAAAAGAGGAATAATTATAGCTCATTCAAAAGAAACTCTCAAAAGTTGAATCAAGAAACATATGTTTTAAAAACTGAACTACTAATGTAGGTGAAGGCTCTCAACAAGAAAATTCTGAAAAAATTCAACAGAAGAATGAATTGGTTGCTGTGAAGAAGAAAGATGAGAATGTTATTTATGTGGCCAGGAATTGTTGCTGAAAACTCATGAGTTTCAAGGAAAACTAAGAATAAAACTTTTCAAAAACAAGTAAAATCAGAGAAGGAAGAATTCTAGCAGATCAATCTTGCTAACAAAATCATGGTTGGTGGGTCTGAAGAAAGAGTAATAAAGAAATATCAGTACAGAAGATGTAGAGGAAGGAAACCCTTCTATGGGTACTGTTGGTTTTGTGGTGGATTTGGGCATACAGCGAATATGTGTTGGTACAATCAACATTATTAACAGCACCCCATAGGTTATGAAATGCGTAGATTGAGGGGGAGTCAATCTCCCCAAAGAAAGAAGAGTGAGAAAGTTTTCTTGATGAAAGTTGAGAAGAATGAAGTCAAGATAGGAAATTGGTTCAAGCATCTGGGGACTGTTTGTGAAATGTGT
Source organism: Viscum album (assembly GCA_963277665.1). NCBI lineage: Eukaryota > Viridiplantae > Streptophyta > Magnoliopsida > Santalales > Viscaceae > Viscum > Viscum album. Next base: position 1,799,553,844 of record OY728132.1, read on the forward strand.
GAATAACCTAGACATCTGGAAAAATGATTTCTTGTGTTGTTACCAGATCAAAAAAAAGTTCTTAATTCTTAGAAGCTAAAGGTGAAGAAAGAAGTGAAATAAGAAAAAGCTCTTGTTGTTGAAACTGCTCTAAAATATACAAAGGAAGAATGACCATGGATAATTGATAGTGGGTGTTCTTCACATATGATAGGATACTTGAATTTCTAAATAATGTGAAGAAGTTTAAAGAAGGCACTGTGACATTTGGTAATGAAGAATCTTTAAAAATCAAAGGTGTTGGATCTGCCATCATTGGGAAGGAAAAATTGATGTCCAAGAACACTTTGTATGTTGATGGGCTAAAGCACAACTTGCTGAGTGTATCACAATTTTGTGAAGAGGGTAACAAATTTATCTTTAGGAAAGATGAATTTATTGTAAAAAGTAAAGAATATGGGCAGATTGTTATAAGAGGCCAACGAACCAAAGGGAATATATTTCAGGTTGGAAATTCACAAAACTCTTGTTTCATGAGCTTAGTGGAAGAAAATCAACTGTGGCATAGATGACTTGGACACGTGGGTCAGAAAAATATGAGCAAGTTATCTATATGGGATAGTGTTCAAGATATTCTAGATTGTCCAAGAATAAGAGATTGGTGTTGCACTGCTTGTTAGAAAGGAAAGATTACAAGTGTTGTGCATAAGAAGGTTGACATTTGTAAAAAACAACCTCTTGAACTAATACATTCTGATATATGTGGGCTGATGAGAAAACAATCAACAAATTAAGACAAGTACTTCATCACCATTATTAATGATTTTACTCACATTACATGTGTAATGTTTTTGAAGCACAAGTCAGGCGCCCTGAAAAAGTTTAAAAGCTTCAAAACAGAAGTTGAGAAAGAATGTGAGTACTCTATGAGGAAGTTGAGAAAGGATAATGGTGTTGAGTATAGAAGTAAATAATTTTAAAAATATATTGAGAAGCATATAATTCATCATGCATATAGTGATCCATATACACCTCAACAAAATGGGGTTGCTGAAAGGAATAACAGAAGCTTGGTGGAAATGGGAAGAACCATGTTTCTTGAACATGCCCTTACTCATTACTTTTAGAGGCAAGCTACAAGTACAACTGTTTATATTCTAAATCAATGTTTCTATAGGCCCCAATCAAACAAGACTCCATATAAACTATTATATGGCATTAATCCTAGTATAAATAATGCTAATGTTTTTGGGATCCCATTAATTATACAGAAAAAAGGTGGAAGTAGTGGAAAATTCGACCAGAAAGGAGAAGATGGAATTTTTATTTGTTATGAACCAGAAAGAAGAGGTTATAGATGCTTTAAAAATGAAACATGAATAATTATGGATGCAGTTGATGTAAAAGTCATAGAAAATCCAGGTAAAGATAAGCATGTCCAGATAGACAATGAAGATGAGGAAGATGAAGTTAACAACTCTGATAAGGAGGCAATGAATTGTAATCCTAATCAATATAAAGAATCGGGTTCATCCATATCAAATGATGAAGAAGGCACACAAAAAACTTATCCAAGGATGATGAAAAAGGTTCAAGATCAGAATATAATTGGTGATCAATGTCACACGGTTCAATCAAGAAGAACAAGTAATTCCATATCACATAATTCCTTGTATTCCAAAGTATTACCAAATGATGTTAAAGAAGCCTTTGAGAATCCAGGATGACTTCAATCCATGAATGAAGAATTAGATCAGATTTAAAAGAATGAAACATGGGAACTCGTACCCAATCCTGAAGATAAGAACATTATTGAAAAAATTTGGGACTTTTGAAACAATTTGAATTAAGAAGGTGAAGTTATCAAATATAAATCAAGATTGGTTTGCAATGGCTACTCTCAGATTGAAAGAATTGACATTGATTAAACTTTTTCTTCGGTGGCCAGATTAAAAACTATCCGAATGTTTCTTGCTATTGCTACACAATGAGGCTACAAAAAAACCTTGTATGGTCTAAAGAAAGCTCCAAGAGTATGGAATTCCAAACTGGACACTTTCTTAAAAGATATGAACTTCAAGAAAGGAAGAGTTGACAAAAATAGGTACATCAAGGAATGTCACGATCTTTCTATCATTGTGATTGTCTATGTTGATGACATTATTTTTGTTGTGAATGATGAAAGAAGCTGTGAATGGTTTGATTAAGAAATGAAGAATGTCTTTGAGGTGTCCATGTTGGGTGAAATGAGATACTTTTTGGGTTACAAATCTTTCAATAGAAAGAATTCATTTTTCTATCCCAAGAAAATTATTCTATGGAACTTCTCAAGATGTTTAGCAAGGAAAACTCAAAACTTGTATCAACTCCTATCTTAGTGGGAATGAAGCTAAGAAAAAATGATGAAGGAAAATAAGTTGATCAGAAAGAATATTGAAAGCTGATTGGAAGTTTGTTTTACCTGACTGCATCAAGACTAGATATTATTTTTGTTGTTACCTTTTGTGAAATATTCGAGGGTGCTCATAAAGAATCCTATGTTGTTGCTGGCAAAAGAAATCTCAGTTATATAAAAGGCACAACAGAATTTGAAATCAAGTATACTGGGTCAAATAACACTGATTTTATTGGCTATTCAGATGCATATTGGGCAAGAAATGTTGATGATAGAAGATCCAAATCTGGTGGAGTGTTCTTTATGGGAAAAATTTGTGTTGGATTGCACTTGAAGAAGAAAAATTCTGTGACACTGATTACGGATGAAGCTGAATATGTTGCAGCCACCATGGCCGCTACTGAACTTATCTTTATGAAAACATAGTTGGTATATTTGTTAAGTGAAGTGAAGTTTCCCTTGATCATGGGATGTGATAATCAAAGCACAATTAATCTTACCAGGAATCTAGTTAAACATTCTCATTCGAATCATATTGACATAAAATATCATTTTATCAAAGATCATGAGGAAAAGAATGAACTTAAACTTGAATATGTTTCATCTTCTGAACAAGTTGATGATATTTTCACAAAACTCTTGCCGAAGGAACCATTCTCAATATTGAGGTTGAACATGGGTATCAAACCTCTTTCTCTTCAAGGTTAAGGTATGTTGTTTTGTCCCCACTCTCATATTTCTTTTGGATAATGTTGTCAAGGGGGAGAATTGTTTCATAAATCAATCCTTATCGATGCATGCATAAAGGAGGAGTTGTGGGTAAGCTGTGAATCCAGCATGTATGTGTGTGAACTATTCAAACTGTTTGTTGGAGTGGTTTGTTGTTTGTTTTCTGGGAAAGTTGAAGAAGTGAAGAATGCTAAAGTAGAAGATTGAATGATGTTTAACAATGTTGAAGTACAAGCATGAAAGATGTTATGAAGAAGTTTGGGGAGGTACACTCATGAGATTTCATAGTCACTATTTCTGGACAGCATTGTTTTGCCTGTCAATAATTCTTGTTCCCTACAATGAGTTAGCTCACATAGGATTAGAATTATTGATAATTAATCCATTTCTTGAGGTTTCAAAGTTTATTGATTTATGAAAACTTTGTTGACAACAAAATCCAAAGAGGGGAGATTGTTAGGACCAAACTGAAAGAAGCGATGGTTTGGATGTTTTTTCTTTTTTTGGTCTTAAAGATGTTTTTATAAAGGAAATAAACCTTGAATTTCAAAGAATTCGGAAGATGGTAGTTTGAAGATTTGGAACCTAGGAGTTGAAATTCTTGGAACCTTGTGTTCGGAGAACTCGGAATCTGGAAATTGAGAAATTCGAAACCAGGAAATTGCAAATTCTCAGAACCTTGAAGTGGTTGAACTTGGAAGCTGGATGATAGGAGATGTGAAGGCACTAAGACTTCAATATTAATTGTGATGATACTTTGCTATTTTGTAACTATAAATTTTTTAGTATATGAAATTACTCACGATACAGGCAAAAGATGGTCGGAGAAGTCATACTGAGAATCATGGAGAAGTTGTACCGAGAATCAGGAGGAGTTATACTGAGAATCCAAGGTACCGATGAATGAATAGAAGTCACATAGAGAACCATAAGTCATACTGAGAACCAGAGCGTCCTACCGATAAATGGTGAAGATGTACCGATAATTGGTGAAGTCGTACCAATATCTAGAGGAGTCACACCGAGAGTTGAAGAATTTGTCATACCGAGGAAGCAATGAAAATCCATAACGAGAATTGAAGAAGATTCATGCCGAAGAAGTGAAGAAGAGTAATACCAAAAATTGAAATGGTGTCATTGTAAGGAAGCAGTGAAGAGTTATACCAAGAATTTAACTGATGCCAAATATTCAAGAAGGGTGGATTCAAGAAAGTGATGCCGAAGATTCATGATGAGTGAATATGATAATATGATGCTGAGAAGACAGATGAGTGGATCTGATAAAGTGATGCCAAAGATTCAGGAATGGTGATTCCGAGATAGTGATGTTGAAGACTCAAGAAGCGTGGATCCGGGAAAGTGATGTCGAAGACTCAAGAAGGGTGAATCCAAGAATATGATGCTGAGAAGACAAATGAATGGATTCGAGAATGTGATACTGAGAATCTTGTGTAACAAGGATGGATCTGGAAAAGGCCAAAGTTCTAAATCAAGAGAAGTGGAAGAAGATATGAGAAGATTCTAGAAGCGTTGACAAAGTCTTAATTACAATGATATTTTAGGAGAAATTGATATTTGGGTGAATTTAAGTAAGCAGGAAAATATTTTGGTTTCCCGCTTAAGCATACATTGGAACACCTATATGAAGAAATCAGAGTACAAAGTAATGATGAGATAATGTATTAGTGAGAGAAGCTATGATAATATAGAGAGAGAAAAAGGTGCTTAGATGACAGAGTTTTATTGTGGTTTCATTTGAAATGAGATTTTCATACTAGTTGACACCATATTGAGTTTCTCGTATTGAAGGAGAAAATTCGGATTGAAGAATCAGAATGAGAAGTTCGGAATGAGATAATCGGAATGGGGAAATAGTATTGGTTCTCACCGTATTGAGTTTCTCGGACTGATAAAGACTCATATTGTAGAATCGGATTGAAGTATAAAATTTAGATTGAAGAATCAGATTGAGAAATGTCAGAATGGAGATTCGGAATGGGAAGTTCGGACTGTAATTGATCTATCTCAAGTACAAGGAGTCCTTACCTTTCTTCTGGGTAAGAAAGTGAATATATTTACTGAACTTTCTTACACATATGTATTTGAAAGGAAGTGTGGGTAACAGAAGTTGTTACAAGAAAAGAGACATTTCCCTATTGTTATAAGTGGGTTCACACGCACTGAAGTGATTGTTTCACAGTGCTTTGCGAGTGTAAGGGTATATCCTACTCGTTGTAATCCAAGGATTGTTTTCTTTGTGGATTGTATAGTGCTAGATTTCTTCCAACCATACCAAGGAAATATCTATTCTTATTGAATAGTGAACCTTGTAAATTGCTCTGTTCTTTTGGATGTGTGCTTGTTTGTTTTCTCAGCAGGGAATTATATCTTTAACAGGAGACAACGGTTGTTCTCATTTTTAAGGTGCCACTGATTCACCCCCCCCCCCCCTCAGTGATTCATTATTCCAACTGGGTCCTTACAGGATTGGTACCCATCCTATTCGACCATAACACATATGAATACACATGTCACTACAGTAAAAATATCTATCATGGTACCTATCACAACAAAATTAATCTCTAGCATGACATCTATCACAATAATATGCACTCAGTAATTCTCCCTAAATGGAATGGAAAGAATGCATAGAATGTGATTTATAATAAGTTCTTATCTAATTCATGAGATCTAATACCCATATCTCATTGGTTTATAACAAAATAAAACCACAATGATATCAAAAGTAAGAGAAAAAAATAGGTTCATCACCCAATGGTGAAATTGAATAAACTGTAATAACTCAAAATCCAAAAGTTACCATTTCAATCGAGGCAATTTGGCCTTTCTCTATACATGGGGCGGCTAGTCTTGATAAAATATTCATAAAGAATCCCATTTCATTTCTATCTCTTCTTATTGTCACAAAAAAACAATGAAAAACCAAAAATAAATCCTCTGATACCACTTTGTAATATCTCATATTAGGATGCCACAAAATTGGTTCCATGTACCTAATTGGCCACATGGCCTCAACCGCATTTCCCCAAAAGCTATAGGTTGTCGACTAGTAGTGATGTCCTAGGGTTTCATAGTGGGGAAACTATTCCCTCATTAGTATTGTGTAACAAAGTGGAATCAATAATAATACAATATCGAAAACAGTAAACAATAGGTACTGAAAAGTAAGAACAACAGATGTCTCATCAGACAATGTAATCAAGTATGGGTGAAGGCCAAATCCAAGCTTGTCATTTTTCTAGGAGGATGTGTCATTTTTCATTTCATTTCATTATTCAATATATAACTGAGTCTGTTCCAGACATTATAAAGTGGATTTCATGTACCACTCTTGGTGTTTTCAACCAAAACAATATCACCATGGTATAACATAACAACAAATTGAATTGGAACCATCTACATAGAAATTTCATTATTCAATCAGGTTCTAAACCTGGTATATAATCATTTTACCATGTGTCTGGGTCCAAACTCAGAATATAAGCCTTTCAGTATGTATCATGGATAAGTCTAGTGTATAATCATTTCATCCTAAAAACAACACATGTAACTTACACTATTGCATTGTTAACTTACACTATTACATTGTTAAAAACATAAACTCATGTGGGAATAAAATCATTAAATTATCCAATTACATTCTAAATGAAACATAAATATAAATCCAAGGCATTCCTAATGGCATTCTAGTCCAAAAAGGTAAAATTTGGTAATCCAATGAAAAATGAACCCATAAGGTGGCCCTAAATTAAGGATAACAATATCAAACAGACCTTGAAATCATTTAATTAATTTCATAATCAAAATTAGGTAACAAAATTGGTCAACATTCAATTTGGCGACACCTAAAAATGTGTGTGTGGCACTCAAAAATATAAAATCAACTCAACAATAAATGAAAGGCACAAGACCAGATACCTCGTACTCGTACGACTCTCAACGTCTAGCATCGGGCATTTATTCGACCTATAACGGATTTGATCTACACAAAGAAAATAAAAACTCAACCTTTTATAAATCAAGAGAGAGAAAAATAAAAAAATGGCTCATGTGCAATCTAAAAATGACTGATTGGGTTCCAATGCATCTGACAATGATGAAAACGAAGTTCAGATAGGAAATCGGGTTGTAAAACTTCCTCTCAGCAAAACTTTACATTGAACAGGATGAGCCCATAGTTTGTATGACAAAACAAAAGTCCACTTCCTGATTTAAAAAAAGAAATGTACATGGAATGTATTGAAATTTCACACCATGTCAGTACAATTTCTGGCAATACCATTACATGGTTGTGTACTAGGATTTCATGGTGTTTAGCCTTTATATATGACATTCACATAATGGCAAAACACCTGTAGGACATAGTCACGTCATGTAACAGGCCTATAACTATCCCATGACCTCTTTTCTCCTATTTTATTAAGTATATTATCAAAATGGAAAGATCTATACCTAAACTGAAAAATAGGGTTCTTACAAATGTGGGTTCTCAGTGAAAATGTGCTAAAAGTACCACAATATATATATTGGGTTTTCTATAACAAAATTGGGTTTGTTCTTAACTTTTTACTATCAAATATATTTAATGATTATATAATATATATTACAATAATATTATTCACAAATTATAAGTAATTTAATTTATTAGGGAAAACCCACTATTTGAGGATAAAAATAGTTTTCTATTAAAATATTCCCTTCATATTCAATGGGTTCATTGTAATTGATGAATTTTATATTTATGTAAACCATATATTTTCATAATTTAGTTACTAATATTCATAACCAGTAAAATAATGGCTACGTTATATCTTAAATTAATATTTTAATAATATATTATTTTTTGTAATACATGATGGTGTGTGTAATGTAAGCCATGTGAAAAGAATGTTTGACATAGTGTATTGCTAAACATTAATAAAAATAAATTCACTTGAAAAATAATGTCCAAAAAACATAGGTTTTTACACTCATTTTCATTTAATTGAACATGTATTCAATCATTCGAGTTTCTACATGTGGAAAATTTGATCTCTATATGTACTTGATTGAATGGAAGGGTTGATTTATCATGGTTAATTGGATTTCTACATCTAATATAAAGGTATATTTCACTCACATACTTTATGTTGAACTGAATGTTCAATTCATAGATAGAAATAGTTTTATAGAGTCTACTAGTTGAACAAATGAGAAAATGACATGGTGAAATATCTGTGGGAATTTTAGAAATCATGGAGTGAATGGTGTTTTGTAAAATAATATTAAAATGGTAGACACACCATAGTGTTGATCATGGTTGAGATGAGTTATAAAATATATGAAGGAACCTTGGTTTAGGAATAATAATGTTTGTTTTATTGGTAAACCACATGACCAAATGGAGAATCATTACACCACATATTTGACATTTTTACACATGTAATGATTCGTGTATCTGAACAAGTGATGTAAGATAAGTACATATTAATGAAGTCACCATTGATGAATGTTTCACATATGTGAAGATCAATGTATGGTAAATCAGCGATATAGTGAAAATTAAAAAATTTGAATTCAAATATGATATTTTATAATTGAATTGTAATGCATTTAAGGGTGATTTAAATAAATGTTAAGACTAAGATAATAAAAATTTCAAATGAATGAAATTTATTGTGTCCGCTTCTTTCTATTTAGAAATAATTTTCATAATTTATAGAATTGGTGTTATATAGTTTAAATGAAATTATTTTATAAACATTAATGTTTATAATAGTGGAAATTAAAATGGATATATTCATATGGTATTGTGAATATATATTCTGTAAATAAGGAATAAAAATATAAGAATCACAATTCTTTGTGCACCAAAGATATTATAAAATTCAAAAAAAAAATACTCTATGTTTATATTGTACACTAAACAATTAGAGTAGATATTCTTGGATCTGCGAATACATTCATTTCAAATGAAGTTAATGTAAAATTGATCTATTGATGTGAAGAGTGGTTCTTTCTTATGAACTAAATCATGGGATGCAAAATAAGAGAATAGGGGATTTGTCACTGATGACTATTGATCACATTTAGGCTAATAATACGAGATCTCCATCATGTAATATTCATGTCGTAGTTGTCTAAGGAAGAGTGATTTTAGTTGGTCTTATGTAGATAATACTCTAATCTTAGATATTACGTTCCTAGCGTGCATTATAAAAAAATCTTGCAGAACCCTAAATAGAAACATTGGTATACCATCAGATTTATACAAGAGAACAATATGTTCAATCATTAAAATCTTTGTGGGACTCAACAAATCATAGGATATATTTCATTAAGTGGGTAAAAGTCCATTATTTTATATAAAAGTAATGGATTTCCCATAAATATATTGTACCTAGATGCTTCTAGGTTAGTGAGTTCAAGACCAAAACATATCTTCTGATTTTATTGATAATAATTTAGTATCTACACATTTGTTTTCATAACCATGATGTTCTGGGTACATAGTCATCACTAGAGTGGCAAGACTCATTAAAAACACAAGTATTATCTTTTATTGATTTACATTTATATATCTATATACTGACCACATGATATATAGAAAAGTATATATACACTCCCTAAATAATTTATGATGTAATTAAAAGTATGAAATTAATATTGGAATTAATGTATTCCAACACTGATTCACCCACCCTAACTAGTGTTGGGAAAATCCCAATATGATCCCAACCATTTGTATCAGAGAAGGCCACACGAATATTGTATCTCATATTTGATGTTATATTTTAATATTTGAATTTTTTAACATTTATATGGTATTGAAATTTGATAAAGCCTATGGATTCATTGTCAAATAAACCATGGAAGATATGTCTACCAATATAATTAATAAAACAAAGAATATAGATACAATGAAATTGAGATAATAATCCTCAATGAAATATAAATATACATTATTTAATGGGAAGTTTTTTTAAATATTACTTCTTTTATTGAGTCCCTTATTTAATATGATAAGTAGATAACCCATAATATAAGATAGGGATAAAATATTTTTTCCTCACTTAGTAATTTTTAACAGGAAAATTATGTAATGTAAGGTGAAGATAAGTTTGTTAAACCCACCATAATGGAATTAGGCAGTAATATGGATGCATTTAGTTCATCACCTCTACATGAAAAGAATGTATCAAAAATTTCTTATGAAAACAATGTTATGGATGGACCATAAAAAAGTATGTGAGATCATATTATTCTAGTAGTGTGTGATAAACTATATGATGATTCATGTCTATATTTAAAAAAATACATCTAAAACAATCCAAGAGAACTAGTTACCATTATTTCTGGCTCTATCAAAATTATTCAAGAGTAAATCATCCAACTAGTGGTAGATTTAAAAATATTGATGAAAGCTTTTTATCAAAGGGTGATGATGTGCATAAATATCTCTAAACATGTATAATCTCTAAATACTATGAATAAAGATATTGAAGGTATGTTCCATAGTTTTAAAAATGAATAGATCACTATGATTCATAATATAGAATAATCCAAGAGAAATCGTAATAAAATAACCCATGAAATTAATGAACTAACTTATATTAAAATGTCTCAACATGAAGTCAAGTAAAATTGGGTAAAAGGTATTGAAAATATTATATAAGATGAGATAAAAATTCCTCATGATAAAATTAAATAGATGATTCGTGATTTTGAAGAAAAACTAAAATCTGAAGAAGAATATAAAATCATCACCAATATAAAATTTAGATAGATTTTAATTTAATTAATGAATATAGATTTTGTTCAATTTATGTCTTCCTAACAGGTTCAAAGCATAGTTTCTTCCATTAAAACTAATAAGAGGGAATCATACAAGTAAATACCTCAATCGGGTGGAGGGAAAATCCTTCGATTGTCAAAAGATCAATTTATAGATGCCTTAAAAAATGTACCAAAAACTATTGAAAATAATATTTTTAATCGATCTGTTTAAAATTGAATTGCATGTTTGAAACCCAAATCTATATAATATGTTTGAATAAAAGTGCTTTCAAACCTACCATAGTGTTTAAAATCTTGTTTATGAGGTTTTTTTACCCTAAATAATCCCACTAATGAATGATAATGAACAAAATTATCATGTAGAAAAACCTAGATATATTTTATACTGAAGAAAAAGATCACATATTATAGGAAATTATTGGTGATTATCAATGTTTAGAAATATGGATTTGGAATGTTTTCATAATAAACCAACTAATGGAATCATAATAAAGCTGGTAATGAGTGTGAGAAATACTAAAAAGATGAAAAATCCATAGACTATGGAGAAAACTACACATATGAAAAATGTATTTAAAATTCATAGATAATTTTAAAACATTTATAATTGGAGTGTTCAAATTAAAGAGGCATGAACGTAAATATCATTAAATCATGAAACTAAAACAATTGTGTATTGAAGACCATATAATCTGAATAATGTTGACCATCATATCGTTGGGAAGAATCTTTATAAAAACATTGAAAATAAAATTCGTGAGGATTTTATAAAGATGGAAAATGATTTATCCCTAGATTTTAAACAAATGATAAATTATATTCATTTGAATCCAATGAATCCAAATAATGTTTATACACAAAAAGGGATACACTACTTCTTTTGTGGAAGAATACCCCACACCATGGATTATTGTGAAAAGGCCATGTAAATTAGAACTAATGGAGGTATGATAAATGAATAAAAGTGAAAAACATTCCACGAAAAGAATAAAAATCCCATATTCAGGAATATAACACCTAAGAAACAATGTGGAAAACCAAAGTGGATGAGTATATTCCTAAATAATGTAGGGTAATCTAGACATCTAGTATAGAAAAGAAATAAAAAAGGAATCAAAATAGATGGTAAGAGATAATGGGAATGGGAATTGTCTATATAAAGGAGAAATTGAATTTCATTATATATTTTCAAAATATTAATGTTGAATATATCAATATTAGTTGTATGGATGATAAAAGGAGGTTGGACCCAATTCAAATGATTATTTAATAATTATTCTAGATCAAAAAGAAATACTTAAAAAGACTAATTCGGTACCAGTTGATGCTTGTGCCTTAACGGATCATGATAAAAATAAGATATCATATAATGAGAGAATATATGAACCTATACAATGAAAACCAAACTTGGATTTGGAGAATAGTTGTGAAATAATTAAATGTCTATTATAACATGTAGTAAAATTGAAAAGGGAAATATTTTTGAGATGAATTTCTCAATCCAACTACTGACATTGATAAAAAAGTATTTCAACCATATTATGTAGATCATTTGTGCTATATTTTTGTACCATCCATATAGAGATTGGAATGTGGTTCATGTTCTCAAATAATAAAAAATTAAATAAATAATAATCTCAAATAATAATTCCATATATGGAAAAGACACCATATGGGTATGATTTTTCAAATGGTAATTTAAAGAACAATTTTTGAAAAGACTAACCATGATAAAGTTTAAAAGGTTATTGAAACTAGAAGTTAGACTAATAAAAGTTCCCATATATGAAGACATGAAATACGTGTCATCTTGATGATTATTCAATGAAGTGAATCAGTGCTAATGAAGAATGTTGAATGTTTGCAACTTGTACATATCTCAATAAATAGAATCATATAGCTTATTTTATGATGAGATAACTTTTGATAAAGAGAGGGATGAGAATGTACCTTTCTTTTCGAATGTGACTTTGGAATCATAGAGACTCATGAAATTCATATAAATATAAAATCTCTAGGTGGCGATGGAATTTGGTCATATGAATAGTTATTAATATTCATTTTATAATACTTTTTTTATAATGTATCCTAAATTTAGGGGGGTAATTTTAGTCAATGATAATACAAATATAGAGAAAATTACAGGGATTTTCGAAGTCAAAACCTACAAGTTACACTTTTATTTTTTTAATAGGTGTTTTGAGTAACAATAAGAAATTTTGGTATAAAATGTTCAAGAATATTTGCAGCAATTGATATTGATATGTAATATCATCCTGATTACATGTTTGTATCCCTTAAGGAATATAATTAATAATGTTAATAGTTGGTATCATATAATTTTGACTATGGAAAACCTTGTTGTCTAAATAAAACATACTTTTTTCTATACTAAGAGCAGATTATGTGGACATAAGATAGAATGGTTGATGTCACATTTCATAATGAATAAATTGATACCGTAATCTCTTATATGACTTCTAATTATTTTTAATAATTGTTATAGTGAAGAAAATTAACGAAGCTAAAAAATGGAAAAGGGGTAAGGAAGAGGGAAATGAGTTCACATATTGGCAAGCCAATTTATGGAACTATTATATAAAACAATTAAAATTGGGGATATTGATGAACCTAATTTTTTATGATTTATTTTTTATTAATGAAGGAGTAAACATGAATAATGTAAATATTATATAAAGTATGATGTTTTGGAAATAATGTGTAGAACCCAAGTATATTGATAAGGTTTAAAAAGTTCCCATGAAAGATGCAACTTTGTGGTAACGATTAATGGAATAACATGAACCATGGAGTTGTTTTTTCCACCACATATTATGTGGAAAAGAAGTGATAAGAAATGGATTGTCTCTATAAAATTAATGGAAACCAAATTATATGAGGTAAATGATGATTATAGGTGTGAGTTACTACTACAGCTATATATTATAATAATTTCAATCAAATATGGAATGGTTTTTGGGATTGTTGGAGTTGTTTCAATGTTTTATAATTATTAAATAAATGATTATTTAGGAAAAATATGTTTTATTGGGATGAAAATGTTATTGTGATATTTTAATGTGTTGATCATCATGAGAAAATTGAAATGTACTAACTTATAGGTTTCATTGTTTTCGACAATAAGACGAATATATTTTGTGAATGATATACAATGAAAAAGGTTAGTTGAGATGTATGGAGGTATCATGAGGTTTATTGAAGATGTTACAGAATTATAAAATAAAGTCCGCCTCATGGTCAATCATCGATATTATTCTTGTGTAAAAGTATTCAATACGCTTCATAAAGTTGCATTCATTCTTCACACAGTCTATCCACACAGTCTCTACATTGAAATAATCTATTACAATGGTTACACAATTGTACATGCATTAAATCATTAGAGTTAGTCGATTAAAAATATGATAAATCTTATGAGTTTATACATGTGATAAATTTGAACATTATATTTCTTGATTAGAAGGAATGGTTTCTGATAAATGGATAAATGGATTTATATGTGAGGTCAAAGGACAGGTTCGCTTTAAACAACCAATCTTTAAATTAATCACTCATTCATAATAGGAATTTTTTACAGATTATATTGAATTAAAATATGAGACTATACCATGGTGAAATATCTATGAGTATTTTGTAAACCATGATTTGAATGGGTTTCGAAAAATTGGAATGATATACTACTCATGCCATAGTGATTTTGTCATTGATACAAGTTAGACAACATCTAGAGAAACCATGGTATTGAATGATTGACGTCTATATCTTTGGTGAACCATGTGACTAAATTCAAAACATGAAGACCTTGTTTGTGAATTATCGCATATGTGAAGAATCATGTATCCAAATCATTTATGTATGATAACTCCATGAATTTTAATTCACCACATATGTCATGTTTTTTATGTGTGAATATCAATGTAATGGATTTCAGTAACAGATATGATATAAATGTATGGGAACTAAAAGATTAGATTCTCATAATTAAATTTTTTAGGTTTTGTGGAATATTTAAATTAGAGACAAGACTCTGAAAATTAAAATCTCATATGAATGAAACATACTGGGTGATCAACCAGACTTTTTGGGAGAATTAAATAATCATTTTACATAGAGATTTTGAGTTTAAATGACCAATATTTAATGAACATGAATCCTCGGAATAATTTAAATCCATAGATCCATATTAACATGGTTAAATTAATATATATACAGATAATAAGGACGAAAAATATGTGTTTTAAACATTTTTTCAAGAATGATATTCTACAAGTCTAAATAAGGTAGAAATAACTAATATGGTTCTTACTCCCTAAAAAATAATAAAAGAATGACTATACTGTACATTTTCCTTCTTGTCTAATGATATCTATGAGAAAAGTGATATAATGTTTTAGAAAGATTATTATCTTCCAAAATAAATAAGGGAAATAAAAATAAGATAAAAGAGGATTTTACTATGATGGTTACTGTTCAAATTAAATCCAAAATGAATATAGATCCATTATATATCCTTCATGTTGTAGAAGTTTTAGGAATTGTGAGTTTGGATGATATTAGGAAGATGACAATCCAATATAAGATACTAAGTATCCATCCAATAGTACAAATATATATTGTGGAATCCTAATGGGAACCCATGGTGGCCCATCTGATTACTAAAATAGAGAAATAATATCAATCCATAAAATTTTGGAAGGACTTAAGAAAACCCAATTGATTTTTCTTTGAGGAAGTGAAAGTTCAATCTCTTTTACAAATGGATAGTAAGACCTCACTTTCATTTTACCTTGTCAATACCATGATAATAATTCAATGGTTGTAACCATTATTGTGCTTTCATTGGTTATAGGTATGAATTTATACATGTGGTATAATAACTACAATGTTATGGTGATATATAGATCCTTTGGATGGTGATCCTCATTAAAAATTAATGGGGTTATTTTCTGCTTTGTTACTTTTCTACATATTCATACCAACTAAAGGATAGAAATAGAATGATTTTTTATCTCATTAAATAAGTGATGTGGTTAATAAAGGCATAAAAGTTACATTTTAATTAAATTATACAATAACTAATTCACCCATATCCTCCAATTATGGTGGACTTCTATCTATGTGATACAAATAATTTTTAGGTCAAATAATCACCAAAAAGGGTATCTATATTGATCTATTAAAGAGTATGTTGATTAAAGAATTGTCTAAAACAAAAACTATTCTATATGTATATGGTTTTGAATATTTATTTGGGTAATATGTATGATTTATTAGAAATTTTTTATGATTTTCTAACCAACTATGTTAATAATGAATTGAGTATGTTTTCTGTCTGCAAAAAAAGTGAATACACCTATAATGAGATATATAATTATTTGTTCCCTGTGAATATAATAGTAATACCCTATAGTAGAGAAGGGTGAAATAATGAATTATTATTTAAGGATTGTATTGTTTTTTGTTCTCCTGAAAAATGACATGTCGGTTGTATTATCTCATATCTATTAAAAATATATGATTCAAATTACAAAAAAAATGTTCCAGATTTTGAAGTGGTAATATTTTCAATAAAGGTCCAATGGAATTATTTATATTTATATATGAATAAAATACATAAAAATCATAAAATCATAAGGTGTATATTCAAACATGTGGTTATTAAAATGCACCAATGGGGGTGGTTATAGTTGATCAAGTACATTGAAAACATGACACATTAGTTAACTTTGGAGTCAAACAAGGTTCCTAATGATCTTATAACAAATTATCTAACTACAATATTATTGGTTATGATTAAATACATCCTAATCTTCATGGATATTAATTGGGTGGATATAAAAATAAGAATTTAATGGTTAAAGTCTTACCTTTCCCAAACGTTTTCTCAACCATCTGTGCAATCAAATTTTGTGGACATACATAAGGCTAATATAAAGCTTTAAAATTTGGAAAAACAATTCTTGTCCAATCATAGATAAAGTGTAATTATGAGATAAAAAACATGAACACATGACACATGCATGGAATATTTGAAGAAACGGTTGATGGATGATGCATATAATTAGTATTTCTCTATTCCCCCATGAATAAAAAATAGTATATATTTTGTAATTCACTTCTAGTGGGATAAAAATAAGAGAGAAATTGAAAATTATAAGTCATTAAACTTTGTAAACAAATATGTTAATGAAAATTATCATAAGTCACATGGAATGATGTAACAATTACATATACCAACATATAAATTGGAGAAAGTTATTACGGATTTAATTATAGTTCTTCCCATTACTTGTAATGGTTTTTTATTTGATATTATTTTTTATATAGTCATTTTACATGGTATATATAAATCAAGGGGTAATTATACAATGAGTAAATTATTCAATAATATTCTTTCAATATCCAAGGGTGAAATTAAAATTCAAGAGAATTATTCAATAATATTTAAAATAAACTAAACATCCTAACATTATATCATATTTAAAATTATTTTAAATTTGAAAGGACTACTTATGCAATAGAAGATATGCATAGATTATACTATTTGAATATAAAAGGAGTATAAGACCAGTATATTACCTGGTTGAGTACTTATATAATAATATTTTCCAACAAAATATTACATAGAACCTTATTAAAATAAATATATAGAGGGATATTGTATTTTAAGATAATGTAGTCCCCATGATATTTATGATCAAATGGAAAATATATGAGGATATGGTATATTTATTTCTATGATACTGTAGTCCCCTTGTTATTCATGATCACATGGGAAATCTAACTTATCGACTAGTACATTCACCAAACCATCCACATCTATACAATGTGATCCATGAATAAATTATGAGTATGTATATACCCAATACATTACATGTAATTAACTAAAAGGTTATATAACTATAGAATGATATATCTTATAAATAATAATAGTTGAGGATATTTGATAATATAGATATATTACTGTTAAATAAATTTATAAACCTATTCAAATTTACATTTATAAAACATATATTTTTTGTAATTATTTAGATACTCAAAGATGTAATAAAAAGTTCCCTTATATATTCTCGTATATGAAATGTAATTTCATGGGTAAAATTTTTTATGTGGTGTGAATGTAAGATCCTAATATTAATATGAATTTATTCGATATATAACATAAATTTTTGTTGTTGAATAACCTTTTTCATGTGAAATTCAAGTTTTAAATAAGTAAATATTTAGTTTTTTAATGGTAAATATTATAATATAAATTAAATAAATATGATTTGTACAAGTAAAATATATTGAAAATAATTATTAAATACAGAAGATGATAATAAATAAACATAAAAAAGATCCAAATAATAAAAAATCTCTCGTAAGGTATCCATTGAATCCTATATCTCTATGAATAATTTTGAAATAATGAAAAATCATTGAATTGAGATTGAATATCGGTGGGAGGAAAGGATGTTTGAAATGACTAGTTGATAGATGTATTTGTGGGTATATTGTTATATTATGTAGCTGAGTATATACCGTCTTTTTGTAAATATGGTTTTTGTGTTTATATATTCATTTGGAAAATGTTATTAATGGGAAAGGATATTTTATTATGTGGTAAGTTAGAGGGTATTTGATACATAAAATAAGTTACAATGAGGTACGAAAAATATAATTTAGTTATTAATAAGGTTGGTATAAAAAATAGTTTTGACTTTCTCAAATTTAATTATAAAGGTAATAGTTTGGATATTAATTATAAGAATCCTTTGACATAATACAAATTTATCTAAGATTTGTATTTTTGAATCGTCCCTAGTTTATTCTCTTGACCAAACCAATCCAAAATTAAAATGTGTTGTTCAAAAAAACCATCAATAAGATAATTTCAAGCTAGTAGAGAACAGTATGAGATCAACATCAGTTAAATCATAACTTGTTAAGACCACCATCACATATCTCACCTTCAGAAATTATGTTGATTTAATGATGATTTATTTAAGTAAACATTTGGTTGTTATCATTATATAATTTTAAATATTATTTTTTATTTTATTTTTAACTCTTGGTATTATTATGAACACAATAATTATAATTAATTATAATAATAATAATATATTTTTCATTTATATAAATTAATTAAAATCATCCATGAAATAATTAATTATGTATAATTAAAAATTAATTTTTATAAAATTAAAACATTCTATATTTATTTGTTTTTATTGTATTCGATATTATATTTCAAAATTAAATTAATTATATTTAGAGTTATAATTTAATAATAGTATTATCATATTTAGAATTAAACCATCTAAATTAGATGAGAGTTTAAAAACCATTTTTGGATGAAAAATTATGTTATCTAGTTGTAATGTGAAAAATAATGGAAAATCATAAACTCAATAAAATAATATTTACTGTAAAATGGAGTCTATACATTTGATAAATACATTAACACAATTCTAATTTAGTAAATCATTACCAATATTCCATTTTTTCATTTATGGTTCACTTTTCCTACATAATTACATTGTTTTCCCCTTCTATAATGGTTTTTTAAATACACTTGTTAATACATATGAAGTGAACCATAAAAAAATTCCAAACCATACATAAATTATATTTTTATCTCAGAAAACCTGCCAAAATTAAAAAATCTATGTGTTTTTAACCCCTATATACAAGAAGATGTATCAAATCCTTTAATGTAAATACTTTTTATAGCTGAATATATTATTTATTCAATGTAGGTAACATGTTTTTCACTGACTATATATATTGTTATCTCATTATTGTTATCCCTAATTCCAATTAATAACTTTAATGGAACCAAATTTGCATCCATATACTGTCTCAATAAGTTTATAATGATGAAATATTTATTATTTCATAATAAATCATTCCACATATCATTTTCATGATTGGGAAAGTTTCACCCCCAATATGAATCATGTTACTCTATTTTCATCATTATAATTATAGAGAGTTTTAGAAAATAATTTATCAATATCTAATTAACGGTTAATTATTCTTATTTTCTGATTCTAGATAGGAAATACCCAAATGAAAATTCCTTATTATGTAATTCCATAAGGTTTATAATCTTACCTACTATAATGGGATTATAGATATATTCCCTAATAACTATACTAATAAATATTATAAAATAATCAAGGAACATTAAAAAATTTATAATATTATGATTCTATTATCTTTAATACTATAGATGTGACAAGCTATTGAACAAGGAAAGGGTATTGATGCCTCCATAGTAAAATAAGCATGCTATAATTAGAAATTTAATAATTAAATATATTTTGTTTTATTATTAAATAAGTAATAAAGGAATACAAAAAAAATAATAATATACATGTTTTTTTATAATTTTTTCATAATAGATAATTCATCGAAAATTATTACACAATAGGGTAAGGCTTGTTAGACCAAATAATAAATTATGGTATGGGTAACCCTCATCTCAGTCACTCTTTTGGATTGGAATATTCATTTCCATATCTATATACTATCTCATATATTAATATAAATTATTTTATATTGTCTTATAGTCTTTTCCAATGAAATTATTATATTAATTTTCTTTTATAGTATATACTATATATTATTTTATTTATTCATAGATAGTTTAAAAACTAAGAAAATTATAAAGTGATTTCTTGAAAATTTTATAACAATTTATTCTTCCATTCCTTGATATTCCTCTTCATTTAATTTATTCATTTTATATTTCCAAATTATATTTCATATATAAAATATAATTTTATTGGTGTAATATTATTCTATTAGTTTACTAATATATTAATTACACAACATTTTATTTTACTAATGTATATTTAAACACTAAATTAAAAATACAATAATCTCACTATTATATTTTATTTAATTTTTTCTCTTTATTATATGGGTTTTTATCAATATAAATTTCATATTTTAAACACCCCCTTTAATATATATTATGTTACCGTTAATATCATCCCCTTGAATTTAATTTCTTATTGATATCCACACTCATTTTAAAGAATATTTATATTAACATGAAATTCTTTTGTTGCATGTTTTTGAATGAGTTATTAATTCTATAACCTTTAGATCATCTACGATTATTTTCATTTTTATATGTATTAGATATCTATAGATTTATTTATATAGTATGTGATCTGGAATTCATAATGATCTCTAATACATAGGGAAAATATTATATATCATGAGAAAATTAATTATGAGACATAGATAGTGTACCTAAAAAACTATGTTAAGATTATAATGGGAATTATACTAGAATTAACTTAAATAAATCCTATGATAATGCATTTATGGCATTCCTATTTCATTTTGATGTTTATGTGGTTCATGATCATTATATATTTAGTTATACTCTCTTATTTCATGTATCATATTCATATATATGTTTGTGTGTGTGTGTGGTATGAATTTTCTCATTTTGTTATATAATAATGTATGATATTTTATGTATCTTCCACTCATTTCCCATTTTCCCCTTACTAATATTTTATCTCATCGTTTTATTTATTTTATTCATATCCTTAGGTTAGGAGTAAATATATTTATATTAATTTGTCATGTAAAATAATGTAAAATTATATAAAATTATATATTAATGTCATCCTGGTATGGGAGAGCATGTTGTCAAACCAAGTGACAATACTGGAAATGGGGACTTTCCCAACGGTTCAGAAACGTTGGGAAAGGGGGTAGAACCATTGGTATAACATATACCAACGGTTCTGATAACCGTGGGAATGTAAGCCATTGGGAAAACCTGTCCCAACATTTTACAAAGAACCATTGGTATAGGTTAGTAAAATTAACCTATGCCAATGTTTTAACCAAACCATTGGAAAAGGTTTTACCAATGGTTTACACTAAACTGATGGTAAAAGTGGTGAAAATAAACACATTCCAAACAGTTTAGAACTGTTGTGAATGGTTTTTTCCAACGGTTCCCTTTAAACCGTTGGCAAAGAAATCCATAGTAATCTTTCCCAATGGTTTTTAAACCATTGGGAAAGGCTTATTACAAGCCTATTCCAACGGTTTCAAACCATTGGAATAGGCTTGCTGTGCAAATTGCAGAGCAGCCTGAAATTTGCACAGTAGACTCCAATTTTGCACACCAACCTCCATTCTTCTCCTTTGAAATTTCTATACCTATAACAACAAACTAATACATACATATATAGAACAAATTCATACGTATTTAACATATAATATATTCTTTGACTATACACATCCAAAATTAAATCAAAATTCATAACGTAATTATAAACATACATAATTGATTTAGAATTCAATTTAAAATATAGATGAAAATTATATGTGGAATCCAGAATTCAATTCATAATTGAATAAATACATAATTTATTCATCAATTATCAATAAAATACATAAAAAACTGAATAACTATCAACAGAATCTGAATACGTTTGTTTGTATTTTCATATACCAGTTGTTTATACTAAAAATGATATCCATTTTAAACAAAATACATACACTTTGAGTAATACCGGCCACACTGTGGCTTTAATTGAGGTGAGGTTGACTCATACATGTTATATATGACCCATGTATAGTTTTCCTAAAGTATCAACATATTCTTAAAGCATTTGGTTGGTTTTCTGTATGCCAGTTATTGTTGTCACTTAAAATGTTGTTCATTTGAAAAAAAATGAGACACTTTGAGTAGTGCCGCCCACACCAGGCCTCGGATTGAGGTGGGGTTGACTTGTACACATTATATATGACCCAAGGATCATTTTCCTAAAGTTTCAATGGAATCCGAAATCATTTTGTTGGTTTTCTGTATGTCATTTATTCTTTTCACTTAAAATGATGTCTATTTTAAACGAAAGAGAGACAATTTTAGTGGTTTCGGCCACACCGTGCCTCAAATTGAGGCGTAGTTGCCTCATACACGTCAAAAATGACCCATGGATCATTTTACAAAAGGTCCAATAGAATCCGAATGCGTTTAGTTAGTTTTCCATATGTCAGTTGTTGTTTTCACTTAAAATGAAGTCCATTTTAAAATATAGAGATACACTTTGAGTGGTTCCGGCCACACCGCACCTCGGATTGAGGTGTGGATGACTCGTCCACTTCATATATTACCCATGGATCATTTTTCTAAAGTATCAACACAATCAAAATCCGTTTGGTCAGTTTTCCATATGTACTTAAAATGTTGTCCATTTTAAACAAAAGAGAGACACTTAAAGTGATCCCAGCCACACTACGACTCGGATTGAGGCATGGTTGACTCATAAACATCACATATGACCCATGGATCATTGTCCTAATGTTTCAATAGAATATGAATTCATTTGTTCAGTTTACCATATGCTAGTTGTTGTTTTCACTTAAAATGAAGTCAATTTTAAACAAAAGAGAGACACATTGAGTAGTGTTGGCCACACCGCACCTCAGATTGAGGCGAGGTTAATTCGTACACATCAAATATGACCCATGGATAGTTCCTCTAAAGTTTCCACCGAAATAGAATGCGTTTGTTTAGTTTTTCATATGTACTTAAAATGTTGTCCATTTTAAACAAAAGAGAGGCACTTAGACTGATCCCAGCCACACCGCATCTCAGAATGAGCATGGGTTGGCTCGTACACATCACATATGACCCATGGATCATTGTGATAAATTATCAATAGATTACGAATCCGTTTGTTCAGTTTTCCGTATGCCAGTTGTTCTTTTCACTTATAATCATTTCGTTTTAAACAAAAGAGACACAATTAGAGTGGTGTTGGCAACACCATGCCTCGTATTGAGGTGGGGTTGACTCGTAAACATCACATATGACTCATGGATCATTTTTCTAAAGTATCGACACATTATGAATGCGTTTCATCAGTTTTTCGTATTCCAGTTGATGTTTTTCACTTAAAATGTTGTCCATTTGAAAAAAAAGACAGACACTTTGAGTGGTGTCAGCCACAACGCATCTCAGATTGATACGGGGTTGACTCTTACATGTCACATGTGACGTATGGATCATTCTCCTAATGTTTCAGCGGAAATCGAATGCATTTGGTCGGTTTTCCATATTTACATAAAATATTGGCCATTTTATACAATAGAGAGACACTTAGACTGATCCCGGTCATACCGCGACTCTGATTGAGCATGGTTTGTCTTGTACACGTCACATATGACCCATGGACCATTGTGATAAAGTATCAATACAATCAGAATCTGTTTGGTCAGTTTTCCGTATACCAGTTGTTCTTTTCACTTATAATCTTGTCCATTTAAAACAAATGAGAGAAAATTAGAGTGGTGTCGGCCACACCGCACCTCGTATTGAGGCGGAGTTGACTCGTACACATCACATATGACTCATGGATTGTTGTGCTAAAGTATCAACACATTCCAAATGCATTTGGTCGGTTTTTTGTATTCCAGTTGATGTTTTTCACTTAAAATGTTGTCCATTTAAAACAAAAGACAGACACTTTGAGTGGTGTACGCCACACTGCATCTCATATTTAGGCGGGAATGATTTTTACACGTCACATATGACCCATGGATCGTTATTCTAAGGTTTCAATGAAAACCGAATGTGTTTGGTTAGTTTTCTGTATCTACTTAAAATGTTGTCCATTTTAAACAAAAGAGAGACAGTTTGACTGATCCCGGCCATACCGCGACTCAGATTGAGCCCGGGATGGCTTGTACACGTCACATATGACCCATGGATATTTGTGCTAAAGTATCAACACAATTAGAATCTGTTTGGTCGGTTTCCCGTATACCAGTTGTTCTTTTCACTTATAATCTTGTCTGTTTTAAACAAAAGTGACACAGTTAGAGTGGTGTCAGCCACACCGCGCCTCGTATTGAGGCATAGTTGACTCGTACACAATACATATGACTCATGGATCGTTGTTCAAAAGTAACGACACATTCTGAATGCGTTTGGTCGGTTTTTCGTATGCCGGTTTTTGTTTTTCACTTAAAATGTTGTCCATTTTAAACAAAAGATAGACACTCTGAGTGGTTTCAGCTACATCGTGTCTCAGATTGAGGTGGGGTTGATTTTTATATGTCACTAATGACCCATGGATCGTTCTACTAACGTTTCAATGGAAACCAAATGCGTTTGGTCAGTTTTACGTATGTACTTAAAATGTTGGCCATTTTAAACAAGAGAGAGACACATAGATTGATCCCAGCCATACCATGACTCGGATTGAGCCTAGGTTGGCTCATACACGTCACATATGACCCATGTATCATTGTTCTAAAGTATCAACACAATCAGAATATTTTTGGTCGGTTTTCTGTATGCCAGTTGTTCTTTTCAGTTATAATCCTGCCCATTTTAAACAAAAGAGACACAGTTAGAGTGGTGTTGGCCACACCGCACCTTGTATTGAGGCGGGGTTGACTCATACATGTCACATATGACTCATGGATCGTTTTTCGGAAGTGTCGACACATTCTGAATGTGTTTGGTCGGTTTTTCATATGCCATTTGATGTTTTTCACTTAAAATGTTGGCCATTTTAAACAAAAGAGAGACACTTTGACTGATCCCGGCCATACCATGACTCGGATTGAGCCCGGGATGGCTCATACACATCACATATGACCCATGGATATTTTTTCTAAAGTATCAACACAATCAGAATCCGTTTGGTCGGTTTCCCGTATATCAGTTGTTCTTTTCACTTATAATCTTGTCCGTTTTAAACAAAAGAGACACAGTTAGAGTTGTGTAGGCCACACTATGTCTCAAATTGAGGCATAGTTGACTCGTACACAACACATATGACTCATGGAATGTTGTTCTAAAGTATCGACACATTTCGAATGCGTTTGGTCAGTTTTTCGTATGCCAGTTTATGTTTTTCACTTAAAATGTTGTCCATTTTAAACAAAAGACAGACACTTTGAGTGGTGTCAGCTACACCGTGTCTCAGATTGAGGTGGGGTTGATTTTTACACGTCACTTATGACCCATGGATCGTTCTCCTAATGGTTCAATGAAAACCGAATGTGTTTGGTCGGTTTTATGTATGTACTTAAAATGTTGGCCATTTTAAACAGAAGAGAGACACTTAGACTGATCCAGGTCATACCATGACTTGTATTGAGACCATTTTGGCTCGTACACGTCACATATGACCCACTTATCATTGTTCTAAAGTATCAACACAATGAGAATATGTTTGGTCAGTTTTCCATATGCCAGTTGTTCTTTTCAGTTATAATCCTGTCCATTTTAAACAAAAGAGACATAGTTAGAGTGGTGTCAGCCACACCGCACCTTATATTGAGGCAGGGTTGACTCATAAATGTCACATATGACTCATGGATCGTTTTGATAAAGTATCGACACATTCTGAATGCATTTGGTCGGTTTTTCATATGACAGTTGATGTTTTTCACTTAAAATATTTTCCATTTTATACAAAAGAGAGACACTTAGACTAATCTCGGCCATACTGTGACTCGGATTGAGCCCAAGTTGGCTCGTAAGCGTCATATATGATCCATGGATCGTTGTGCTAAAGTATCATCATAATCAGAATCCTTTTGGTTGATTTTCCATATGCCAGTTGTTCTTTTCACTTATAATCCTGTCCGTTTTAAACAAAAGAGAGACAGTTAGAGTAGTGTCGGCCACACCACGCCTCGTATTGAGGCAGGGTTGACTCATACATATCTCATATGACTCAAGGATCATTGTGCTAAACTATTGACACATTCTGAATGAGTTTGGTCGGTTTTTCGTATGCAAGTTGACGTTCTTCACTTAAAATGTTGTCCATTTTAAACAAAAGAAAAACACATTGAGTTGTTTCGGCCACACTATGTCTTAGATTGAGGAGGGGATGATTTTTACACATCACATATGACACATGGATCGTTCTCCTAAAGTTTCAATGGAAACAGAATGTGTTTGGTCAACTTTATGTATGTACTTAAAATGTTGGCCATTTTAAACAAAAGAGAGACACTTAGACTGATCCCGGCCATACTGTGACTCGGATTGAGGTTGGGTTGGCTCATACACGTCACATATGAACCATGGATCGTTGTACTAAAGTATCAACACAATCAGAATCCGTTTAGTCGGTTTTCCGTATGCCAATTGTTCTTTTCACTTATAATCCTGTCCATTTTAAACAAAAGAGACATGGTTAGAGTGGTGTCGGCCACACCACACCTCGTATTGAGGCAGGGATGACTCGTACACGTCACATATGACTAATGGCTCAATGTGGTAAAGTATCGACACATTCCGAATGCGTTTGGTCAGTTTTTCATATGCCAGTTGCTATTGTTCGCTTAAAATGTTGTCCATTTTAAACAAAAGACAAACACTTTGAGTGGTGTCAGCCACACCGCAGTTAATATTGAGGCGGGTTTGATTCATACACATCACATATGACGCATGAATAATTCTCCTAAAGATTCAATGTTAAATGAATGTGTTTGGTCAGTTTTCCTTATGTACTTAAAATGTTTGTCGTTTTAAACAAAAGAGAGACACTTAGACTGATCCCGGCCATACCATGACTCGGATTGAGCCCAGGTTGTCTTGTACACGTCACATATGACCCATGGATCGTTGTGATAATGTATCAACACAATTAGAATATGTTTGGTCAGTTTTCCGTATGCTAGTTGTTCTTTTCACTTATAATCCTGTCCATTTTAAACAAACGACACACAGTTACAGTGGTGTCGACCACACTGCACCTCTTATTGAGGTGGGGATGACCCGTACACGTCACATATGACTCATGGATCGTTGTTCTAAAGTATTGACACATTCCGAATTCATTTGGTCAGTTTTTCGTATTCCACTTGATGTTTTTCACTTAAAATATTGTCTATTTTAAACAAAAGAGAGACACTTAGACTGATCCTTGCCACACCGCGACTCGAATTGAGCTTGGGTTGGCTCATAGACGTCACATATGACCCATGGATCGTTGTGATAAATTATAAACAGATTATGAATGTTCTTGGTTAGTTTTCCGTATGCCAATTGTTCTTTTCACTTTTAATCTTGTCCGTTTTAAACAAAAGAGAGACACTATAAATGGTCTCGGCCACACCGCACCTCGGATTGAGGTGGGGTTGAGTCGTACAAGTCAAATATGACCCATGGATCATTTTCCTAAAGCATCAAAACATTTCAAATGAGATTGGTTAGATTTCCATATGTACTTAAAATGTTGTCCATTTTAAACAAAAGAGAGACACTTAGACTGATTCCGGCCACATCGTGACTCGGATTGAGCCCGGGTTGGCTCGTACATGTCACATATGACCCATAGATTGTTTTGATAAATTATCAATAGAATCCAAATGCGTTTGGTCAGTTTTCCGTATGTCAGTTGTTCTCTTCACTTATAATCCTGTCCATTTTAAACAAAAGAGACACAATTAGAGTGGTATGTTAGTTGTTTATTAACATTATTCAAATACACTATTTGATGATGGGTCTTTAAATTAATTTATTTATGAAAAATTTACATTTAAAATGATAATATCAGAAAATTAATAGATGATAAAACTTTTACTAAAAATCCTTGTTGAAATATTAAGGTAAACATGATTTATGAGAATCCTCATGTGTCTATTAGTGGAATGGTATTTAATTAAATTCTTGTGAAAATTCATATATTATATTTTTTTTTTATCATTCTTAGTATGGATTAGATTTTAGTTTTTCATGCTATGAAACATTTCTGAGCGAACAATTCCATGACCAATGAATACATCAACATCCATGAAAACAGGAAATATATAAGAATAACTCAACTGCAATACTATACTACAGTTCTGGATAAAACCAACAAATAGAATAGTTTCAACATCAAATATCAGTAATATTAGTCAATAATGTAACGGGTCAACTTGTCCCACATCACCATCACCATCACCATCATCACCATCATCATCACCCTCGTACTCGTCCCCATTATCGTCTTCTCCCTCCTCGCCCACCTCCTCAACCTCGCCCTCCTCGCCCTTGCCCTCCTCCTCACCCTCCTCGCCCTCCTCCTCGTCCTCATCCCCATCATCGTCATCCTAGACATCGTCTTTACCACCACTAGAACTGCCACCTAGTTCTCTATATATAGAACGTATCGACGACGTATTTTCATCAAAAGCTAGGTTGGCCTATGGTGGAAGTGTCGGACGTAGAACTTCAATAAATTTCATAAATGCACTGTTTGGCCTGACAGACTGTTCTACCGTCTCTGTGGCCCTTTTTTCACACTTTTCTGCATGTGCCCTAACTTGTTGCAGCTCTGTGGCACTACAACCCATTCCTGAGAAGGTCCAATACCTCATTGGGGCTATCCTAGGTCGGCAGTGTACTCTGCTAGGATGCTCCTCTCCCAAAACCTGATGTAAGTGATCAGTTGGCCCAAAATTGTCTGGTTCTTAGGAATCGAGGGCCTCTAAAGAAGCCTGTTACAAACATAAATATATTATTAAGTGACCAAATAGATATTAAAATAAAAAATCAACAGATTAAAACTTACAATCTGCTGCTGAGTCGCTTCGTTGAAGGCACTCCCATCAATTTTCCGTCTACTCGAGAAAAACAGTTTTGCTCAAGGAACACATCCTTCAATATATTTTATTTTCCTCTATAATGACATTGAAAACTAAAGTTATATGAAAACATTAGAAAACAGTTAAATAATTGAGGAAATAAATGAATGTGTAAGTCATAAAGAAAACTTATAAACAATTTTCATACCTGCTTCCTCTCATGATCAGGCATCGTAGTGCATCCCAGTGTGTGGAGGTATTTTTGTGCATCAATGTTCTTTTTATTTTTTCCAGATGATTCCTAAATAAAATTCGAAAATGAAATAGATAGTATTAATGAAAAACATTAATGTTATTATTTGAATACCTCAAATGTAATTAATACCTTAAACTGGGTACTCGTCCAATGAGTAATCATCTTACGATACTGCTCTATAGGACCATCATCCACCACAGGTATCGCCTCGAACTTAGTGAAAACTCTAGCAACCCAGCCAATATACAACTCATGCTTGTAGGCTCTCCAAAGCTCGCCTAATTCCTTTAGATGTTCCAATTGTGCTCCCTCACCATCGGGAAAATTAAATCAAAGTTGAAATCAAAATATTAATTCATATAAATACAAAAATATTTCATGGAATTAAATTGAACAGATTTTTTTATCCATATATCTTCTCAAGCTCTATCTTTGACCTCATGTGGCAAATGTCTCCATGATAGCGGGCTGACGAGAATGATGTCGGAGTATTTGGCAAGCGCGTCCAAAAATCTCTGACATTGCTACCCTATTTTCTCAACCATTTGGTTGTCTTCATTATAATCCACAGTAACATGTGTGCGGAGATTCCACACCGAATGCATGCGTGTACGCCCCCGCCCACGCCTCATGTCTGTAGATGTATCTATCATGAAATAAAAACAAATATTTTATCAAAACATGTTATAATGGAAATAAATATTTCTATAAAAAGGTGTTAGGGTTCTAAAAATATACCTGCGCCGGTCTGATCGTTGAGCACCACTAGATCCACAAGAAACTGATGGAACACCCTGTGGTAGAACATGAGTCAAAGACGATGAAATATAGAAGCTTGGAGAGATATAAGTAGAAGGAAAAGAAGATGGGAGAGGTGTCTGACCGGATTGTGACTGGGGAGTGGGAATCATCATGGGATGTGAAAATGATGGGCTAGAAGATGCAGAAGGTAGAGAAAACATGGGAGGCCTAAATATCCCGTGTGTCCCTAACGACACACCAGGATCAGAATGTGGGAAGGAAGACATGTCAGTGGGAGGGACAGGGTCTAGTCGGTTACGCGCAGCTGCTCGTCCACCTCTGGTACGAACCCTCCTCGTACCACCGGCCTGAATACTAGGACAAGTACTAGGCTCCTCGTCAAATAACTGTCGACGTATAAGTGGATCCAAAAAATTTTTTTACAAAAAAAGTAATCACATGACATTATATATTCATTAAATATATCAATTTGAAATAAAGTACTCACTACAGGCACTAATTATGGAGTTCTAAACTCCATCATTCGACGATTGTTCTACATCATTTTTTCCTTCGTCCTTCTTCAATTGGCTGTATTTCCTTATTTTGAAAACAAATATGTAATTAATTAGAAAAAGGAAACTAATGTGTAACCCAAAAAACTAAATATATTAAGGAATATAGGGATTCATTGTTAATTTAGCCTTATCACATCGCACCTCACCTAAAAACTCTATGGAAATCATAGTACATATCACCTGAAGACACATGGACAATCACATCGCATCTTGCCTAAAAACACATGGTCAATCACTTATGAAGGAAGAGTAGGGAAGACATGGTAGCTATCCAACCATATAACCACTATCCAAGATATTAGAAAAAATACACATAACTCAAAACCTTTGATCGTTGGTATGTTTATACAACTCTTTTTGGGAATGTGTAGAAATAACATAAAATACAAGATATATAGATAACAAAAAATACCCGACCTATGGGAGCACATTAACTACATAATCACACACTTCAATACTACTATACGACACATAAACCATCACAACCACTTTCACCACTATATGCAACACACCACACCACCACCACAGAATACACATACCATTTTCCACTTTCATTTATAATCCACTTTATTCACACATACATTTTCCATTCATTTAATGTTAAATTAATTAAATCCATTTACCACACATCCATTTCTATTCCATCTCATTTATTTAATATATTGTTTTTTTGTTTTAACATCATAATTTATTCCATAGATAACCAGGAAACAAATAAAACCACCACACAAAAACTCACCATCTCACAATAACAATCGTCAACATGTTACATCGGCCAACCATTTCACCAAAACAACCAGATATCACAACAAAAATATTGCACACCACAAACCACTGCACAACCAAAACCACCTCACCACATCATACACCACAACCTCATCACACAACACCTCCACACGACACAACACCACCACACATCATCACTATCACACAACTTCACATGTCACATCCATGCCCACTAACCATAACATTAAAACCCCACATATCACAAAGCCCAAATTGTCACCTCAATCACCATACAACAACCTACAACATTCAATGAAACAAAAAAAAACATCTTATTGAAGAAACATTCCCCATCTTCCACAATTTATTCAAGGTATTTTATTACATTACACTTTTATTTAGCATGGACATTATAACACAAATGATATTCCATGGAAAACTAATTAATTAACAAAATATTCATTCATTTCCCTGTTTTTCATGGTGAAATCACATCAAAATCCAAACATAAAACTAAAATATTAGATCAATAACAAGAAAAACAAGGTAGAATATGTCTATAAAGAATAAAATACCTGATATGAGATGATTTAGATGGTTTTTTACCTATTTGTATGGGGGAGTTTGCGAGAGGAGTAGAGCGACGGATTGTTTTTAGGGTTCTGTCATGAATAGGGGAGAGCAGTGGCCTGATTGTATTTGGGGAAAAGACTTACCAACGTTTTTTAAAAACCATTGGCAACGAGGTGTTCACAATACCCTTTTCCAATGGTTTAATGGAACCGTTGGCAAAGGGGTACCCTTTCCAAATGGTTCTAATGAACCGTTGGGAAAGAGTTCCTTAATCCTTATTTACCAATGGTTTAAGCAAACCGTTGGTAAAGAACCGTTGGTAAAACCCACATTTCTAGTAGTGTGACGGAAATTATTTTTGTATTTTCACCTCCTTTTAGTATGGGATCTACTCACTTTAATAGAGTAAATGTGGTGGTCCTTGGGAATTCCAGTTATGTTTATAAAATAATTCATTGTATAACTTTTATGATTGAATCAAATTCCGTTTTTAGAAGCCTCAGAATCCAATAATTGTTTTTATGGATGATCAATCTTCTCATTCATATATGAAAAGACATTTTCACCAAAATTATCATGTTACTTTATACATGGATCTAGGGAATCACCAATATGATTGTTACACCCACCTTTCATAAGGAACATGAGAGGGAAAAATTTTACATAGTTGTTTTAACCCTCTTAGAAGCCTATTAGAATTTTTTTAATTTATAAACCATTGATATACACTATCTTGACCACCTAATCATGACAATTTCTAATATGTTTCCATAGTTATAAACATTTATTAGTATTTGGAGAGATTAGAATTGGATTTTTTATGTGAGAGGAGATGATACAGATATCTAGTGTTACAAAAATGATATCCAAGGATATATTTACTTATTTATTAAATTACATACATAATTATGTAATTATTTATTAATTTCATCCTAAGAGATAACAACATGATGTATGAAACAAGGAGATGTTATTTTTACTATTTACTATGCTGTCATATATTTTCTTTTTATTTTTTTATTTTTTTAATAATTCATTATTCATTATATCAGCGATTTATATATTGATGATGTTCAATGTTGTCAAAGGATCTTCATATGGGGACTCTTTTAGTTATTTTGGTCATTTCATTCTATAAATTATTCACCTAGTTGGTAAATTTTATCCCATATTATATTATAACATTATCACCAAACATTGGTCTCTATCAATCATGGGACTCAATTGAGTACATACAGAAATCCGTCAAGGATAACATGATCACGAAATGATGGGTTACTTGAATAATATATTAAAGAATGTTATTATTATTATAGAATTTTATAGTGGTTGGTATAGTAACGGTTTAGTTATAGGTAATAAAATTTAAAAAAATTTCTTAACAATATACTTGTGTAAGATCATGTTTCTAGGGATATTTAAAAATATTATATTGCTTAGAAATGTTTCTTAACTTGGCTTGTATATTTTTTATGACTTTTTAATGTGGATGGTAAAAAAAAATTAAATTCTCATATATCATTTATATGCACATAGGAATCATCATATATGTGTGGTCATGAGTGATTGGATTAATTAAATGAAATTTTTATTTTATAATAAACTAATGGAAATGATAGTAGGATAATTAAAGTCAATAATAAATTTTTTTTATTTTCTTAAATATTTATTGCTGGTGAATTATTTGAGAAGAATAAAAAAGAAATGTATCATGACTTGAATTTGGTTTTTTATAAATAGAAATCTAATATGATTACATACTGGTGTAATTATTTTATATTCCCATGAATCCTGTATGACATGGTATCGATTCCCATGGAAATTGTGAAATGTGAATTTTATTAATGGATATTTTTAATAAATATCGATGTTTTGACATTTAGATTGAGTATTTTTGAAATGACCCAACCATTTATTAATGAAAATTCCTATTAAGCTAATTATATGTATTATTAGATAATATGGTTATATATGACCCTTAGTTTTATGTTTTTTGATTTTAAAATACCGTTAATAATTGTTACCACTTTTAATATAGTCATTGAAAAATGATCGCATGATTAGTATAAATATAGGGCTTCAAAAAATCATATTTACTCAGAAAAAGGAAGCGATGGGCTCATCCAGTGGAGTTATTCTATAAAAAGTCCATTGTTTAGGGCTAAGAAAATAGGTACTGTCACTGGGATTATCTCTTTACCAATCCCAAGATGAGATTCTATATGTTATTCTTGAATGTAATCACCTATGGGAGAAGTGGAATTTAATAGATATTACCACCTGAGAAACATTATCCAAGCCATCCCAAGAGTTTGTGACCATCACACACAGTACCCTTAGGACATTTGAGGTATTTATAATGGGTTATGTAACAAGAACCAAGAACTATAATTATGTGCATTATTTTTGTTAAGAATAAATAATATAAATTCATTTTTCTATTGTTTCATTATAAATGGATTTTAAAGCAAAAATAGAATTTTTAGTTAATATTTAATTTGGAAATCTATTTGGATGAATTAATGGGTTTTTGAATTAAATATTATTTTTATAAAATATTGTTAAGAAATTAATTTTTATAAAATATAAATGATGATATAATTTTTATGAATACAATTGAAATTTTTATTAAGGTTTGGATACTATTTTTGTCAAAACCCATAAATTTTTAATAAATGTGAGTTTTTATATTATATATAAAAATTCACATATTTAGAAAATTATTTAGGCAAAATGAATATTATTTTTGGATTAAGGATTTCAATGTTATCTAATGATGATTTTTTCATAATTTTTTGAGTCTTTCTAATTTTTCGGTAAAAAATAAAAAAAATAAAAAATAAAATGTGTTTTATGACATCATAATGACCCAATAGTGATTTTATCAAATAAAATAAATGGTATATTCAAACAATATATGTTTTACCATTAAAATAACTTAATTTTATATTTTTTTGATTAATTTAATGGTGTAGTAGTGGACCCTTTAAGACTTATAAAATATTTTAACATTTTAAAATGATTTCTTATAGTGTGTGACTCACCTCTACATAAGAAACATAATATTTTAATAATTTCTGCCATTTCCCTTATAAAATTATTTTTTCCTCTCCCATTTTTCAAAAACCGTGGGCAAAAACCATGGTATGGTTTGTGGGGTTGATTGTATTAATGATTTGTGTCCAAAATATAAATATTAAATAATTCCCTTTTCCTTCCTATATAAACCAACTCAATATACCATTACTCATCACTAAACCCATTTTACGCTTGAAAAAACTTTTCCTTAATCGGTCTATAATCCTCTCAAGGCTTCCCAGTCTCCCAAGAAGCCTCTATGAAGCCTCTCCCAAGCCATTGGGATCACACTTCCATGTTAGGGATCCTCACATTCCATACCTCCATATTAATGTCCAAGTTTCCTTATATTGTTATTCAATTTTATATTCAATTAAAAAAATTTAGGTATGCTTTTTCACATCCCCTACACAAACCTTATTTATGTTTTAATGATCATATACCCATTTCTCTCCCATTAATGCCGCCCATATACATCTGTTACCAAGCCAAAATTCCGTAATGTTTTTATCTCTCTTCATTTATATTCAAGCAATTCATTTATATTATTCATCTAAATTCTATTACATATTTTGGTATATTATATTCCATGATTCATTTACTCTCAATTTCATATATAAATGATGAGTGGCCCTTTTCTCTCTCATCAACCCATTTTACAATTTCATTCTGAAGTCATTATACTACCGAAGTTACACCAAAATTTCACATGCCAAATCATCATGTAAGTAAATACCATACCCATTTCTCTATCAAGGGTATTCCCCTTTTTTATAGGTACTTATTGATTTAGGATACACATTTAGGTATTCCACATATCTTATTCGAGGAATAAATTATGATGTTTAATGAATCTATTTTGTATGATCCATGTGGCACAATTATGCGTGAAATGAAAAGTTTATAAAGGGTGTGCCCTGATAGCACTATAATGCATTGTGTAAAGAATAGTTTCATGATACACCATGTGCAACAAGGGTTTACACATTTTAATTCAAGTGAAATATAGGTTTAGTCATACTAATTCAAGTTCAATGATGTATACTCTTTCTACATGTGCAATGAGCCTTGGCTCTTGCAAATATCATGTTAAATGTTATTGCCACATTTCCATGTTATGATAAACAAGAAATATCATTCATTTATGTTCATGTTTCTCTTGTGCTTCATTAATATGACTATTGTCTAAAATGTAGTATATTCTCCTTGTAATGCCTTTTTTATTCCCTTATTGAGCCTTATAGCTCACCCTTTTCTTATGGAAGTCCTCAAGTAATCCAATGAAATGCTAAGTATGAAAGAATATTGTGGTCCTATAAAAGATGTTTTCAATAAAGATACTGCATTTTATGTTCTATTTTGTTATGAAATGTTCCTAATATCCCAGGACACTAGACCTATTGATCCTTAGATTTTTTCTAAGTGCATGTTTATGTAATAAATATTCTTTATGTGTGTAATAAAGAGTGTGATTGTTATAGTTGGTATCAAAGGATAGATTTAGTTATTTTGGGGATTCAGATTAGAAAACCCTAGTGAAATACTTGTGAATAAGTCTATGTATGATAAAAACATCTTTAAATTTTGGTGAGAATATAGTAAGTTATTAATCAAGGATATATATCCATGTCCTTATGCAAACAAGTAGAGGTGGCTCTGACACAGATGTATCTTGGCGTAAAACCAGAAAACATCATTTTGAGCTAGACTCAAACAGGAAATGGTACATGACAACATCAATTTCATCACTCTTAGTTATGAAACTTCTTGGGGATATGATTTGGTAAATTCATAAGAATAGTATGATCCATTATTAAGGGAATAAAAAAACGCCCCTATGAATATATGTTTTGATGTACATCATGGATAATGTAGATTAAAGCCTCTAAATTCATAAATTAAGTAAATAAATTTAATTTATAAGTTTTCACATTTTTTAATTTTATTTCCCTTTCTATGTTACCTCTAACAGTCCTTTTATTCTAGCCAATGGCTGGTAATAGGAGGACATAGGATAAAAACATATTTGAAAATCAACGTGATGATTGTTCTAATGAGTTGCCCAATCTGACGGGAGTGGAAATCGAAAACCTTTTCATGTTAATCTCTCAGTTAACACATTATTTGAATATAAACATGGGTCAAGAAGGTTTTCTAACCCCCCCCCCCCTAATTAAATCATAAGGAGAAATCGAGAGCTTCATAAGACAAAAGCCTCCAACTTTTAATGGATCATCTAATCTGTCAATATTCAAACAATGGATCAACTCCATTGAGAAGATCTTCTACATCCCTTAATGATATAATCAAGAGAAGGTTCTTCTAAAATCACATTTTATGGAGGGTAAATCAGATCAATGGATGAATGCATAGAACCAGAATCAATATTACATTTATATATTTATGAATGAATAACTTTAGTACATGTCCCAACTTCATTTTTAGGATTCACTTCAGTGGTAATGATGAAAAAAGATCACCTTGCATCCATGAAGGTTTTTTGTTGTCTATAAAAACCCTTAGATTAGGGAATTGGTTTTCAAATTTCCATGTTTCCTTGCAGTTATAAAAATTTAAAATGCACTGATGGTTCACTGGATAATTATTTTACTCCATCGCATTTTTGGGTTACTCCAATTGATAATTACCATCTGGGTGTCTTTCCTAACAACACATAAATTATTTCTTCATTCCCAAATAATGGTTTGGTATGATATTTAAAATTTACCAAATCATATCTTCTAGGATTTCCAGACAAGGTGTATTGTAAAGACAGTTGTCATGTACTAGGTTACCCCATGTAAGTCTTGGAACACCTTGTTAGAGTTATTACTACAAGGTATAACCATGCCAAAACTGGATTCAGTTATTGTATCTAGAAAAGGATTTATTTTATTAATAAACAACTTAATATATACAAAACATTAGGGATGGTTTCTAATACTAAGTCATATTTCTAACACTTTATCTAGAGTTTTTTAATCCAAATCTCAAAAATAACTAAACTTTTTCGCTGATACCAACTATAAGAACATTCTCTTTATTTCTCATTTATACATGTTTTCTTACATAAAAATAAACTTAATAAAAACCAAAATATTTTGATGTATAGTGTACTATAGAATTTGGTACATTACAAAACAACATATAATTGGGGATAAAAACATTATGGAACTGAACCTTGACATGATCATAATATTCCAATGAATATAAAAATGAATGGGATAACATAGGTTAAAACATAATAATGGTGCGAGATATACATCCCCATAATAGAATAAACATGGAATAAAATTGAAGAAGAAGATATATGTTATAAAATAGGAATATCACATGGTAATAAAAATAGTATGAATCATAAACAAGAATAAGAAGACATGATATTTGATGGTAACCATAAAAGGATATAAGGTAAATGTGAAAAAACTCTAAATGCTACATCATAAACTTTGGTCAAGTATAAATCCATAAAAAGCTCATTATGGACAATGTCTCATAAAGGAATAAGGTTCACATCATGTCCCAAAATGATGTATCATGATACTAAACATTACCAAATGCATTGGAGGGATATCTGGTCACACCCATCATATACATTTCATGCTAACGGTTAAGTCGGCCACATAGATCATACAACATGGATTCAATCAACATCATGATTTATTACATGAATAAGGAGTGTGGAATACATAAACGTATATCCCCAATCAAATAGTTTATGTTCATAAATATGAATATCTTTGATATAAAATGTGTGTGGTATTCACTCATAAATAAATTGGCATTGACAATTGTGTTGAAATTTCGGCAGTAAAATGGAATTCCATAAAAATTCCTAAAAATGGATTATAAGATTGAATGGGGTATATCATAATTTAAACATAAAATGATTAGTAATAGGGACAATTAAGTACTTTTTTAACATTATAAAATGTAATTATAATTCATAATATCATAAAGGAACATTAATAAATAATAGAAGGTGATGATCCCTTACGTAATTTTGGCATAGTAATAGCATATGTAAGGGTCCAAATGGGGGAGGATAAATGATACCTCATTAAAATAAAATTAAATTTACATAAAGGGAATTATTATGAATGAAAATATAACCATTTAAAATTTCAATAATTAGTATGAAAGAAGTTTCTTGAATTTGAATGGAGGAGAGGAAGGTCCCTTACAAAAAATTGGCATGGTGATGGGTGTATATAATGGTTAATGTTAGAGATAAATGAGAGTGATGAGGTACATCCCCAATTATAAATTAACTTTAATGTAATTTGGATATGTAAGAACATATCTCAACATAATTTTATTGAAATTATGATATATAACATAAAGTAGTGCTTCATAAATGAAGAGAGTGAAAGATCTGTTACTTGAATGTGTGAATCCAGATGCTTGGGAAAGTCTTATTGAGATATTAGGAACACCTTGGTTGGATTACAGAGAGTGTACGTCTAAGTATATATTTTATATAATGAGTTTTAGTTAATATAATTAGGATCTTGGGTTTCTTTATATATGAAAGATGCAGTTTATTTATTATTTAGGTTTTGGACACTATGAAATAAAATATCAAAAACAACAAACTATCACATGGGTTTTCCCATGGTTCATTAAAAATGGTATTATTATTCATTATTTTAGAAGGAAATGTGCTGAAATTTTTAAAATATTAATATTGGTGATCTGGAGGTGTGTCATACTCTTAATGAAATGATTTTATAGCCATAATATACATCATATTTTCTGGATGATTC
Organism: Viscum album; assembly: GCA_963277665.1. Classification (NCBI taxonomy): domain Eukaryota; kingdom Viridiplantae; phylum Streptophyta; class Magnoliopsida; order Santalales; family Viscaceae; genus Viscum; species Viscum album. Next base: position 1,799,594,047 of record OY728132.1, read on the forward strand.
ACAACGTATTTATAAAACAAAAAACCTAAATTAAAGTTATTTTAATTTGAAAACATATATTTATTAGTATATCCCATTTATACTACTTAGTAAATCACATAAATGTCATTATGATGTCCTAAAATACAAATTATATTTATATGATATTTAATTTTTACCTGAAAATTCAACTGTCTCAGAAGATTTTAGAAAATACCATGTTAGATAATTCCAACAATCATATTCCAAAAATAATAATCACATTATCTAAATAATTTTAAATATATTTTAATTTTATATTTTGAAATAATTATTGAAATGTGTTGAAAATGATGGGTTTTTGACATTAATAGTTTTCAAAACTCAATAAGAATATATATTGACTTTATAATAAAAATTTATGAACATTTATGTTGGATATAAATTATTTTTTAAAAAAATTATTTAAAAGTTATTTATTTTCACAATTAATTGTTTCCAAAATTCATTAATTGATTTTTAATATTAACCAAAAATACAATTTATGATTTATTGTGTCAAATTAAAAATCATATAGAAAGTAATAATAATGGGATGAAAATATATTCATTATTCTATAAAAAATGTACATGATAATAATTATAGGGTCTTGATACATATACCTTTAATACACAAGAAAAATCCCTAAGAGTAAGGTTTTCAATTGTTGGACTTTCATGGGGTGGTTTGACAAACATTATTTGGGTGGTGATATCAATGATATTGAAATTCTCTTGTAAATGGGGTTTCTTATTATTATGTTATTTGATCTCATCATGTGATTGGTCAAGGGAGAATCCCAGAAATGATATCCCCCTAAGAATCTATGATTAATGGGCTTTATAGGGTACGATATTACTGGTTGAGGTAATCACTTCCTTTATTTTTTTCAATTGGATTTTGTTAAAATCATATATTTATCCAAATAATTTGATCATTTATCAATGGTAATATTACCAACATTAAACATACTAAATATCTTTTATATACAAATGGATATTATATATCAAAATAAATTCATGTGTTTTCTATAACCATACCACTTAATAATACATTTAATTGAGTCAAATGGGGTGTTTTTTTATAACAGTTTGGGTCATTAAAAAACATATAAATATTTCTCTATAGATATTAAAATAAAATAAGTTGTATACCAAATTACATAAAAAATTTTGTTACATAATTTTTCCTTCCATGATTTTTTTTAAATATTGAATAACTCTTAACCTTGATAAAAACAAATTTGTGGAATAATGTTCAAGACCTCATGATGTCAGTTATATAAAATACTTTCTTAGAATGGTTGGTTACAATAGATGGATTTTTGTAAATGTTTCTTGGTTATAGATCCCACAATCATGGTTAACATGAAATTTTTTGTATCAATCTATATAAATGAGTTTCTGTATGGAATGTAACTAGGTATTTGAATATTATTCATGTTAGTTGAAACTCAATTAAAATAAAAACCCTACACAAGATCATGATCTTGAAGTGGTGATTTCTTATTTAAAAATTTGGAGGCATATTTTATATTGGGTAAAATTTGAAATATATAATGGCCATAAATTTTTGATGTCTATATTCACTCAAAAAGAGTGGAACATGCAACACTAAAGATATATGGAGCTTTAATGACTATTGTTCCCCTATAAAAATTTGTAATATTTTAAGGTATATTATGGAAGCTAAGAGCTTAATCGGTGTGTGATTCTAGGACCCAAGGAGCCTTGATAAAGATTTAATGAAAATAATAAATATATTATATCTTGTCCATTTGTTTTTTCATAAATAATATAATTTCTATGAAATGTGGTTCTATATGTTAAATCTAAGTATACAATAAAATTATAAATTTTGGTTTTACACTATCCATGATAAGTAATTTTTCTAAATTGGGTTTTTGGTTTAAGAGTACTCATGGATGGATTAAAAAATATATTGAAAATTTAATAAATTTATTATCTATTAAATGGCATGATCTATAACTATTATACATAATAATTGTTATCAAAATACCTTGGGTTAGATAGATAAACCTAAGTTTTTTATTGGATTAATTGAGGAAATCCTTTATAAAATTATGTAAAAAATCGTGGGTTGAAAATTTGTGTGCCAAGGAGAACTTGTTTGACACATGAGTTCATAGATCTTCCCATAGACAATAGCATTGAAAAATTCTTCATTGCTGATCAATACAAACATGAGGTCTGTATTTTTTAATATTATTTTAATCATGTTTTAATTATCCATTATTAAACATGAATAAATTATTCAATCAAATTGATTAATGGGTCGATAGATGATTTATGGGTGTTTATTTATCTTCCTAGAATTACAAATATATATTTTTTTCCTTCTATTATTATACATTATAACAACTTATTTCATCATTAATGAATAGAATCCAACCTGAAAAATGGATAATGTTCATTGTTAACATTTATATATACTAATTTTCTCCCATTATTCTACATTTTTTTCAACTATATTTCATTTGGATGACAGTTCAATAATACACGAAACTCAATCATTGTGATGTTGAGCTTTAGAACAACGGATTATTTATGTGGGTTTAAATTTGTGATCATGATCATAGTTTATGTGTGATATAGTGAAATATAATATTATATATACATCAAATAATATATCATGGGTTTTTGACTAAGGATTGGAAATGTGGTAGATTAATGAAACAGAAGGGTTTTTTTGAGTAATTGGATTGATGGAATCTAGCCATTAATGGAAGTTGGGTGTTTTCAACCCCATATGTAAATTTGTTTTGGGTTTTCATAGTTGTATCATAGGATGATGTTACTCTGGAGAAACAAATGATGACATCACGATTCTAGGATTTACAAAGTTACATGGTGTGTTATATGGACGAACACACATCATACGAACCATTTCTCTGACAGATAGAGTTTTGAACAAAATTAAATATCACATAAAATGTGTTCTTTACACATGTTCTATGACCCAAAGTTGGAAATCTATTATCTACTCATATGGTACATGGGTATAAGATCATCCAGGAATATGGGTTTGACCGAACAACATGGGTATGGCCATATACCTGGCCATGTCTAGATAATCAAGTACATATAGGTACTAGGGCATGGTTATTGTACACAACCATGGAAAAAAGTAAACGCATATGGGATTATAAATATGGGAATGGACACAGGAAGATCTGGACATAGTGGGACACATTGAGTGATCTGATTATATGAAGTGTGCTTTTACCTAGGTCGGTTGATTCCCTTATTCTCTTCAGTGTATACCATTATTTTTTGGGTGAATCTCATTTGTCTATCCGTATGAGGGTATAGTGAGGTATCCCATCCTGATAACAGGATAAGTGATCTCCTCTATAGGGATAGTATCAAATTGATTCAGCTATTCCTATGGGTGGCTTAGGGTGTGATCTTCTATCATTTCTTCTATGGGTTGGTTTAGGTCTCTCATTACATTCTATAAGGTCATTGGTCCTCAAAATTGTGGTTATACTCTTTGTTAGGCCTGGTGCCTCCCATAGGCCATAGGTTTGATCCCCTATCATTGTATCTAGAGATTCTTAGTTACTAAATTTACTTCATTATACCATGTCTCAATGAGAAAAACTCCCACATTAGCACCATATGTGATAGAAATAATCATAGATTGAATTATCCTAGAAGAGTATTGCCTTGAAGCCTCAAGAGTAATCTTATATATGAAGTATACATATGACATTATATTGATACGTGGTGTCATATTTGTTAAATTTAGGATATTTTTATTTATATTATCTTATATCTTGATTTTAACTTCATTGTTAGGATGATCTACTATTACCCATTGATTATTTTGTTTGGTGATTTTGGGGTGTCTTACTACATATGTTATACTCACCCCTTTATGGCCAATATACACAAATCTCAGGAAATATGTAAATGTAAGTCCTTATCAAAGATTCCAAGGGAGGTAAAGCATAGGTAGATCATAGTTGATCTATATGGACTGTGATTAGTTCCAAGTGTTTCATTTGATAGCAGTACCCTCCTTATTACCAGTTTGGACTCCATTATTGTTTTAGTGGGAATCTATTTGGGCCTCTAAGATTTACTATATAGATTAATATTCAAATGTATTGTATAATTTTATGTATGCATCTCGGTATCAGTTGTACTTTACCCTTAATCATTGTATTGGTTGTTGGAGATGTTTGTGTGTATATAGGCACCACAGGATAAGGCCTCCCATGTGTGTTTTATGCCTACTCGATACTTTTCACAGGGCCATAGCCTATTAGAGGTTGGATTTAGGTGCTACACTTGGTGTACCACCAACTCAGCAGACCATACTAGGTTATATCATGAGAGATTGGTGTAAAACATGGTTTCTTCATAGAACCTGAGTACAGAGATTTTCAAACAATGAGGATTGGTTTGGGAACTAGTGAAATAGGGATTATGTGTCTCGAGCATGTATCTTTTTCTTGTGAAACTTGTGTTTGTGAATAGGTCAACCTGTCAATTAAATAGGACTTCGATACCTACTACTTAACATGACACATATAAGAACCAGTTTCAAGGAAAACATATTTTCATTTATCATATAGACATTTTTTATTGTTTTTATTTCTCTGATTTATCCCCATATAAATACTCTTTGATTGAGGAACATATTGAATTTTTCTGGATGCCTCCACAATTACATCCATCTTGAACTCTATAATAAGATCATGAGGTTGATCCACCAAATGACAAGGCATCACTTCTAAGGAATGAAAAAGAAGTGGTACATTCAAGTGGTAATATGATATTACATCCACCCATTGTGAAGTAAGTCACATTGGTATTTCTTGAAAATGATGTTTATAATAACAGAAAACTCTATGTGTTCTGTAGTAAGATAAGACATATATTTCACAGTGATCCTAAACCCCTAGTATTATATAACTGGATTCATGCAGTTATGTGAGTCTTTTATATCATTAAGACCCCACCATATCAGATGGTTATCCTAATGGCGAGGCTTCTCCAATAAATTATATTGATATGGTGGATTATTTTTATGAAATATAATGATGAGAAAACAATATATTGAATAGAGTCTGATTTTCTCTTCAATTAGGATCGCTATCCATCAATGTTGACAGTATTATTCATCTAGGATCTTCTTAATCTCTAGTACGAAAGTTGGAAATTTGTAGAGTGTGTGTCGATGATCACTAACACCACAATATTTAACATTGATATGTTTTGTTTTGTGTTCTAATAATCATGTACCATTAAGCATGTTCTATGAAGAGATATAAGGGTTGGTCTGATATCACATTTCATTCCTACTAATTTTTTCATTATAGAGTGATCCTATGTATTGGGGAGCTTCTTAGAAGAGAAGTCCTTGATATTTGGTGTAGTCAGTGGGATCCATGGAGCTAAGAATTCGTCATATTTTATCTGATGATAAACATAGTGATCTAGGCATGAGAGGTGGCTATATAGATTGTCTTATGATCAATTATCTATATTTCAATGCTTGAAGGATGAGTTCTAGTCATCCATGATAGAGGTGGTCTTTCTCTAATGATGGGTAGGGACTAATTTTTGGGGATTTTTCAACACACTATGTGGAATAAATGGACATTTTCGATGGTAATTATAAGAAGATGGAATGGTTAGTGAATGGAGCTCTGTAGTGTAGCCAACATCATGGAGGATCTAGGAGAGTAGGAGAAATTTTTCATTGATTTGATATATTTCCACCTCTATCCCTAGGTGGTCCATGCTAGGCTTAGAGAGTGAATGGTTAAGGAAGAGGCAAACAATAGGCATTTGAGTATTTTTACACAGAGGATTCAGATATGATTTAAGGTAAAATATATATATTCTCTACATTATCTATATTACTGATAAACACTAGTGTGATAAACTCTTTCACTTCAACATTTCTTGTTCTAGTTCTATAGATTCTACTACAGTGTTTGGATCAACCCTTACATTTAGAGACTCCAACTAGTCAAGATTCATTGATCAGACACATTTTTTGAGTTTTTTACAAGACTCATGGAGGTGATATCATCCTTTTTGATTTATTCATTACAATGATAAGGCCTTACAATATCAATGTTTGTATGGAAAATATCTACATAGTTCATTCATTGATTTATTGTTTTAGTAGAAGAATGTGGTTTGTCTAAGTTTATGGGATGAGGTTTTAATTTTTAGAAGAAAACCCAAGTAGAGTAGAATGATATCATATATTGATGTATACATCCGATTACTCATCATATTTCTTGTATTAATCATGGATGCAATATTTTATAAGCTTTCAGCTTCCTAAAGTGGTGAATGAGTATGAGGATATCATCCCTAAGGATTCTCTAATATTACCTTCCCATTGATAGATTAAATTATACATATAATTACACTTAGGTGATAACATGGTAACTATGGTATTATATTGGATTGCTCCCATAGTGCATCATGTGAATAATGTGTAGTTAGAGGATATATAGAAGAAAGGGCTTTGCCAATCCTAGTGTGTCTCCTTGGGTATCCCTCGGGTTTTTCACCAAGAAGGTGGATGAGATATTGAGGTTATGTGTGAATTAGCATTGATTGAATCAGGTGTAAGTCAAAAAAAGTCTCATATTTTTAGAATTGGTGATGTCTTACTACATTTAAATGGGCCAAGGTGGTTCATGAAGATTGACCTTAGTTCAAGGGATCACCAACTCACATTTCAAGATGAAGATATACTAATGACGGAATTCAGATATTCTTATTTCCCATGTGAGTAATTAATTATTCCCTTCAGCGTGAAAAATGATCCAATGACTTTCATGGGACTTATAAACAAGATCTTTCAAAGATTGGTTCATTGTAGTATTCATCAATTACATCTTCTATACTCGGTATTAGAGGAGGATAATGTTGGACATTTATGGATGGTACTAGACATGCTATGAAAAAACTATCTTTATGGGAATCTCTCAAAGTGTTATTTTGGTATTCTAATGGTCTACATCCTTGGAAATGTCATCTCTTGAGGGGGAGTAGTTGTGAACTCAAAAAAGTATTAGAAAATGATATCTTGGGATCAACATTATAGTATATCGGATGTACAGAACATCCTTGGGTTTGATAGATTATATCAAACATTCATTCCTAATTTATCTATAATATTAGTTCCATTAAATAGATTTACTAGAAATTGGAATCCATTCATTTTATAGATAGTTATAATTAAGAATTTTAAGTGTTGTTGTAAAGGTTAATGATTTACCCCATATTGAGATGACCTGAGGAGGGTGTTGATTATGTGGTATTTTAAAATGCCTATAGAACTAGGATTGGATTCGTTTAGATGAAGATGTTGGTTGTTATTTCCTATGTGTCCGGGTAGCTAATACCCCATGAATATAACTACACGACCCATGAGATTCAGTTCACATTGGTGGACTTTTTCATGATGATGTAGCGGTTATACCGTATAAGAGATAGATTTATCAATTATTTTGATCATAAGAGTCTCATGAATATCTTTTCATAGATTATTAATAACATGAAATATAGTATATTTATATATATCCTCCAATATTATAACATTACATTATTCTATATTATCGGGAAGGGAAGTATGGTGGTAGATACTCTCAAAAGGATATCTTGTTCATATTTATTGAGTGAGGCCTTGGAGTAGTTATCCATGATGAATTTTACCATAGTGGATGAGGATGGTTCATATTACCTCTAGTTAATAGATTTTACCCCTCGACTATTCATCATGTTAGGTATGATCATATTTGATATATCAATTATAAGACCTTGAAAGCTTAGATATCCACTGGATGTTCACATGATGGATTTTCAATAGGTGTGGAGCTCATTATCCTTTTCCAAAGGAGGATGATGATACTAGTGTGGTTTCAATAGGAGGTACTTGTGGATTTTGATTCATCCCCCAAATAATTTCATCTTGGACGAAAAAGTAGTACCAATGTCATTGATGTCAATTCTAGTGGATAGGGCTGAAGAACTGTATATCATAGTTTTTCTCTAAATTCCTCACCTTTTAGAAGGTAACTGTTGACCACATAATTTTATAGTGTTTTTCTCAACCCCATTAGGTGACACAGTGTAATGGGATGGTGTCTCTATATTATCTGAGATGGGGATTCCCCAATTTACAAGAGGACATGATGATATATTTGTGAATTTATAATTACTTGCCAACTCATCCCACATTCATCAAATCAGTTATCAGAGTTCAGTAGAGTGTTTTCAATACCTTTACATATAAGAGATTTTCAATCTTCATTGAGTTACCTCTAGGATCATTTCAGACCATTATCATCCTATTATTTTATGATTAGGGAGATAATAATATGAGGGATTTTTGAATCAGTTGTGAGGAAAATGTTTAATCCAAAAACATATGATCGCACAAATTGGACTATTCAAGTTCTACAGTACATGCTTTGGGATTTCATGTAAGAGTTTTTTAATATTTGGGAGGATCAGCTACACTTGGTGGAGTTTTAGAACAATAATATTTACCATCCAAATATTGGAATGGAACCATTTGAGGCCTTTTATAAGAGACCTTATAGGTCACCACTACGTGGGAATGATATAAGGGATTCAAAACTCACAGAAAAATAGTTGGTGTAAAAATGATAGAGAAGGTGTAGATCATCCATGGGTAAATACAGACTTCACAGAGCCACCATTAGTCTTATGAATACCAATAATGGAGGCCTTTGGTTTTATACAAGGGAGACTATGTGTTATTGAAGGACCCATATTTGTGAGGATTATATAGATTGTTTTGAGAAATAATTTATTTGTGAGATTCATTATCCCTTTATAGATAATTTGTAGGGTTGATGAGGTGGTGTGGCGCATAGCCCTACCACTATAATTAGACTGGGTACATGATTCCATCCATGTTTCATAGTTGAGGAGGTTGTCTATGACGAATTTCTTTTTATCTAATGGGGTGAGTCGGACATTGAATATGGATCTACATTCAAAGTGTACCTGGTGTAGATCTAGGTTCACTACAACATAACTGGCTATTATCGACAGGTTTTTTTTCATATAGCGTTGGTTTAAACCGCCGCTATATGGTTTAGAGGCGGTTTACAAAAACCTCTACTAAACTGGGCGTTGGAAATCTATTAGCGGCTATTTTTTCCATTTCACGGCGGTTTAAGGGAAGCATTGTAGATGCCTCATTTCGTGGCGGTTTTCTTGACTTTAGCTGTAGTTTGACGGGTTCTAGATATTTTTTTATTCGTGTAAGTTTTAGCCACGGTGATATTCAAGCGTTTGAGGAACCTCTGTTGCGGTGGTAAAATCTGCCGCTAAATATAAACCGATTACATGTCACGATGGTTTTAACCGCCGCTAATGTTTTACTAGTAAAGCAATAGCGGCGTGTAAAACCGCCGCGAAATGCTGACCAGAAAAAAGAATTTCAGTTTTCCTTCTACTGCCCCACTGCCCTGAAAATCAAAGCAAACAAGATAATGGAACACGAGACATCATACAAACAAATAAAATGTTATTTCTAACTTGGTATCCCCAACATGATGAAACATGAGACATCATACAAACAATCGACCATAATTCTATAGTGATAATAATAAATAATGGATCTATAGGGAAGCATGAAATCCATTCCAATAATTACATCATACAATTACATGATGGGAAAGAATGAATTCTATATAAAAAAAATTTCCTATCTGATAGGGAAAATAATTCCATCCTTTAACAATCATTGATCGAATAACAAATAAGGTTTACAGATTCTTAATGACACATAAATAAACTATATCAAGGACCAAAATCTATATAAATGTATCAAATATAACATTGTATGATGCACTTGTGTCAAATAATGTAGAATCTATAGTAGAGGTTACTAGATTAGTACCTCAAACAATAGATGAATTTGAATTATGCTCCCTATCATATGTTGAATGTCATTTAGTTTTACCATACCATGACTCTATGCTATAACCTGACTATTCTGAGTGGGATCACATTTCATGCACATTAATTCCTGAGGCTAGTGTCAATTATGTCGAATACCACCTTGGCCTCAGCAGTATGTGGTATTATAGATACATCTCTACTAAAAATTAAGAGGACCCACATAATAATGTGGAATATGTAAAGATCTTATCCCCCTAGGAGGAACTGGTGGAAATGTTTTGAAGATGTGCAAGATATGACCCAAACTCCTATAACCTCTGCATTAGACTAAATACACCACACATTGGGAGAAAAGATGTGTATCTTCTCTACATTTCCTCATATTATGTTAATGAGTCACCCAAATTATGGTAGAACAGTTGTGTGTCTTCCCTTTAACCATTTTTAGAATATTCTAGGTGAATTCGGTGACCAGAACATACATATTTTCTTATTCTATTGTTGGAGAATGTGTATGGGCCTGATCTTTTCCTCCATTTCATATAGGTATATACTGATGTTAATCAAGTCAGTGGGAAAGGATATGGGTATTACCTATATTTTTTACCAAAATATTCTTGGTGATTTTATTGAATAATACCAGATTATACCGACAAGCATAGTAAATGTGGGAAAATGTGTCATCTTGCTCATAGTCTTCCACCATATTTAGTTAGTGGGATTCTTTGGTGGGTATAGATTTAGGGCCATGTTCTTGGTTGATTTTTCACTACCCTCAGTGGGTTTTCTTAACTACCTAGGTTTGGGAGACTTAGATCAGAATCTTGAGGTAAACACACACATCATATAACGGTTTTATTACTTTGTAGCATTGGTGATGGTGAATGCTAGAAGGAGCCATTTGGAGGGTCCCATATGCTATCTAGATGAGTCCATCGGTGACCTCTTGATCAAACTCCCTAGAAAAGGGAGGAATATGTTATTTCCTTCCATGGATATGACCATGAAATGGTTTGAGATGGAAACAATTTACAACAAATTATGTTTCACTAGTCATTGTGGAGTAGACATCTAGTAGGGATTTTTGAGATGAATGGATTTTTTAGATGAAAGGACTTTTTAGCTTCTTCTAAGGATGGAATGGTTCCATTTAGGTGTGACTCCCAAACCAGTGAATTTGAGACCCAATGTTGATGGTGCATGGTTGATAATAGATCCCTAGTTTTAAATGAGGATCCAACTTATGCAGTAGTCGAAGCATATGTTTTTTTAATGTAGTAAAATGTAATTTGGTTCAAAGGGGGTTCTAGATGAATGTGCCAGAATACTTATGAGAAACATTTACAAGAAATCTTCCTGAAATCAGCATATCAATAAATAAACACATGTCTAATCAATTGTATCAGATATATGTTTGTCCACATTTCATATTTCGAGAGAGAAAAAGGAGTCTAACATGTGGCTAACACATTCATTTTGTTTAAGGTTTCATGTTAGGTTCACCATTTTTGTTTCCAACTAATTTTATTGGTGATTATATGATTTGTATCACATGATTAGGCTAAACCAAATTCCCATCATCCTCTTATGTTTTGTCTCTATACTTCCTACTATGTTCCAATTTATATATCCAGAACAAAATAACAAAAGGAGCACTCTTTATTCATCCAAAATCTCAACTACCAATTCAAACACATGCCTAAATGGAATGATGTATGCCACACTCAAGAAATCAATACATAAAATGAAACATCATAAATCAAAAAAATGCATAGAAGGAAACATGAGAAAACAAGAAAATGATAGGACATGGAAATGTTTGGTGGAAAATATGTTCCATACATGTTACATATACAAATCAACGGTTCTCATATTTTTTCAACACATCAACAATACTGCTACTCATGGTCCGGTGATGCATCGTCACCCTCTCCACCTCCATCACCACTACTTGTTGCCACCTGTAAGAACATTATATTGACAGTTAAATATTGTTTCATATTTATAATTAATCTTTAAACCAATAAATGTTTGCAAACTAAATGATTTTTATTTTTTTTTTGATTTACCTGCTCACCGCTAGTCGATAAACTACCACTGGGGGCATATCTGCCCATATGCTGATGTATTTCAATCAACTCTTTCTGCAAAGAAGATATCTGATCCCCCTGCTAGGGAACTATGTTTCGTAGAGAAGACATCTCCCTCTGAGAATCTTCATGTATGAAATGACTATAACCAGGAGTAGATGCAGCTGGAATCCCTGGTGTCCTACCAAAGACCTCAGATGGTACGGGTCCCAAACCCATCCCGCGCACTCTACCAAGATGCTCCTTCCCAATGGCTTTAGCAACCGGGTCATCCTGGGAGACTGAGTAGGACTGCCCTGGATTGGCATCCCATATTTCATTAATTTTTACCTATAAATCAAATATCAATATATATTAACACATTAAAAACTGATAATAAGTTAATATAATAAAAAATTGACTTCATACCCCAACTTCTTTGACAGGCTAATTAACAAAACTTCCATCTATTTTTTTATAAACATCCTACCATAGTTTAGTTCAGGATGCTTCATGCCCTAAACTCTGTGACTGCATTAAAAAAAGATAAATCAAAAATTCAATATGTTAAATAGATAATATTATCTTATAAATATTTAAACTAATTAAAAGATTACCAATGACATTCGGCTTCTAGAAAAGCTTTTTGAGCCCACAGTGTGCGGGATGACTTGCTTTTCCCTGTTTTATGCATTATGTCTTGATAGATCCTGAAATAAATAAAATTAAATTTAACTGTTTTGTATTCAATGTCATCTACTCCTCATATACCTGTATAAATGTAAAATGAGGATAATATAATAATATATATTTCAATACCATCTGCTTCTCATCATGATGTCTATCAACAAAAACTTTCCATTGTTCATTCGGTACCCCACTGGGTACCTTATAATACATTTGTTACACGGTCAACGAAATATCTTTGACATCACACCACAACCTCCATTAGAAATTATTCCATTTTTACCAAGATTTTTCAATGTCCACTTCCGTGCTATCAAATCAGCAACGGTAAAGTGGAAGAATAACTGTATACAGAAATTCATTTTGAACATATTAGTAACATGAAATTCAATTAAACAATAAATTAATAAAATTACCTTTATCTGAGAATCAAAAACATTAGTTTTCCAGTTTGGAGGCATATGCCTCCAATCATCATATGAAATAGGCAGTGAAATGGGCTCCACTGCCAGCTGACCTATAATCTGGCCCATTAACCCTGCGGCGTCATCTGTCAGTACCCGATAAGAATCAAATTGCACGACAATCTTCTAGCCATTCATGTTCCAAACATCTGAACATTTTATGTTTTTTTCCACGGTTGCATTTTTTCATCTGCAATGAGCAAAAAATTAGTATTACCAAAATGCAATAAATTTATTTAATTAAAATTTGTACCTATGACTGTGACCCTCCAGAATGTCCTTGATTAACTGGAAGGGGAGTGGTGCTACACCACTGTTGAGGATACTATAGGGGGAGTCGATGACTCATCCTCTAATGAAATATCCATATATGGTGTCAGAGATGGTGTAGGGGGAGATGGTGCAGGGGTGTAGGCAGCTAGTGCCTCAGATGCCGTAGGGACAGACAGATCATCATCTATCACAGAACTAGATAAAATAGTGTACCACTTCTTCCTTGGCATTCCTGCCATTTAATAAAATAAAATTAAGTTCAGAATACATATTTCATAAAATTTATGCAGAAAAAAAAATTACAAAATGATAATATTTTCCCAGTACTAACAAACCAAATATATATAACAATGATAATGACAGACTACAGAAATGAAACAAGTGGTTACTGAATGAATAAATAATTGTACATATAATAATTTCCCCCTTCAATCATGTTAGTTTCCTTCTCTATTGCTTCATCCACTTCATTCATCCTTTCTAGACTAAAATTTTCAATATCATGATGGGAAAATAATTTTGCTTCCTGTTGTTGATGAAATTCAATTGCAGAGGTAAAATATTCTACTTCATTACCCATATCATACAAATCTTTTTGTATTACGTGAGTAAATACACTCCACCCTTCATCCAGAACATCATTCACATAATATAACATTTTTTCTTGCGATGATAAGATATATGGATCATGCAGTTCACGATCACCAACATCCATCAAGCGAGAGAAGTTTATAGAATTAAATTGCAAAGAATCTCTTTTAACACCACTTATAATATCAACCCATTTTCATTTGAATAAAACAATAGAAAAAGGCCCGTGGTAATTTAATTCAATAATATCATGAAGCTTTCCATAGTATCCCACTTCAGCAAATGTAAATATACCACTATTTTGAGTTTTCAAACCCACTTCTCGATCGATTGTATGAAATCTAAAGCCATTCACATTATAAGCGTTGAACTTTCTAACTTGTTTTATAGGACCTCCAGCAAAAAACTTCAAATCATCTAAAAAGACTTCTTGATTATCAGCATTCACGATCTGAAAAAAGAAATATAATTTAATATATTTACAAATTGTATGTTCCAAACTAATATTCGTATTTATTTCAATATTTATAAACTTACACATCGTGAAAACCACTCTACCAGCTCTTTATTCACAGCTTTCGTTATATCTTTATCATTTCGTGTTCGGCCTCTCATTCATCTCTTTTTTTGTATCCTCATCTCTTTAATAAATGGATCTACAATTTCACTATTCAGCATCACATATCTATGTGCCTGTAATAATTCCAATTCTGTCAGTGTCACATATGAGGTCCTCCCAACTGATTGGCAAATAGCAAGAAATATTTTTGATTTCTGATGCATTTGAGATTGAGTTGATGTGTCGTCAACATGTCTAACTCGATTAAATATTGTCTCAATATCATCCAAATATTTTGAACAAAAGGTGAGACACTCCTCGTCCAAATAGTCGTCAGCAATAGAGCCTTCTAGTTGAGGTTTATTTCTCACGTATGCTTTCAAATTACCAAGATATCTGTGAAATAAAATAATAATATTATGCATTTATTTTAATGACAAATTTTTTTACTTAACAGGAAACATATAAATAAAATACCTCTCAATTGGATACATCCATTGATAATTAATGGGACCTCCTAATTTAGCTTCTTCAACCAAATGCACAGTTAAATGCATCATGACAGTAAAAAATGATGGAGGAAAGATCATCTCCATTGCACAAAGGGTCAATAAAAACCTCTCCTAGAGGGTGTCAAGATGAAATGGATGTAGAGATTTCTCACATAATTTCCTGATAAATGTGCATAATTGGTGTACAATAGCTGTAACTTTTTCAGGTAATAATGTACGCCATGCCAATGGTAGTAACTGTTGTAACAAAATATGTGAATCGTGACTTTTCAATCCATATAACTTATGATTCTTCAAGTCAACACCCCTCGAGATGTTACTATAATACCCATCAGATACCTTCAAATTCTTTAAAATTTTACGGAACATATCTTTATCCCAATTTTTCATTGAAAAAATGGCTGGAGCATACTTTTCATTCTCATGTGGCCAGAGATCACGTTTTATGTTCATTACTTGTAAGTCTTTACGAGCATTGAGATGATCCTTCGACTTTCCATGATCATTAAGAAATGTAAAAATGAAATTATCACAAACATTCTTCTCAATATGAATCTCATCAAGATTATGGTGCAACAAATTAAATTCCCAATATGGAATTTTGAAGAATATACTTTCTTTCTTCCACTGTTGTGTTCTAATTTAACTTGACAATGCACTTCACACTCATTTTCCAGTATCATTCAAATGATGAACCTTCCCAAATTCTATTTTAACATTTTCAAGCTGTGTCAAATATTTCAGAACCGGTTAATAACTTTGGAGGTGGTCTACAATCAATGGAACCATTAAATTTTGATTTGTTCAGCTGAAATCTATGAGATGCATCAAGAAATCTTCGATGGCACAAGAAGCACCATTTTCTACTGTTAGGTAGCCGTTTGGGCTCAAAATCAAATTTACAAATGGGACAAGCCAAACCCGTATAAGTGTTCCAACCAGATAAATTACCAACTCCATGGAAGTCACTAATGGTCCACATTAAAGCAACATGCATTTTGAACATTGTTTTAGAAGAAACATCAAATGTCTCAACACTGTTTCTCCACAACTCCTGTAATTCATCAATCAAAGGCTGCAGGTATACATCAATATCATTTCTAGGCATTTGTTTTCTAGGAATTGTCATCAAAATGATAAACTATGTTTGTTTCATACACATCCACAAAGGTAGATTATAAGGGATCAAAACAACTGGCCAAATGTTATAACTAGTACTCAAAGTCCCAAATGGGTTGAATCCATTGGCATCCAATCCCAATAGAACATTCCTAGGATTAGCTGAGAAATTTGGATGTAATGAATCAAATGTCTCCCATGATTGGGAATCTGGTGGATGTCTCATTAACTGATAATTGTTATTATCTACAGAATGACACTTCATGTGTTCGGTGGTTTTTGATGACATGAATAATCTTTGCAATCGAGGCTTCAAATGAAAGTAACAAAAAACTTTTGCAGGTGTGTTCCTTTTCTTCTTCTCCATGAAATTATGTTCAGTCAGACTTCCAACATCACCCTTTGACTACCATCTAGAAGAAGAACATTTCTTATAATTCTATCTACATGAATCCTCTCCCCAATAAAGCATACAATCATTGGGACATGCGTGTATTTTTGTATAATTCAGACCAATCTTGTTAACAACTTTTTCATATCATAAAAAGATTTTGGGATTTTTTTTTCTCGAAATTCATCACAAATCAATTACAATAACCTATACATTGCCTTATTTGTAATTCCATGTAGACATTTGATATTGTAAAACTTCAACAGAAATGAATGCTTTGAATATTTCAAACACCCACTATACAACTCTTGATTTCCATCGTCAACTAAATCATGAAAAACATTTTCCTCATGGAAGTTTTCCATTACATTTGGCTCCACATAATCAAGAGGTGGATCCAATGATTTGTTAAAATCTTGATCTGCTTTTGTTACAGTCTCAAAAACATCACTTATCACGTAACAATTTGTAGCACCCTCTTCTGTTTGTTCTGATATGTTTTGATGCTCACATTGGTGTCTTGTAGTGCCGAATGCATCATTTATGATGTTTTGCATTTCATTTTCCATTTTTTATGAACTTGGGACCTCATTATATGGATTAACATCAGTGCTCTATCTTTTTGTATTGTTCGATTATCTATGAAAAATCCAACACAAATATTGATCATGGAGTTGCTTCGGTATTAAATGTTCATAAACTTCATCTCTCTTCATCCAAGTTGTAAATTTACATTTAGGACATGGACATATTATTCTCCCTTTAATAGATCGATTAGAAATTGAAAACTCTAAAAACTCATTCAAACCCTTAACATATTGAGGTGTGTTCCTCGGTAATGTGATCCATCTTTTATCCACGTATATCACAATGTGCCTACACAATAATAATAAAAATTAAAACACATAGTTACTACTAAATAGAGATAAAGGTTCATATATACAATAGTGTAAGATTACAGAAACATAATATAATAAAGATGACACATTGATCATAAAGTATGCATAATATTATAGATATGATACATTGATCACATTTTCCACATACATAGCATGCCCAGACAAACCGAACAAGTCTGGTCCCTAGGAGATAGTGTCAACACCTCATTGAGGAGTAGTATGAATATTGGGTTACACACTTATCATAACACTGTTGATCACACAGTTATGTTGCATTAAACAACACCCCATTGAATTTTATGTCATAGAATACACCAAAGATGCACGATTTTCATACGATTAGTACAACGACATTACGAGAAAAAAATTTACCTTATATGACACCCTTTGAGACCTATCATAGGCTAGATTGGGTACCCGGATTATGGGTAGCCTAGGTCAGTTCATGAAAATTGGTCATGTTTCATAACTCTTTATATTTTTTAATCTTTTCACTATCTATTTGATTTTAGCCCATTCATATGTGAATTATTGGAATGATTCTATAGAATGTAAATCATGAAGGGAGTATTGAAAGGGGTTTCAATACTAAAAAGGTATGAATTACCATGAAATTAAACCTCTGTGCATTATACACAAATCATCTCTTGTATGTAGGAATGACATACGTTAGGAATGTCATTTTAAAATAGTGGTGTTATTTAAAAATTATATACACTCACTTCCAATAGCCATGAGAGTTTTGGAGTAATTAAAATAGTAAATGTATAAAGTGTTTCTCATATAAATATGATATATAAAAGGTAAATCGAACACTCCAGTCCAAATCTATCCAAGGTTAAGAAATTATAGAATATTGAGGGGGAGTGAAAGTAGATGATGAATTGTGACTAATACTGATATGGATCATTTTTGTGTTTCTATATATCCTATAATAATAGGAATAATGACACATGTAGTTCTTGGAAGAAAATATATTATCATAGTATAGATTCAAATATAGAGTGACCCAACATGAATGGGGGTACTATACACTAAGACAACTTTTATGTTGAAGAAATGTGTTTTTGGGTCCAGGTTTAGTGGCTCGAACATCACTATATATCCAGTAGTAATAGAAATAAATACACATGTTATTTCTATAAGGTCTCAATAAATATCTAGATGTTGTATATGATAGAAAGGGAGACAAGTATGGGTTCCCTGGTGTGAATTGAAAGGATGAATACTTTTTTGAATTGTTAAATGTATCTTCATTGGGTAAGAATTGGGAAATTAAATGGGAACTACATAATGTCCTAGGATAGTAAATTCATGTGTCACTATATATCCCATAACAATAAGAATCATGTCACATTTGTTCTTATAATATATCTTCACAAATCTATCTCTTGTGAAGGGGAAAATGATGTTGTCCAGTGTCAAGATACATAAAGGAAGGTTTTATGCAAATCCATGAATCCCATATGATATAACCCAAGGAAATAATTGTGGAATTTTATTTTTTCATAGGTTTTTTGAGAAGGAACTCTTCACTGAGGATTATTACTTGGATATTTATCTCATGTAAGGAAATTATATTGTATATATTGAATTTATGAAATAGGTTCAAATGTAATTTAAGGGGGACCATATGTCATTTAGTTTAACGATATAAATAAAAAAATGACTTCTGTGCAATGTGGTATAATGTGGTATGGTGAGGAACTTTATGTCATTCATTTTAAGTTCCTATGACTATGACCAATGTGAAGAAGGTTTTGTGTATATTTGGATTTTATTAAAAATGTAATTCTTGAGTCTTAGTGTCGAGTCAATAAAGAATATTTTATTTGAATAGATGAAGCCATGAATAGTAGGATGAGGTTGGTTTTTTATAGGAATTAAATTCGTGGTTTGGTCCAATATAAATGATTTGGACATAACCATACATATGGAAATAACTTGAATTAATCCACACACAGTTCTTAATTTAGGATTGTTTCATACATCTGCATGGAAATAGGAGGAAACCTGACATGAATGAAAAAACACATAAACAAGGATAGTGTAGAAGATTATGAATGAAATATATCATTAACCATTATTCATATAAGAGATATAGAAACCACTATGTAACCTAAAAGAATAGGAATCAATCCATATGTACTTCTGTAAAAGGAGTCTCTATTTAGATCTGGATTATGTATATGAGATAATAAAATGGTTTCATCCTAGTGTAAATTTGTTGGTGAAGACCCACTAAAATCATGTAATCTCTTACCCTAAGAACTATTACATAGATATGTCTGATATAAAAGGGAATAAGTTCATAAAAAAATATACCACACAAGTTATTTTACACTATTATAGGATCGATCATATGTTATATGAAAATGACATGAGTTTCATACATTTTTTGGTCCTACACCAAGGACCTTAATGTCTTGCAGTTTGTGGTCTTATGAATGGAACCATCTATTAGAAGTTTAAAGTCAATAAAAATGGAATTTCAAATCCCCGTTGTGAAGTTATAAAAAGTATTTATTTGAGAATAATTATGTTGGTGGTAGACATGATATACTCTCAATCCATTATAATTATGGAGTAGGCATTGTTGGAGTAGAAATTTTGTATTTTATACGGCCCTTCCAATATTAATATAGATTTATTGGTTTCCTCCTAGGTATCACAGGTGTTCTCATAGATAATACTAGTTCTCCTTTTATGAATAATCATATATGGGCCTTCTAATGGAATTCTCATATAATATTCTCATTATTTAACTCAGGGATGTGAAGTGTGTGAAAATAGTTTTCATCAAATTTCTCTAGTACATCAAGTCATAGTTGAGATTTCTCATTCCTAAACAACTGATCAAAAATGAATATTTTAATTGCGGGTAATTAAACCTAAATAGGAAGGACTGCCACTACAACAACTCGACCCCAACCTATTGACTTGGGTAGGGCCAAAATTCCACTAAACATAGGTGCATCCCACAAACACAAGAGGATGAATATAAATTACAATGTTATATGAAATCATTATGGTGGTTTACTCTCAAACACAACATAACATGAATTAGACCAAACAAAATGTTATAACATAAATATGATGCATGATAGAAAAACAACCAAGCACAATGCATATAACATGACCAAGATAAGAGTTCTGATAGTCAATGATATATCATATAAGTCTTCAAAACCCAATAGCTCATTAAATTAATTAAGGTGCCACAATAAAACCACCCCAAACTCCACCCCTTAACTATATAAAAGATCTTGGTCCCATTATCCATGGATGTAGCCTCAAGATACACCATTAGATAAGTGACAGACCATTACTTTTCATATATATTGAATAGAAACATCTATATATTCATTATGGTTCATAAAAAGAGCATCATTATACTACCTAATAGATAATACATGATACATCTCCCACAATTCCCAAGAACATGAACAAGTCAAAACATAATATATATATATATATATATATAACATGAGTGAATATCATGAATTAGTGAATAAGATACAAATGAAAAATTTGTGAAAGTATCTCAAACCATTGTGATCAATCATATCATGAATTCACACATCCATGTAAGTACCCAACCAATGTATTCACAATCCAAAATATCCTCATAATTTTATAAACTCATGACTGAAATAACATGCCTCCATACCCAATTCATCACTTAGTGGTATAATCTACTGTGCCCCCAATTTATCTTAATAGACATGTAAAAAACAAAAAAGGCCCCATTGTATCATCATGAACACATGATAACCAGTATCATTGAAATTTAATAAATGAAAAAATAACCTAACTCTAAGAGATTTATAGAAAAAGATAAATTGATACATACTTGGAAAAAGACAGGGGTCACCAGAGATGGAGGTTGCGGGGTCACCGGAGACGGAGGTCATGTGGTTTCCGGATGGTTTGGGGTTGCGGGTCACCAGACGGGGTCGCCGGATGGTTGGGGGTCGCCGGACGGTTGGGGGTCACTGGGGCCGGTGGGGTTAGGGGAAGAAGGGAGGGAGCGAGGGTCACCAGACACTTGGGGGTCGCTAGGGCTGGGGGGGTTAGGGGAATAAGGGGTCGCGAGGGATTAGGGGAAATGACGGGGTGGGGGTAGGGAAGGGTTGGGTTTTTTAAAAAAATTATGGGTTTCGCGACTATTTATTAAAAACCGCCATGAAACCTTTCCGTGAAAATGCTTAGCGGCGTTTTTGTGAAACTCCGCCACAAATCCTTCGCTAAACTCAGTTTTTATTGTAGTGGTTCAATAAAATAATACCCTTCATGGTTGAACTATTCTCTTGGTGCATGTTTGGTCGTAGTAAATGAATCTTCAATAGAGCACCTCGGAGCATTAAAATGAGATGTGTTCCTAGAATAATCATTATTTTGTATAGGAATATTTCTTTTTGGGATTAAAATACCTGAGGTGGGGAAATATAGTTAGTTTATATGTTTCCTTTTTGAACCGTGTAATATTTTTTAAAATAATTTTAAAGTAGTTTCTAAGTCATTATGGGATTCCAAGGCCTAGAGATAATAACTATTGATATATTAAAAAAATATTAAATATATTATATCATGTTCATATAGTTTTTATAAAATTATGGAATAACTCTTGAATGGTGTTTTAGATTGGAAATATGATATTTCCATTAAATCTAAAATGTGGTTTTTACCCTAGTCATTATATAACCTTTAATTTCATCAACAGTTTGTTTTAAAATTCATCATGGGGGGATTAATAAATAAATTGATAAATTAATGACATCATTATTTATTAACTGGATAGACCAGGACCTCCTCAATATAATGAAACTTATAAAAGTTACCTATTTTTAGTCACATAATCATAGAGATTTGAGAGGATCCTTTGAGTAAAACCATTGTAAAATGATTGTAAGATCCTTGGTAGATTATTGGTGTGCTAAGAAGTTTCTGGATCTCAAAATTGATAATAATGTAGAACCATTATTCATTAGTGATCAATACAAACTTGAGGTGGGTATTTTTTTGGTTGGTTGAGTCATCTTCTTGATTATCCAATGATTAATATGAAAAAATTCTTCTAAAAAATTGATTTATGGGTTGATCATTGATTTACATGTGTTGATTTAACATCCATGAATAAGAAATTGGAATTATTGTTCATATTTGATTATACATTGTGACCAATTATTTCTTCGTCATTGAATGTAATCCATCTTAAACAATTTCCAAATTTCCTTGATAGATTTTTTGTTTAGTTCTTTCCTCCCCACATTCATCATTCGATCATCATCGGTATTTTATTTGGCTAACCGTTCGACAATACCTGACACCCAATCACTGCACGGTCGAGATTTGGTTCAATGAATCATTATTGTAAGTTTGGATTCATGATATAGAGCATGGTTGAGGCAATATTCTCTATGATGGGAGATTGTAAATATAATAAATAATATATTAATGATTTTGATATGTGATTTGGCGATGCAGTAGTGTGGTGTGATGTGTAGAATTTTACAAGTTATTAGGTGTCCAAAATCCATCCATTTGTGATGATATGGGTTCAATAAAACTCATATCAATGTTCCTTGGTGTTTTTCTTGGATAGATCAATGGAAAGAGTAGTGATGGTGAAAACATGAGAATATTCAGGGTTCTAGAAAGTCTTGAGTTAAATTATTTGTAGTTAAGATGAATACACATTGTGTGAACCCTTACAACAGTGGATAGGATTTTGAGAAAAATTATATATCAAAAACCATGTGGTTTATCCAAAGTATGTGTGACCTAAACATGGTCATAGATCTTGTACTCTTAAGGCATATCAGCACGCACATATCTAGGTACATAGGGACAACTAGAGTACATGGTAATGGATAGTTACTCAGACATGGTTTGGTAGTAATATATGGATATGTACATGGGAATGTACATGGTAAAGATGCATGGCCAACATACATGGCCATGAGATGATGTATTTTGGAATAGGTATGAGGAGGTCTAGACTTAGCAAGACATTTTTTGTACTCCCAGCATACACATGTACATTTACCAGGGTTGGTTGAATACTTTTTTATCATCAACATAGACCAATATCTATATAGAATATACCATCCGTACATCCATATTAGGTTATAGTGATGTATCATGTCCTAAGGATAGGGTGTGTTATTCCAAATTTAAGATTAAACTCGGGAAGAAATGAATATACCTCTCTATGCCCTGGGGTGGGATCCTCTATCATTTCTTCTCTTAATTGGGTTAGTTATGTTATTACCCAATTTCTAGGCATGTGATCAACATCCTAGACTGTTTACTATAGGTAGGTAAAGTTTTACCTCATAGGACCTAGGCGTGATACCTTATTTTTTTTATCAACATCTTCCTGTCTCCAATGTGTACTACTTCATAGTGATCTTTGAAGAGAATGAACTCTTAGATAAGGTCCATCATTAATAAAAATACTCATTGTGTAAGTTATATTATAAAATTGATTCCTTTAATCCCCAAGATGAATACATAGCTATCAATATGGTTTTATCTTTACATTGATTCTTGGTGTCTATCATGAGTATATCTTGGTTATTATTATTGAAATAGGCTCTTATTCTGATTGAATTACCTTTGTGATAATGAGATGACATCTCCCTTTCATGCTTTTATTTGGTCATTTTGGGCTGTTATATGGTGTATTCTATACTCACCCATATGTCTTCTCTTCCCACACATGTCATGACTTATATAGAAAATAGTCCTTAAAATGCATTCCTAGGTGGACCAGGAGTAAGAAGATCATAGTTGAGCTTGAAAGTCTATAGTTGGTTCCAAGAGTTGCATTCTATATAAATATCATCCTTATTATTAGGATAGAATATTTTATAGTTTTTGTTGGATTATATTTGGCCCTTTCTTATTTCCCATGCTTGATTTATACTCTAATGTGTGATATAGTTGTATGCATGCACTTTGGTATCAATTTTATTTTACAATTCCGTATTTTATTGGTGTTTAGATATGTGTTCATGTCTATAAGAACCACATGATAGTCCTACCATGTGTGTGTTGTGACAACTGAACCCCTTTATCTAGCCCCTAGAATATTGGATGTGGTATTGGGATGTCAGTCACATCATGCTACTATCCAGGATATCCCTAGTGGATCAGGTTGTGATAGGAAATAATAACGTATTATGATTGAATGATTCAATATAGTCTAGGTAAATCAGATAAGTTATCTAATTCCTTGATCTCAAAATAAAATGAATCACTAGATATCCTTCATCAGGAATATGATCATTTGATTAATGAATTAATGAATGTTGACTTAGAAATTGTGCATCCCGAAACACCTTCTCTTTTGATTTAGCTTTTAGTGTAGTAACCCTTGTTAGGTAGAATTATTTTTTCTAAAAAAGTAGGTCATGGATTACATGAAGGGGAATATTTTGTTTAGCAGTGTTTATTTCCTAAATTTTTCACTGTGAAATAATATTTTATATGAATTGTTAAGAGGTTATTTGTTCCAAGTGATCCTTATTTTAAGAAATAATTTTAGGGGGAAACACATAAATCTATGCTTTCTATTCATATGAGTAGCACTAATATATATAGATACCTTCAGAAAAATTACAATTATAATGGAATGAAAAAAGTTTATTGCTTATTTACATTGAAATTATTGACTCTTCCAAAAGTTATTTGTGAATGGAAAATATCAAATAATAGGATTCATTGTTTTTCATTCCATAAATTCAAATAGGAGGATATATCAATATATTTTGTGGTGTGAATAAAAAATATTCTTAACGTAATAAGGATATTTTATTTATTATTGATTATTTGACTAAATTTTAAATTTTCTTCCTAATAAAAAAACTATTTTTGTGTATCATCTTTCTATAAGTTTTTTAACATATATTTATATTACATGAATTTTTTATCTCATGTTTTTTTCCATTATCTTATATTTACATAGAATGTTTAGATATGACTTTACAATTTTATAGGTACTGAATTAAATTTCAATACTTCCGCAATTTGATTAATACTCTAAGGGTACAATTCCAAATTATGAAGATTTTATTAGAGATTTATCATCAGATTATCAGGGACATTGATACTGGTATACATCATTAACATATTTTTCCTATAACAATATTTTTCATTCTTGTATATATAGGGTATCTTTTGAGGCATTATATAGAAATTAGTGTCATAATCTTATATAATGGGATAATGTAAGAGAATGAAATTTTTTTGGACCAAAATATGTTGAAGATATGGTCAAAAACATAAAAATGGTTTAGACAACTAGAGGGAAGCTTGGAGTAAGAAAAAGTGTTATATTGATAACTGGGTGAATTATGTCTTATTTTATATGGGATATCAGGATTTTCATAAGTTATTTTTTATATCTTGACATAGGATCCACTTAACCCTTGTCCTTGGCCAATTGGTCACATGTCTTGAAGCATGCCTCCCAATATTCTAGAGGTTTCTAACTAGAAGGGAGAGGGTAAATATTGTGTGGTGGGGGGAGTATACCCTATTATCAGAGTGGCACAAAAGATACAAACATAAAAACACAATTGTGGATCCATAAATAATAGACAAAATGAATAATCCAAATACATAAACATAAAAAGTTAAGAATCTAAAGATAATAAAATTTACAATTGAATATTATATTCAAAATACAAAACGTAGTGTCTAATACATATATGCATGGAATGGTGATACAAAAAAACAAACTTGTAGACAAAATCACTCTATACAATAGTAAAAAATAAAAAATAAAAATATCTACTTCACTTGTATCTAAAGATAATGTCTGGTTCTCTACTCCTAAGATCCATCTAAAGGTAAAGTATATCAAAAACCTATATAATGGCTCTTTCCCTTATCCAAACTACCATGCTGATAGTATTCTTAGGTACCGAAGGCATCCCGAGTAGGGTGTGAGATATAAATCTTTTTAGTCCACCACTAAAGCTGTCTAAGTGTAATACAATCAGTTCTTGTAACTCAATATTTTATAGGTGTGAAATAATTAGTAATGAAATACTGAAATAAAAAACCATGATACAAAAATTCTTAAAGGAGGACTAACGGCTCAACTTACATCAGCTCATGGTCGAGATTCAACTGATCAGTCACTATATATATATACTAATAACACACACACACACACAGATATATATATATATATATATGTATATATATATTATACACTCACACACACACACATAGATATATATATATATATACCATCCACCTATATGAACCAATTACACACAGATCTAAGTGCCCATATGCCTTGAATACAAGTTTCTGTCGAGATTGACATGTAACTCAAACATCCATCATCAGTCTAACAATACAGTAAGATCAAGAAATATGGTGCACACCGTACATCCTAGAATAGCATGTGACATCATGCAAAAACACACAAGATTTTCATCATGGTAACACAAAAATCCTAGAACATTGTCTGTAAATCTCAGCGTCTATATAATATCCCTTTAGTGAGATGCCATACTCATGGTGTGTGATTTTCTACCATGATCGAATACCTTTACCATCATTCACAAATTATATAATGTAATATTCATTATTATAATTGGAATGGGGAATTAACCTCAAATTAATAACTTTTACCAAGAAGATATATGTAATGAATATTCATAATCATTTATAATATAACATATAAGGCATAAACTATTATTCATTTCTGTATCCAAATTTAATTATAATAAATGGAACTACATTCCATTAAAACCCTTCAATTAATCATGAAAAAAGTATGGACATACCATCCTTTGAAGTCATTCCATTTAAATCAATTGGTTAATTTTTTTAAATAATATCATACCATCTTTCATAATCCAACCTATGTGATCATTTTCATTTATCTCATTCAGTTCACTAAAACACAGAAACAAAATTTATAATCTCAAAGGGGTCATATGGAGGGTTACATGTTCATTAATGATGTTTCCAAAATGTGAAATTACAAATATAGGTTGTAGAAAACACCTAAGAGATGTCTCGGGTTCAATATCCATTCACATTCCACTAGTAATTCCACATAAAAACCATGTTGTTTGCAATTATTTGTTTCATGAGTTTTTAACCCATTGTCCATAATGGCCAATTCCCCTTTTCACACCCACGGGGTGACCATAAATGTTATGTACAACCATTAAACTACCAAATAAGTAATAATATGCAAGTAAAAAGGTGAAAGGTTCAATTAAACAAGAAGAACTCAATATAATTTGGTTGCTTGGAAAAAATCGGCATGTAACACAAAGATATAGCTGTGAGAGGAAAAACTCAAAGGGAAATCAATGTGACTACCTACCTCATGTATATAAGTGATGCCTCACTCAATATCAGACTCTTATCTAAAGTAGGTGGGAAGATATTTGGGGAATAGTTTAATGCCCTGAAAATTGGAAAAATGATCCTAGACCTGAATGGTGATATATATTTAAAAGAAATAAATTATACGAGTAAAGATACTAGGGGAGCTTACAGATATGGATCTAATGGTTCGGAAAGACTGAGAATCAGAAAACAGATAAATATTTTTCTTCAATTACTACCATTGGGAGAAATGGATCTCAAAAAATAAGAAGATACTATTTCAACGATTTATGGGAGGAAAAGAAAAAGAGAAAAGGATTTATAGTTAAAATGTAGGAAAAATGAATTTCTGCCGGAAAATTGGGGGTACACAACTTAGGTGAATGAATTTAAAACCATGAACAAACTGTCTAATAACATACTATCCAAAAACCAATAATTTTTGTATAGTCATGAGCCTCATCATACACTGTTGCAGAAAAACTGTGTGACCTATAAGTGTCCATTATATATAACGGAAAAGATAAAATTAACCATGTTTCCTTGGAATCATGGTTTAAAAAACCATGTGGCCTAGTTTTTTATCCCATTTTCTAAGACTCATTTCTCTAAACTATCCACAGATACTCCTAGGACATTGCTTAGGCTACAGTAAAAAATTAAATTTTCCAAAAAAAGGATTAAAATTGAAAACAAATTATATGTACCTTCATGAAAGAAGGGTAATGGAAACCTATCATCCTTAAAGAAACTCATCCCTGATATGGCCTTCTTATATTAAAGAGGTATCTTGAAAGACAAGCTCTAGCCATTGAGCTTGCACATCATCTTCCTTCTCCTAGGTCTCAGAAAGTACCCAGTCGAGCTACCATAGCACCCATACCAAAGTAACATACCTATATTAAAGTGTCTTCACACTCTGATCAACAATATGAATGGGATACTCCTTGATGGAATAATATATATCTTGATTATCCCCATCAGGATAAATGACATGTGATTGGTGTGGATGATATTGGTGAAGCTGAGATACCTGAAAGGCATCATGCATAGACTGGCATCTCTAAGGATGTGAAAACTGGTAATTCACTATTTTGAACTATTTCCCAACCATTAAGGGTCCAATGAACCATGGTGAGGTCTTAACCAAATTATTAATATGTATATGGCCCAACATGGGTATGACTCATAATAAAACCCTTCCTCCAACCTCAAACTGAAGAGGGAGTAGAGGTCTATTGGCATACGACTGCTATCTGGACTGAGCTTCCATCATAAACATTTTGATTAGTTGGACCTACTTTGTATTCTTCTTCACAACACTTAAATCAAGAATAGCCACCTACCCCACCTTTATCTAGAACAATGGTGAGTTCCAAGGCCTACCATATAAGGCCTCATAATGATCTATATTTATGGATTCCTAAATTATGTTATTATCAACGACTCAAAAAGAGAAATGTTTTTCTCATAGGATCCCACAATTTCTAGGAGACTGGAATAGATAATGTCTTACAGCACCTAGATATTATGATGGATCATTCACTTATTCTAAGGGTGATAAACCATACTAAGAATTACCTTCATACCTAAGTCTTTCTGCAACCCTTTCCAGAGACATGACGTGAAGTGAGAATCTCTTTAAAAAATTATTGAACAAGGATCACCATGATTATTTAAGACCCCTTGTTATAAACAAATAGTGGATCATCTACCGTGATGGTCCCTTGAATAGGTAATAATTATATAAAATTTATAAAATGATCAATGAAAACCCAAAATAAATTGTTTCCAAAAGGTGATTTCGGTAAACTAGTCACAAAGTCCATCAAAAAATTGTCCCATTTCCACTCACGAATGGACAACGACTTTAAAAGATTAGCCTTTTCCTGATGTTCTACCTTCTCCTACTGATAGGTGGCACTCTATTTGATAATGCCCAAAATCTCATGTTTTATACCAGATAAAAAATACTGGAGCCGAAGATATAGATACATTTAGGCGAGACTAACGAAATATTACAATGTTGAGGATTTAAATTCCTTCATTATCTCTGCTCTAATATCTATTAGGACCCTTACACACCCATTAAAAAATAGAGTATCATCCCCATCCATAGCTTAAATAGAATTTTTATCAACATATAAAATTATTTACCTTAGGACAAGGCCTTTGGGGTCAGATAACCGCAACATTCATACCCATTATTGAAGGATAGAAGTTATCGCTAAGGCTGATAGGATAGTCTAGACATGGTTTTCCTAAATGCCAATGTGAATATTTGAGAATAAGGCATTGAGATACCATTCAACACTAGATCCTGGATAAATTTTAGTCTGAGTATTGAAGCTCAAAGAACTGGATGTTGAATTCCCCTTTCCAAGCATGTAATCATGCTCAAAATTAAATGACTATA
Source organism: Viscum album (assembly GCA_963277665.1). Lineage (NCBI taxonomy): Eukaryota > Viridiplantae > Streptophyta > Magnoliopsida > Santalales > Viscaceae > Viscum > Viscum album. The sequence goes on from OY728132.1 coordinate 1,799,624,324, forward strand.
GGTATGCAAACCACTTTCACTGGTTGAGGTTGATATTCTACTCTAGAATTATATATTTTAATATTTTTTGATTGTGTATATCACAAAATTATATACAATAAGATAGATTCTCTAATAACATAAACAATGAACTACGATAACTAAGTCGATGCCATAAATTGGGTATTTCCACTAGTGAGGGATCATGTGTCGAAACCCATATATAATGACTCACTCTTCCTATAACAGAACAACTCCAATCGAGATACCTGATGTGTCATAGTATACATTGTAGCTTTTTCCTAGATTTGGAAGAGTAAATATCAATTTGGAAGTAAAAAAGACCCTTCAAATATTGAAAGGAATTCTCACAAGATTCTGACTATATGAGTTTCATAAAATCATGTCACAATATTTGTTAAAGGCTAGGGTCACTATAGTTGGTATCATAGCTTTGTCTAGTAATTTTTGGCTATTATTACTAGAAAAATTAATTAAGAACCCTACAGATAATTCAATCACTATGGATAACCAAGGCTATAATATAGGGAGTCATAAGTTAGGATATGATTTTCATTTATATGTTATTTTTTCTATGATCATATTTTTTTTATAGGAATATTATCTATATATTAAATACCCCAGATTGTATTTTATTTATAATTCTTATATAATGAAGGAAAATTAGAGAACCCATGCAAAAAACCAATATTATAGGAAATGTGATGACTTCCCCAATGAGATACCAAATGTGATATAACGAGAGACCATAACATGAATAATGTACTAGATCAACTATATTAAGTTATAAATAATAACATTAATTTTATAAAATTATCTTATTATCCTAATAAATAAAAAAAATTTGGTTGAATCCTTCATGAGACAACAGCCTACAATATTTAGTAGATATTCCAATCCCCTCAATGTGAAATAATTTACTAACTCTATTGAGAATATATTCTCTATACTTAAATTATCAGAAGAAGATATAGTCATACCCTGTGTCAGATGTTTTCATGGGGTAGATCAGCCATGGTGGAAACTAATCAGAAAACACAATGTTTAAAGAGAAAATTGATTACATGGATTGGAAAGTATTTAAGGAAAAATATTTCAATAAATATTTTCTCTGAACTCTCTATCTTAATATGGGGAGGGAGTTCCTTGGAATGAAGAATGGGGAAGATGAATCTATTAATGAGTACGAGGAAAACATTACTAGGTCTTTATGAAAAACCTATGCTTTTCTCATGAACACTAAAATAAATTTGGATAATATTTTTGGAGGAATAAAACCATGTATGTAAAATTCCTTGGTGATTCGAGACTTCGACAACTACAGTGAGATTTTCAGATGTTCCCTTAATCTTGAGATTGATATTGTTAGCTCTCATTTTAATTTAGGACTTAGAGATAAAAATCATAAAATCAAGTTTAATATGGGAGGATAAAAAAAGTTCCAAAAAGGAAATAAAACTCAACATCCCACATATCAAATGTGTGGGAAGAATCCTCTTGGGGATTTTCTAAAGGGAACCAGGAGATGCTTCAAATGTGTAAGAGGGGAGAATCAATATAATTATTTTGGATGGTATTTCATGAATCCCACTAATAAGGAAGAATAAATTAAGGTTTATATTGATACACACCCTATAGTGAAAATGTTTAAACTTCGAGGTACCTATTAATTTTGCGAGACAATTACCTAAGCCAAGGTTTATCAGAGGAAATCAACAATAATAACCTCCATTGTAGTAATGGAAGGAATAATATTTCTCTACTACTAAGGTGGATTCTAAAAATTGTGTGGTGAAAGGTATGTTGGTTTATAATTTTATAATAGTGAACATACTATTTTATTTGGGTTATATACATTCATTTATATAATGTAAGTAGAGTATTATAATTTAAACACCACCTCAAAATAGGATGGTTGAGTAATCTATGAGAAAACAGAATACATTAATTACTGCATATAATGTATACAACTCATACCCAGTTAATTTTTGTGGAATAAAGCTCCTTGAAAATACTCTCTCTCTTCATTTGGTGGAGTTTGATGTTATATTGGTCATGTATTGTCTATTTTTATACAAATCTAACAAAAAATTTGGGGAATGGGTGATTACTCTCCATACATCAAGGTATCCTCAAATTTTATACCAGTGTTGGGGGATGAATATCCTTCAGAATCATTATCTCAATTCTGGATATTATTTCCTAATGATAAATATTATCAAGATAAAATTATTTAAATAAAGTATATGGTCATACTTGAATATATACCCATAGTGAGGTACTAAACTGATGTGTTCTTTGAACAATCAATTAGCCATCCTCAAAATTGATTGGTTTAATCATCAATAAATCATATAATAAAATTTCTACCCATATCATATACTTCTTATATAATTTCCACCATTGAGTTTTAGGAAATGAAGATGATGTTACCAGAAAAATTTTACAAGCATTTTATATGCCTAATTCCTTCTCCATGTTGTGTATCATTCCTCTTAATTAAGAATAAAGATTGATCAATGTGTATCTGTATTGATTATCATGATATCAATAAAATAATGTCAAATAACAAGTGACCCCTACAATAGTTATATGACTTGTTTGATGAACTACTTGGGCCCAATTATTTTATTATGATGGTTTTTTTGGTCGGTACATAACTAATTTATTGTTAATAAGTATGATATTACTTATATTAACATTTAAATTATGTATAGACAATATGATTTCATAAAAATTCCCTTCATAATCACAAATGATCTATAAATTTTTATCACTTTAATTAATATATTCTTTAGAGATTACCTTGTTAATATTTTTTTCTTTATATATGTAATTTTGATATACTCTAAGAGAAAGGATGAACATTATGAGTATTTTAATACTATGCTAAAGAGATTTAAGAGTGATTAAAAATATGAAATGTTAATTAAATGTGTGTTTTAGATATATAATCTATCATTCTTGGGTAATATTATCTTTAAAAAAGGAATATATGCGGGACCTTCCCAAATAATGGGAATTGAGGAGTGGTCCAGACCAACATCTATAACAGAGATCTTTAGTTTACATGGTCTAAATTGGTATTACATGAAAATTTTTAGGAACATATCAATATTTTAAAACTCACTAACCAAGATAAATCATAAAGGAGTGATGTTTTTTATACTATTGAATGAGTAGAATGTTTCAAAGAGTTAAAAAAGAGCTTTATCAATGTACATGTACTTACAATACCAAAATGTGGGGAACACTTTTTGTTATAAAATGATTCCTAAAAGAGTGTATTAGGTTTCATACTTATGAAAATTGATAAATTCATGGCCTAATACTCATGGATGTTGAAATATCATGATAAAATCAATCTGATGCATGATATGGAGTTGGAAGTTGTGATCTTCACATTGAATGTTTAGATTCATTAACTTAATTGGGATATGTGTGAGATATATACTGATTATAAAAGTCTAAAATATATATTCACATAGTAGGATATTAATTTTCTCTAGTGAAGATGGTTATATTTCATCATGGACTATGACTGATCAATATACTATTATCATGGTAATGCAAATAAAGTTTAATATTCTCTAAGTAGAAAGGATCTTGAAACATAAACAATGATGAGAATTGACATTGATACATTCTTATAATAATTGAAATGTATGTACATGGGAACCATAATGAATGGAAAATCATCATTACTTTCACAAATGATTAATAAGTCATTCCACTAAGGGAAGTTAAATGATGCTCCAAAAGATAATTCAGAAACTAAGAAGGTGGAAGCTATCAAAAATGGAAAATCCTATATGTTCAAAATTGATTAGGAATGATTTTTTAAATTTGGGTCATGAATACATGTACCGTAATGTATGGATATAAAGAAATATATTTTTAATGATTCACATATCTCAACCCCCTCCATTTACCCAGGAACCCAAAATATATATCAATATATATGAGAGAATTATTGGTTGGATAATATGAAGAAAGAGGACATTAAATATACATCAAAGACCATGGTTTTTCCGAAAGAGAAGTCTAAAAAGAGAATGTCTAATAGGATGATGAAACCATTACCCATACAAATATGAAAGCGGGAAAAAATCACCCAAGAATTTGTTACTAGACATCCAAAGATATCCAGTGGAAATTATTCAATATGGTACATTTTGGTTCATCATACAAAGATAGCTCACTTTATTGAAAATTTAGTGGACTTCCCACAAAAACAAAATGCACAAATATAAATCTAAGAAGTGGTGAGGCTTCATGGAATACCATTATCAATTATATATGATTAATATTCCATATTTTCCCTAAAGTGTTAAAAATGTCTCCAAAATGCTATAAATACTCAGTTGAAATTCATTATAGCATATCACATCCCGATTTAATGGCCAATCATAGTGAACTATTCAGAAAATGGAAGACATGTTGAGAGAATGCTCAATGGGATTCAAAGTATGATGGGATCAACATATTCCACTAATAAATTTCTCTTAAAATAATAGCTTCCAATCAGGAATCCAAATGGATATATATAAATACCATTATGGGAATATTTTTAGAATACCAATATACTAGGGTGAATTTGGAGAATGTCAATTGTTGGGACATTAAATGGTCAAAGACAAGGTAAAAAGGGTGGAGATCATAAAATAGAATCATTGGTCTTCCCAAAGTAAGTAGAATATCTATACATATAGTCATTATGGGACTTATGTTTTGAAGTTAGTGATAAGATATCCCTCAATATATCTCTATGGAAGAGCGCCATGAAATTTTGTAAGAAAGGAAAGCTAAGTCCCCAGAACATTGTCACCATTGAGATTATTTACCATGTCAGAGCTATGGCATATAAACTAACACCTCCACTAACCATGTCTCATGTACATGATTTATTTCACATATACCTCTTGAGAATGTACATAAAATATCCCACACATGTACTGATATCAGACGTGATACAAATGAAAAATGTTCCCACTTATGAGGAGTATCCTGTGAGCATTTTGTTCTGTAAATAATGGCTTCTATTTAACAAGAAAACCATCCTAGTAAAATAATTATGATAGAAAAATTAATAAAAATAGGAAACATTGGACCAAGAAGAATTGATTATGTATAAATAACCTTACCTATTTTATCTAATTTCCTAAAATGGAATTTCAATGGATAAATTTTATAAGGGGGAAGAATGTAATGACCCGAAATTTTATCAATTCAATTTCCATCATATAATTATGTAATAAAACAAATATATCACAAAGGGAACCCAATAAAATATTATTTTCATAAATTAATAATGATACATTAGTATGCAAAAATAACCAATAATAATGCCAAATATTACACTAGGGAAATATATGGAAAATAAGTTAATAAGAATGGGAAAATTTGGATCTTCTTGGTCCACTAAAATGACCACACTTAAGAATAAATATATTAAAATAAAACATAATTATAATAATATAATATTCATTTTTAATATAAAAATATATGTCCTTGAGAAGAAGTATAAGGGAATAAATAATGAATGAAATAAGTAAAATTTATATAAATTAAGGATCATATTTGACTATTATCAATTTGACCCTTGGAATAATAATATGAACATTAGGAATAGTAATATCACAATTAGAATAAAACCCTCAACTATGAGAATATAAATTAGAATTTATATATCTTAAAAAATTGTATATTTATATTAGGGAATAAGTAAATAAATGTTTTAAAATGGAAAATTATTTATTAGTATTTTTATAAAACATAATTGTTTATTTACAATTTTAAAATAAATACAATTATTTAAAAGAAAAATTACTTTAATAAAATAGATTCACAAATTAATATTATGTTTTATTATAATTATAAAAAAATTAATGTGGCCATAATTAATTCTTCAATGGTTTATAAATTGATTATAATATTAAAATCAATACATTTTAGAAAAAATGATGTTTTTATATACATATTAAATTTATCCAAATTAGAATGTTATTTTCATAAAATGGATTCAACTTTTAAAATATACATGAAAAATTTTCATTGGGAGTTTTTTATTATTTTCTAAAATAATTGCAATTTTGTGAATTGTAAAATATGGTAAATTATGATATTTAACATTATAATCCAAATACATGTATTTTCCTTTCACAAATGATGTAAGAACCCATTACATAGAACCATAATTCACACTTTACAATATTTAGCCATATGAATCAACACTATTGATATTCTTGATCCTTAATAAATAGGTAATGATTTAATAATCAAAAAACACTCCTCTCCACCACCTATAAATACCACCCCTCACCAACCCTACTCTTTACACCTTATAAGCTGGTAATATTATCAATATTCTATAAAATTACTATAAAAATACTCTTCCACATGTCTATGGTTTTTTGTTATCAACAAAATATTAATTATATTTAACTTAAGGGGTTCTTCAAGGAGGTGATATCCAAAAGGTATCTTTTTTGAACTATCTCTTTTAATTTCATTTCTTCTTCTACCTTATCCTCAACTCATTTATAGATAAAATACTAACTAATCCATTATAATTTATATAATGGAATTTTATATTTCTAATTAAATATCTTTATTCCACCCCTTTTCTCATCTCCTCCTATTCAATTAAATAGAATCGGTGTCCTAATTACGGTTGTTTACCGTTACCATGGATAAAGATTTTTCATTTTCCACTACTGCAATCAAGGATGGTCATAAAATAATTATTATGGTTGAATAAGATTTTAATATTTATATTATAACATTTTAATGTACTGAAATTAATATTTTTATAATATTAAATAAAAAAATAGTTTATTATGGTTTCAAAAACATCCTAAATAAACTAAACAATTTTCAATAACTTTTTATCAAATGAAACATACTCATACCTTAAAATAAAATGATATATGGGACCATTTAATATTATTTATTTAAATTAATACCATATAATTTCACTTCTATGTACTTATTCCCCATTTATAATGACATCTATAATTAAATATATGTAAATCATACGTGAAACCATGAAAACGATCGCTTTCTGAACGATTAAATTAAACACTATAACTCATTGAAATAGCCACGAATGAACTTAATTAAAATATAATAAATGGGAAAAATGTTGAATAGATTATTAATGATGTAATTAATCAATATAATTTAATCATCTTTGAAATGAATATGAAAAAATATTTCTGACATAATGTAAGGGATCTCTCTGAACCACCTTTTTTTCCTTTAGGTAACACTTTTCCTCTTTTTACACCATTGTATTTATTCATTATTCTTATATAATTACACTAAATTAATTTGATATATTTCAAAAAAAATTGTATATCTCAATTCATATTTTTTTGAAGGGGAAATATGTGTTTTCAAAGGATCATATCTCAATTCTTCTTAATTAGTAAACCCAATTAAAGGGAGATTGTTTATTTGATAACCATTTTTCAAGTACACTGCATAAAATTATTTAATACACCAATAATTTTTTAAATTAATAATTTTATAACGAAAAACTGTCTTATTTAGTTTTTTGTTTTATAATAACAATTATTCTTTTATTCATTTTAAGGACTCATCATTATTTTCTCTAAAACCAACCTTAAGTGGGACATTTATAATATTACCTGACCACTCTATTTCTTGTTTACAACTCATTTAGAGATAATTTTACATTATCTAATATAATTTTTATTTTTTAAATGATAATGAATTATATAAATCTCATATTTCATGGATACTATTTTTATACACCTATTGGTTATATCTTATGACATGATTCTTATACCCCTTTCTTACAATGGGTAACCTTCATGTGTATTATTTATGTTTAGTTATTTATATGGAACACATATGCTTGAACCTATTATGATTGTTGTGACCAGATAGCACTCAAATGAATTAGGTAATGTTTTTTCTCATGATGCGTCATGAATTGGATTAGGGGGTAAGCAAAATCCATTATGTGAATTTGTTCACCATGTTATATCATCATGGAAGTTAGCCTGACTCGTGTGTATGTCATGTTATGTGTTACATAAAAATTCGCATATTGAAATGACCATATTGTTACCTGTTTTATATGTTATTAATACAAAATTTTACTCATGTACCATTCCTTTTATGTTTCCATGTTATATGTTCTAACTCATGCTTTGTGCTTTGTTTTAATATTTATTCTGTTACTGGGATTTTTATCTCGTCTCTTTTTGTCTATGTCTTCCCAGGTTATCCTATGTATTTGTAGGATCTCAAGGAGTTTTATGAGATCATTATTAAACATTAACAATGATATGTTTTATTTTAGTTCCATGTTTCCTATTTTAGGTAACTATTATTATAATAACACTATACTTTTTTATCCTTAGTCAACTTCTCATGGATAATTATGCTTAAACTCTTGTTACAATATGAGTAAAAGGATAGGGTCACCATAATACTAGATAGTAGATTAGTGGATATTAATAAGAATAAAAATTTACTAGAAATGGATGGTTCTGATATGTATAAAATTAAATATTTATTTGAAAATTAATTATAAATGAAAATAAAAACCAATTGAAAATAAATAAGGTAATTTTCTGAAATAACACTTTTCATGCGCTCCATGTGTATCGATATTAATAAATTATGTTTATCACTATTGGTTAATGTTTTTTTTGAAATGTTCATTTTCTATAATAAATCAATATTTTTATCATTCATATAAAATTTATTTCTAAGCATTCCATAATAATAAATCCAATTTTATGATAAAACTATATTTTTTTTAAAAAGTGGTTTCATCACATTTTGTGCACTAGTTTTAAAACTTATTTATCCAATTTGAGATAAATTCCATTAAATATTTATCTCCATTTTTGAAATCAAAATATAAAAATTATTTTGGAGTTAATTTTTTATTTTTTTGACAAGATTACTTTTCTAATGAATGGTGAAAAACATTGATTTTTATAAAACATTTCCTTTTCATTTAAAGAATCTAAAAAATTATATTTTGATTCAAAATGGTTTTAAATGATAAATTTATTCAATTATATTATTATTAATCAAATATAAATAAAATTTATCAATTTCATGTTGAATGTTGATATAAAATATTTTTATACTGATGTTAACATTTCTTTAAAAAATTGCCTTTCAATGTGTTTGTTGGATTAATTTTAAATTATATTCTGAAAATAATTTGAAATTAACATTTAAAAATTGATTAAATATTAATAATCATCATAATTAATATTAGGTAATAATTGCTGCTTATTTTTTTTAATAATTAATAGTAAAAAGATTAAGAATTTGTTACAGCATTTAAGGTTAAATGAAGTCTATCGGGGGTTACACTAAATATATAATGAATAAAATGAAAAAACAAAATTAAAATTTATGTAATATATAAAAATATAAACAATATTTCATATAATGTTCTGTAATGGTTCATTTTGGATCCATTTTTCTAATAAAGTTACATAAAATTATTGTATAACTTTGAAATATTATAAGTGTTTCATTTACCTCATTTATAAAGGGAGAACCACCTCCTCTATTATTCACATTTAAAAATAATTTGGATTATGAAAATAAAATATAAAATACTTTACATACCATATTATCACATCACATAGCCATTTTTATTTGGAAACATTCATAATAATACTTTTTATGGAAACCTAGAGAGGTTGTTGAAAGAAGTATCGTTCTTTACCCAGTGTTTTTTTATTTATTCCTTCATATAATTCAAATATTATTCAAATATGAATAAATAATAACAATTTTTTCTTATATATACTGATATTTTATTATTTAATGGAATAACCTATATCGATATCTTCATCCATTATGGGGGAAATGAAACTATCAGTCGTGTTTATAGCAGACTACCACCTCATGAACCAATGTAATTATTTTTCCATTACCTTCCCCCATGGATGAATATAATTATAGTTTCAAGATATATATATATATATATAATATTTGTAAAATATTTTTTTTATGATGTTATAATATCCCCTCTACATTCCTACCATCCAATCTATTGAAAAAAGAAAATGTCACTTTTATCTACGTGTGGACTACCGCCTCCACAAAGAGATGTGATACATTTTTCATTTTATGTTAAAATGGATTATAATAAGGTTAAATATAATTAATATATACTTTTTTATAGTATAATTTTTTTCTTTAATGGTGAATTAATATTTACCTTCATTTTCTTTATCTATCGAAAAATGAAAGTTTTATGTGTACGTATGACCTGTCGTCTCTAGGAACGGTGTCATTTGTTTTTTATTTTTATAAATTATGGATTATTATAAATAAATATATAATTAATTTAAATTATATTTATTACATTTATAACATTATATATATTATGTAATCATGATCAATGTAAAGGACCAAAACTACCAAAAAATATACATGGGAGACAAATCAATTATAATATTGAATAATGAATTTAATAAATAATTGATAGAAACATGCAATAAAAGTTTTTAATAAAATAATATATGGTTTTATATATATTATTCTAGTTATATAAAATATTTATAATAAACGTATATATATTATAACGGAAATTCAAACATGTATGAAAAAATTTGAGACCTAAGGCAATGGACTTTTGTATATCCTTTATTTCTATGAAATGAACATCAAATTCACCACATGTTTCTTTTATATGATTTATATAACCCAATATAATGTATTTTATTATTATAAATATGAAATTATATGGATTTAAATATTTATATGTTTTTATTTATTTCATGTTTCTTATGATTTTAAATTTATCAAAGCGGTAATGGTTTTATGGTATAGTCTCATTGTTTATGAGATTAATTTAGATTTATGTTTCCAATGATGAAATAATATAATATATATCTCAAGATAAAATAAATTTTATTATTATATTGTTATTTCATGAGATTATATGTTTTAATATCAATTTATTATTTTTATGTACTCAATAAACTGGAAGAATAATTTTTTTGGAAAGCCTTGTTTTTTCCATATTTTGTTGAAAATAATTATCCTTACATACCCATGGTTTCTAAAATTGTTTTCAATAATGGTTTTAATATTATAAGATATTGTTTTAAATAGATTTTTAACCATGTTTTTATTTTTTAAAAAAATGTTTTAAAATCAGCCTCCTTGTCTTCTTCCAAAACAGGCATTGTTCAATTGTTTTCAATGGTTTAGAATCAGTTTTTTATTTTAACTTATACATCTTGAACATAATTTCCTATCTCCATGGACAATATATTATTTAAATATCTCTTTATATGTTTCAATTATTATTTTCAAATAAGAGGTTTTTTTATAATATTTTCTGAATTTATAGCTTTAAAATTTATTTTCAATCTGCAATGGTTATTTTCCTCAGGATTTTTTTAACGGTATTTTAACACTATCTCTACTAATCAATGAGAAAAACACTTGATTATAATTATTCACTATTTATGATATGATCCAAGGAGACTTTCCTTATTATTTATAAGGTTGTTTTATGACAATTATTATGTGATGGTTATGAAATATGTAACATTTCCATATGTTATGCTATAATGAATATATGAAATTTTTATGAAACCCATTTCTTCTATATAGGTAATACAATAATAAAATATTTATTAATATCATTTTATTTTCATAGGTTATGATATTATGAATGTTAAATAATCTTATCAAACACATATTTAGGATATAATTATGTGATTGGTGGGACAAAAATTATATTTCTCACTAATTCATTTGTTAAAGATAGATAAATCATGAGATAACCATAATCAGAACTGGGAGTGGACTGAGTCCAGTAATAGACATTATCCAATATGATAGTCTTAAGAGTTAAATTTTACTAACCTAATGGTTTAGAGAGTGAACCCAATTCACTGTGATATTTTTTTAAATTATCCTTTTATACTAAGAAAATTATTTTCTATTCATATTTTTTTCCTTAAAATATATGTCTTATTCCAATTAGGTGCTCTCATGGTTTATAGTCATTAATTCTTTTATTGTTCTTGTATTATCAAATTCCAATAATTATTCCATGATTCAATAATATGATCTATTATCTTAAATGTATGTTTCTCAAATGATATGTTCAGGTTCTTGTAGCCTTATGCTCATTTTCTTTTTAGGTAATCATTGATATCTCACTTTTTTACCCTTATTGATAATCTGATCTCACCCTTTCTTATGTTTCCTTTACACATCAGAGGAAAACATTTGTTGTGTATGATATTTATAAGAAGTTTACTAGTTATAAAGAAGATGGTGGGAGATTATATAGTTTACATGTGAACTAGTAGTTTATGTATCCATAATTCCAAACACAAAAAATATTTACAATCCCCATACATGTTTTTTTAAATGAAATTAATATTCATCTTTTAATATGTAATATATTTTCCTTAAAAGAATGGGTTGCTATTGTTTGTATCAAAAGTGATACTTATTTAACGATTTAGAACTGTGATGTGAAAAAATTAGTGACAACCCATAAGATAATTATAAGTATAGGATAAAATCTTAACGTGTTTGTAAATAAGAAATTAAATTTGATTTTAAAAATAAATCTCTATCTATATACTAAATATGGACATGGTTTTAGCATAAAAGTATTTAGGGGTTAGAACACTAAAAATAATTTTGTGAGTATATAGCATCAATCATTCTCATGTATGGTGAGTGTTCTCTGACTATAAACCTAGTTTGACACTACCATGAGATATTATTTTGTAAATTCATATTTTCATTATGAAACATCAATAAATATTTGATTAGATAGTGATAATGAATGAACGAGGTAAAACATAAGGTATTCTATATAAAATTGAATGTTTCATGATTTTGATAGACTATAATTCCCTTTTCACACTTATATGGTTTCCTAATATGATTATTGTCTCTCACACTATCCATGTTCGTTTTATTCAATGGATAGAACCTTAAGGAACTGCATTAATGCTGAATGTGATAATCAATACAGTGATTGTTCTCTTGAGAAGCCAAATTTTATGGGATATGAAATGAAAAATATATTTTGTGATTATGAAACATTATAATACAATGAATCATAATAAACATCCAAACAGTAAATAGGGGAAACACATTTATGTTGATTCCTTCATGAGGAAACATCGACCTAATTTTAGATGTTTTGCTAATCCTCTAGTTGCAGTGTAATATATTAGTACCACTGAATATATATTTTCTATTCTAGAGTGTTTTTTGTATGAAGAAATTATTTTTAGTTGTCTATTACTTTGAAGATGAAGTGGACTAATGGGTTATGATTTTTAATAATATTAGGAAACATGAAGAAATTAAATACATGGAGTGGGATGAGTTTAATATCTTATTTTGCACTATGTAATTTCCCCAAATTATTTATTGGAAATAAAGATAAAATTTCATGAGAAAAACCAGAAGCATGATGAATCTATTGGCAATTCGATGGAAATTTTTATAAGAATTGCGATGTATTCTTCTGGTATTATCATCAAACATGAAATTAAGGTTTCTAAATTCTTAATTGTCGTAAAACCAAGTCTCTAAAAGATTCTATCCTTAATGCTGAAACAAACTAAACTTTTGTAAATGAAATTCCATTTTTATAGGAGTTAATTCTTTATTATGAAATGAACTTATATAAAATACATGAACTACCTTGTTATTTTGGACCATTATTTGGTCTATAAATTTTTTATGACCTTTAATAATAATAACCCCTGATAATATATTCATTTTATAGTTTCTATTAAGATTAGTATGTTAAGGGTTATGGTAAAGTCCATTTGACATGGACATAAAAACCAATGGCCTTGACCGGTAGGATCATACCATATGAATCCAATTTCTTATATCTTTTATGGGGAGATATCATCAATGAAATTTTTCCATTACCAATGCATGTCCAATATTAAACAACCAAAGTATGATATATACCATTTACTAGAGAATTTCATTTTTAATGTGATAAAGGCCTAAACCATGTTGGCTGAACCACTCAATGAAAATCCCACCCTCGCACACCTTACCCTTAAGTCATTCATTATTGTAATAATGGTTTATAAATGTAGAACATAACAATATTAATTTTTATATATTATATAAATAAATTAATTATTATAATTATTTTCTTTTAATTATGAATTTAAAAATGATTAAATATTGAGTACGATAAAAAATGTTTTAATATTAAACAACTGGTATTATATTTTTGGGATACATATAGTTTCAATAAAGACATAATTTTGTATTAATTATTGAGTTTAATATATTGATTAAATTTTAATAAATTATATTTATTAAATAATTATTATTAAATATAATTTATAATATACTTGTATTATGTAAAAATTTTATAAGGGTCTAAAAAACTATTAGTGTCGAAAGACCATTATTTTTTCTTGAAATTAGTAATTAAAAAAATACTCATATTTTTATATTTATTTTGATAAAATAATAATTATTTCTGAAATCATCATGCTGAAATCATCCAATGGTGTATTTTTCCTTATTTTCAAAGATGTCCCATTTTCTGGTTAAAAAATGAATACGATATAAATATATAGTTTTCATTATGATATCATAATTAACCAAAAATGATGTAATATTTTTTATAAAAGGTATCACAAACAAAATAGATATTTAAAAAATAAAATAATATTTTATTTATGTTATTCTCTTAATTTTATAAACCCATACAAAATCCTCCAAAAAATATATTATATTTTCAGGTTTTAAAATCAAATCATTATAAATATGGATCACTTACACATCACCACAGGAATTATTTTATGGTTTTTATTTAATATAAATATGATATAATAAAATACACTCATTTTTTCTAGATACCAAGGGAAAAATCAATAGTAAATTTTTTAACATTTACTTTAACTTCAATGAGAGTCCAAAACCTATGTTTGGAAATCAATAGATAGTTATCTGATCTTTTTCTATATAAACCCATAAAAACAACCATTCATCTTCACTAAAAACCCTAGGATCACCAAATTAATCTAACTTTACCTCTATATAGTTCTAAAAATGTTCCCACAAGAACATAATAATATCTTACTACGCTTTTAGAATCATACTCTCAAGGTATGTGGTCATCTCATTCACCTCTTTATCGAAGAAACTAATTGAAATTATGCCGTTTATTTTCATGTTTTTCATATTTGAATATTTTTTATGAAATCATTATTACTATAATTGAGATTTCCAAGTGATTATAAGAACCCATAACTCTCATTTATCACTTATATTAATCATTTATATACCCATATTATGGTGACGAAATTATATTACAATTTTCCATTCAAAACATTATTGTAGTGAATACCCATATCCATTTACACATAAGGTTATTATACTAGTTTTACCTATCATTCATTGAATTGGTATTTATATTTATTTAATCCATACTCCATAATTATTGGTTTAAAGTTAATAAAATTCATCTTTATTTTATATTATCTATGTAGTACACTTATGCATGTACATCATATGAAATTGTTGAGTGGGACTAGATTGATATGTCCCTCAATTGAATTGGGTAATTTGTTTTATCTAATGATATCAAATATATGATTCATGATAGATTATTCAGTGAAAATTATGTTATGATGAAACATTTTTTAGCTTTGAACTATTTTTATTTCATGTTTTATGTTACTGCGCCATTCAAGTTTACCTTTATACTATCATGTTATATCATGTATTGTTGTTCAAGATTATTATTCTATAACATTTTATGTTACATTTATATACCTCTTGGAACACATGTGTTATAGTACTAAGATCTATGATTTTTTTATTCCCTTACCTTGCTTTTTTATTCACCCCTTTCTTTTGTATATCCCTAGGTGATCTTGTGGATTTGTATAAGAACGGTGGAATTTTAGGAGAATGTTAAGTAAGTTTTCAATAATTTTATTTTATTATTATTAATGTTATTATTATATATACCTAATATATTAAATATTTTAGTCTTTACAGTCTTTTAGAATTGTATTATGTGTGCCTTTATGTAACAATTCATGAATTAAGGTGTGTTAAAGATATTGGGGGTCATAGATTGTATCAAAAAAATGTCTAGTTATTATTTTTGGATTATGATTAGAAACCTTGAGTGAAATACATTTGGATAACACTAATCATAAGAAAACATACCTAAATTTTGATAAATTATAGACTAATTGGATTCCAAGAAAATAAATCCAAGTCAGTATACTATAGGTGGGTGTGGCATTGACATAGTTGTACTTAAGGGTAACCACCCTAAAAACAGCCCATTTAATTTGACATGATCGTCATCTGGTGCATGATAACAGGCCTTTCTACACTCATATTTTGAAAATCCTTGAAGGCATGTATTGTAAAATTCATAATTCCTTGATCCGTTTTTAATAGAACAAGAAAACCGATAAAATTTTATGTTAGGTAAATGATCCGGGATATCATGCACTAAAACATGTAAATTTCTTGGTTAAGGAATATATATCATTTATGATTTATCGTTTTAATGTTCATAGTATCTGTTTTATGTGTTTAATGGTTTTAAAATTATCTTTCCAAAGTCTGTTTTAGATTTATTTAATTATTGGAAATAATATCAAAAAATGAAATGTAGGATTATTATACATGGTTCTATGCATTATTTTGAATCAAATATGTTTAGTAGAACTATTCAGTCAACTCCCCAAAACATGGAAGTCAAGTTATTATAGAAGTTGAAAAATTGATCAATTATTTTATCCCAAGAATATAAATCATTCCCTTTCCATATATTCTTAATGAATTACCTTGAAAACCTTACGATAATCTACTTAGTTGATTTTGATGAAATTTTGGGAATGGATTTGATTTCATTACATTGAGCCAACAAAAATTATTGAGAGAAGAAAAATTCCCATTGTATAATGAATATTCATATAATTCTAGTCATGTTCAATGAGGAGTATGAATCTTATTTGGTACCAAATTATCAATAATGGATAATATTACCTCATTAGAAAGAGAATCAAGCATAAATGATTGAGACTAAATATAATATCATCCTTGATGACATTCTTATTGTATGTAAATTCATAGATGTGTTTCCTGAAGAACCACATGGTATTCCTTCTATTCGTGATGTTAATATATTATTTGAAATAATTTATTGAAATTTTTGAATCTCTGATACTCGATATAGAATGGTGTTTTTTGACAATGATGAGATGAATAAGTGATTATCTAATAATTTAGAAAAAGGGTTTATATGACAAGCTACTTAACCATGGTTTTAACAAATACTCTTACTCAAAAATATGGATGGTTTAAAGTCCCTTTTCATTGATTATCATGATCCCAACAAGATCATGATAAAAAAAATGAATCCACTTCCATGGATTGATGACTTCTTCAATCAACTAAATGGATCATAGTACATTTATAAGGTGGATCATCGATCAGAATATTATCATACTAAGGCAATTAAAATTAATATGCACAATACTAGTTTACTTTAAAGTTATTATAACTCTTAACTCGTAGTTATTCAATTTAGACTCACTAATGCTCTGACTATCTTCACGGAAATGATGAATATGATTTAGGGATTAATTCATAAAATTTGTGGTAGAATTTATAAATAATAAGCTCATCTACTCCAAAATAAATGAGGAACATGAAGTTAATTTAAATAATTTTCTGAATACTTTGTCCATGAAATATTAAGATGAAAAATACAATAAATCTGAGTTTTGGATGGAGCATGTATATATCAACCCTACTATTTATTACACTTTATTTCATGATTTATTACATAAAATTACACACAATACAACCTAGAAGATCAAAATTCTATTGTCTTTTGGAATTATTAACATTAAAATACTAAATAAAGGATTACATCAAGTTTACTGAAAATATATTTAACATGTTTATAGTATTCCTTCGTACATAAAACTGTAAGGGACAACCTAGATACATATATAAGAAAGGGGTGACCTGGAAAGCCTATTAATGGAGTAAACATGATATAACCTGAATAAAATAATACATTTAGACAATAGTAATATCAATGTATCATAAAAATAATTGAGAATAATAATAATTAATAATGACACATGTTTTAGCATGAAAATAAAAATGGTAACATGGAAAATGTGGCAACAACTCAAAACACAACATCATAAACATATGTCAAGGGTGACTGCTAATAAATCAGGATAAAAAAATTCACATGATGGATTATTTTCACTCCTTGATCCCTATAATGATGTCTCATGAGAAAAAAGAAATACCTAATGAAATAGGACATTATATAATTAATGGAGCACAAAACATATTCATTCCATTCTAATATTAAGTGTGGAACACAGATAATAAAACATGGAACCATTTTTCATCAATTTTAATCCCATTATCAAGGATTTTTAACAAATAAATTTAAGTACACAATAAAAGAATTATAATGGTATTATAGTGAACACCCTTGATATTAAAAGAGTATGTGTATTCACTTTAAATTTGTTTGGTAAGGAAAATCATTGAGAAATTTCAATAGCATAACAATGTTACACAAAAATTAATAAATTTTGTTAATGAGATAAATTGGGTTATCTTATAATTTGGAAATAAAATTTACTCTAATATGGACATGTAAAAAGATATCCTCACAATATTAATGGGAAAATCAAGTCATAAGATAATGATGAAACTTGAATAAAAAAGAGAAATAAAAGAACCCTTAACTTGAGAGTTTGACTCCAAATTATTTGGAGGAGATTCATGAGAGATTGGGGAAACATGGGAGGAATAAATATATGATATAGTAGTGTAAGGACATGATACAATGATTTTTAGTGAAGATTAATGGGAGATTTGGTGAGATTAGATAATATATTAGTGGTTTATTATTTAGTATTTCTCCAACATAGGTTTTGAACTCTATATAATAATATGACCGAAACCAAAAACCTTCCCTTGGTTTTTTCCCATGGTTTTTTAAAAAGGGTAGTGTTTTTAAATATTGTATAAGTCCAAGAACCAAAATTATTATAATAATAAACTTTCTGATGTTGAAGTGAGTCATACTCTTAAAAGACTTATTTTAAAAACTGAAAATATATTAATGGTTGTGGAGGATTTATAATGGATTTATAAAATTAATAAAATAAGAATAAATCACATTTTTTTAATTTTAAAAAATATATTTTTCTGTTTATATAATTTATAGTATTTATTAAATAACACATTGATCATTATGATGTCATAATACACATCTTATATTTATAATGTACTTTATTTTTACCCAAAAATTTGATTGTCTCATAAAATAGTAAAAAATTCATTGTGGGATAATTTCAACACTCTAATTCAAAAAAATAACCTTAATTTTATCATAATATTTTTATAAATAATTTAATTTTTATTTTAAATTAATAATTGGCATTTATTGAAAATGTGGGGTTTTTTACAATAACAGTTTTTAAACCCTTATAAAAATTACATTAGACATCATAAATCTTATATGACAATTTAAATTTAATAATTATTATTTAATAAATTTTATTTATGAATAATATTTTATTAAAATATTCTCGTTTTAGAAATCCATTAATTCATCAAAATAAATTCCATAATAGAAATTGAATACCAATTAACAATATAATTTTTTTTATTATATAAAAACAAAAATCATTTATAAAGTTATAATAAGAAGAGAATATGACAATTATTATATCGAAAATATCATATAAATTTTCATGTTTTTGTTTTCTTGAAACATATCCCTTTAATATACAATGAGAATTTATAAGGGTATGGTGTTTGACGATGAGAATTTCATGTGATATTCTGGTGTGCATGGTTTGGGTCTTGTTATTGATGAGCTTGAACATCTCCCATAAATGGTTTTTATCATGTTTAATTTGATAGATCTTAGATTAGTCTTGGTCTAGGGAAAATCCTAGTGGTTTTATCTCTCTTGTAAGCTCTCATAAATGGTATTTATATGGTATTATCCTACTAGTTGAGGTTATCACTTCCTTTTTCAATGTAAATTGGTTTTGTTAAATCCATATATTTAACTAATCATGTGATCACTATTCAACCACTACATTATAAATGGTAATGATGCTTAAAAGTATTTAAAATATGATAAGATATAATAAAACTAAATATTTTCATGTTTTTTCTCAATCCACAGTATATAATATTGAATTTAATAAAAACATAAGTGGGGTTTTATTTATAACAATTAGGGTCATTATAATCTTCACCCCTTCAGAAATTTCACAATAAAATTTTTATTTCTCTACACTAAAATAGATTATGGTACATTTGTTTCAATAGTTAATCTAGTTCCCACATGGCTCCAACAAACGCGTGCTTTTTCAACAACACTACAACAATGGTCATTGTCTTATTTCATAGAACTTTGTCACTTTGGTCTAATGACGTCCATGGATTCTCCTCAAATGATAGATCTTTATCCAATGGTACAACCAATATATTGATTGCATGTAATAGTTTTGGTATGTACTTTCTCAATATTGATTCATGGAACCCATCATGTACATGAGATAGGTTAGGTGGTAGTGCTATTCAATATGCCACCACTCTAATGTGTCCAAGGATCTCAAATGATCCATTGTATCTTGTAATATGTTTTCTTTTCATCCTAATTCCCATGACATTATTATAGGAAGATATGTCAAGGAATACCATGGATCCAACCTCAAACTCAATGTCTCATCAATAGTTGTAAGCATAGGTATTATTTCAACTCTGAGTATCCATGATGTTTTTGTGAATAGTATTCACCTTTTCCACCATTTCCTAGACCATTTTAGGACTTAGTTGTTTTTGTTCTCCACCTTTATCCCTATACGAAATTGTTCTGCACCTCTTCCCAAAATTAAATTTATAGGGATCCCATTATATTATTGATTGGAAACTTTTATTGTATGAGAACTCACCAGAGGAATATGTTGATCCCATTCTCTTTTTATGTCAACTAAGCTTGGTCCCAATATTTCATTAAGTGTATAGATAGTTTTATCTGATTTTCCATCAGTTTCAGGATGATAATTCATGATTATGGTCAACTATATATTTGTATCATGTTGGAGAGTCTTCCAAAATATATATGTAAATATTGAAACTCAATCAGATACAATTGTTAGTAGTTTTCTATCAAACTAAACCACTTCTCTAATTTATATCTATGCAAGTTGCTCAAGCGAGATATCATATATATTTGAAATGAAGTGAGTAGTCTACATATGATATTCCACCACAAACCATATAGAATTATTTAATAAAGTTGTCATTAGAAGAAAATTTGCAAATCCACATTGATGTTTTCCCATTTCCATGTAGGTATGGCTAATTTTCAAATAATCCCCATGTATTTTTTTCTATCATCCTTCACTTGTAGATGTACAACAGATCTTCTTGTATATTCTATGACATCCTTCTTCATATTTTCCAACAAATAGTTCTCAAGGATATCTCGATACATATTTGTGATTCCCAGATTGATGGAGAATTCTATACTGTGTGGATCATCCAAAAACTAATTATTTGACATAGGATTTCAGGGTACACATATTCATGAACAAAATATCACAACTCATTGTTCAATTACATTGAAATCTGAGGATTTTTTTTCTTATAACATCCCCTTTATTTTGGATTCCCACATAATCT
This sequence comes from Viscum album, assembly GCA_963277665.1. NCBI lineage: Eukaryota > Viridiplantae > Streptophyta > Magnoliopsida > Santalales > Viscaceae > Viscum > Viscum album. The sequence continues at coordinate 1,799,646,062 of OY728132.1, forward strand.
ATTTGAGAATCATTTTTTCTCTAGAAGGTATAGCTCAGAAATCATCTATGAAATGATGGTTTAAGTTCATTATTTTATGATTCCCATGTCCATAATTTTTATGTCTCATAAGGCCATTTACTTCTTAATTAACATCAATGATAAGATAGCTATATACTTACTACTATATCATTAGCCACATGGTGTTCTTTTTTAGGATTGTAGTGGATTTAGTAGTCATAGTACTCGATCATATCTGACCGTCATGTTGGCTCATATTTAGCTCTTTTTGTGTGAATATATAATTTAGGATCTTTTGGTGTGAATATATTTCCCATTTTTCCCAAAGAGATAATGTTACATGATTATCAACATGAAGATCACTGTATCCATATCTATATATTACATTGGTATGTTTTGTTTGTGATCTTTTAATTTCCTTAAATCATATGATATCAAATATTCATTCTATGTTAACACATATCCCAATTCCTTCTTCAAAGAGTCATTGAATAATATGAAATGTACACCAACTATGGGTAGTGTGAGAACCTGTGTAGTGATAAGCCTCTTTTTCAACTCCTTTATTCTCTATTCACATTCCTAGTTCCAAAAAAACATGAATTCATTATGAGTTATCTTAGTTATAGGTTTTGACAATCATGAGAAATTTATAAAAAAAATATACTGACCATCTAATCTAATGAAACTAGGGAAATATTTGACATATGTTGGCCTCATCCATCAATTAGTAGATTCTATATTTGAATGTTCTACAAATATCCCATTTATTTTAATAATAATCTCCTTGAATGAGGCTTCCTTCAACCAAAACTCACATGTTCAATGCTTTTCACAAATCTTTCCCTTTTGTAAGGTCTTTAGAATAGTAATTTGATGCCCCACATACTCCTCCTTGATTTTAGAGTATATTAGAATATCATCAATAAAGCCTGCAAAATATTTGTCGAGGTGATCAATAATAACTCTATTCATCACGTATATGAATATTTCAAGATCATTAGTGATTCCAAACGGAAATACTATGTGCTCATTGTGTATGCACTTTGTATAGAAAGAAATCATGGGGATATGCTTCTTCTTCACTATAACTTTGTAATTCCATCTCCATGGATCCAACATGGAAAAGTATTGTGATCCACATACTAGATCAAACAGGTCATCAATCCATGGTAGAGGATACTTTTTATTTATCGTGATCTTTTTGATCTCTAGATAATCAATGAAAAGGTTCATTGACCAATATTTTTTCTTAATGAACAGGACTGGTGCACGCCATGGTTGAGAAATTGAGTGTATAAACCCTTTACCCATATTATCCTATGGTTGATTATACATATCCTCATGTTCATAAAAATCCATTCTATATGGACTCTTGGATAATGTTAATTCCCAGTGTATAATATTGATTGAAAATCAACCTCTTAGTTAGGAGGAAGCCAATTAAATTCTTTTAGAAACATTTCATTGTATTCCCTCACCATGGGCATTCTTCAAGTATGATAATTTCCATGCACTCAATCATTTGAGATATATATTATTTCTTATAGAGAAATAATATCCATTCTTGATATGTTGTTGTTAAGGAAGATTCATCCACATCCTTGAAGTTTTATAGAATAAGAGGATAATTCGGGATATGGAGAGTGATTTCCTTCTCATAGAATTTTTTTCAATATAGGGAAATATAATCCATTGAAAAAATTCCATCAAATTCCAACAAATGGAATATCACAGGCTTCTATAAGAAATTCGACCTAAAAATTTTGATAGGGGATGAGTTATATATTTGGGATGTAATAAATAACACATTTTCCATTTGAATTTATAGCTCTACTTTCAAGATTTACATTGGTGTTTGGATTGTTCTACTAATCATTCATGATATGAAGGAATTTTTAGAACCATAATAAAAAAGGATTTTCGCTATTCATAAATGAATTACTAGTGTACCAGTCACCACATAATTGTCAAGATAGACGTCAATGGTTATGATGGAAAATTGTTTCCCTTGTTTCCTTGGAGGTTATTAATTTTCTATGAAAACCCTTACCATAGTGAATTGATTAGTAAAGTTCCCATGTTCCTTTTAGTTGAAGAAATGAACCATGCTATGAGGTTTGACTGGAGAATTCCACTATTTTATAGGATTTGTGGCTTCCTCTTGATGAGAATCACTATCTAGGTTTCTCTCTTTCACTCACCTAAAGAATTTCCTCACCCCCTTAGGAAATTTCAAGGGTGATTTTTTCCACCTTTGACAAAGTGAGATGTTCATATTTATTAGAATAATTAGATTTATCCATAATACCACTAGAATTAAACTCCAATTTATGATTAATAACCCTATAGTACCATTGAGATTCTTGGATATCCATTTTCAATTTGATACCACATCGAATAATTTTCACATATATATAAAAGTATTGGATCACAATGTCTTTTCATAGACTAGGTTTTATCCAACCAAAGAAGTGGTCAACCTTTCATTCATGGTTAATGAAAAAGATGATGGTGTATCATGAAATTTTTTTTATGTTTTCCTCAAAATAATCTATAAATGCATCATCTTTTTAATTTATGGAAAGTGAATACCTTTTATTTTAATTTGGAGAGTGTAAGTAAGATATTTATTTAAAACCATTTTCCACTATTCATTCCACCCCATCACTTTGATCACTTCCTTAGGATTAATATTTTTGATTAATTTCCACCACTAATAATATTTTCCCACAATATGATAAAAATCTAGGAGAACCATATCTTGTCTGTAACATTGAAGGATGTAGAATATTTTCTCAATGGATTTGACTCATTATTCTGAGATTAAATGGTCATATTATCTAAAAAATATAATGGACTTTTTCATATAAAGGTATTGATTTTATATTCTTCATTCTTAGGGGGTTTATTGCTTCTCATGATCCTTGTTTCTATTCAAAAGTTGTGTTGGATGAGAGAGTATTGTCAGAAAATTTGTTATTACTGCTCACATTGGGCTGGCCATCTCATTGAGGGAAATCATCACATTTCTTTTCACATTGGTTTTTTACCTGATTCCTCCTTTTTTGGACAACATATAGAATAAAGTGAAAATTTGGGATGAGTATTTTAACACTATTAAACTCTTAGAAGGGAATATAATGAAATTAAATGTGGAACTTATAAATTACATGTATTTATTTTACTTATGAATTTCTAGGATTCAATGATTATTATCCATTATATATTTTCTATCATATATTATTATTAGTATTTTTTATTCCCATTATAACGGTTTGTAATGAGATTATGAATTTACAAAATCATATCCCCCAGGATTTCCAAACTAGGTGTACAGATAGACCTATTACCATGAACCATTTCCCAGTTGAGTCTATCTCAATGTGGTGTTTTCAGGTTTTATCCCTATGTACATCTGTGTTAGAGCCACATCCATTTGTAGTATCTAGAAGGATATATAATTTCTTGGTAAACCAATTAATCTATACTTTACCAATATTTCTAGATGTTCTCTTAAACGTATATTTATCATTAAAGATGTCATGAAATTTCTCTTATCATAATTCCAATAATATCTAAATTTTCCTTCGTCACCAACTATATCAACCCTACTTTTTATTACACGTTATTTTATTATATATTACATAAATATTACCCATAATACAACCCATAAGATCAATAATTATAGTGTATTTAGGAATTAAGTACAAACATAACAACTTAAAATAAGGAATAAAGCATCTTTATTGAAAGCCTCAATAATATGTCCATAATATTTGTTCATAATTAAAACATCATGGCATAACCTGGCGACATACATAAGAAAGGGGTGAGTTGTAAATCCTATTAAGGAAATAAACATGGGATGGAATAATTAAAATAATAAATATTATACAATAGGTGTATCAATGTGTTATAAAATGAGTTATAATAATAAAAATGAGCAATGATACATGATATATCCTGATAATCATAAAGGAAACATGGGAAATGAGGCAATAACTTAAAAACTACAAAATAAACATTAGTCCTGGATAACTGTCGAGGCATCATAATAGAAATTTTTTTGTCATTGATTAGGTCCAATCCAAAATACCATGAATAAATTATCATGATACTAAAACATTACCCAATTCATTGGTGTGTTACAAAATTTTGGGTGTTCTCTTCACATTCATATCACTCACATTTTTAAGAGCACTACAAGGATAATAAAACAAGGAATCATTTTCATCACTATTTATCCCATGATCAAGGAGTGTGGTATAAATACATATAACTCCAAAAAAAAATATTTATATGTTTATAAATTTAAAGTCTGTTTTATAAGAAAAGGGTATGGATATTCACTACACATTTTTTTCATTGGGAAAATCACCGAATTTTTTTTGCAGTATAATTTGGTTATATAAAAATTCATAAAAATGGTTTGATGAAACAAAATAGGGTATATAATCATTTAGAAAAAAAATGTAGAGCAATAGGGACAGGTAAAAACATATACCAATAATAGTAATTGGAAATATAAGTCACAAGATAATGAAAACTGTGAATAAAAAGGGGAGATAAAAGAACTCTTGCATTGAGAGTGTGACACCAAATTCGTTGGAGGAGCTTCATGATGGATTTGGGGAACTATAGGAGAACTCTAGAGAGGAGAGGTCATAGTAAGGACACGATTCAAGTATTTTTATAAAAGATAAATGGGGTCTTGGGTTGGATTATATAGGAAAGGAGTGGTTAATTCTTTATTATTTCTAAAAAATATTTTTTGGACACTATATAATAAAATAACCAAAACCAGAAACCATACCATGGTTCTTTCCCATGGTTTCTGAAAATGTGGTGTGGTTTTAATTATTTTATACCACCATTGTTTGAAATTAATAAAATAATGCCCTTTATGATGTGGAAGTTAGTCATACTCATAAAATATTTATTTTAAACCCATAAATTATATTATTGGTTTTGGAGTATTCATAAAGGGTTTACAGAATTAATAAAATCAATATAAAATAATATTATTTTAAAGGGAAAACATATATTTGGTTCTGGATATTCTTTATAGTATTTATTAAATAAATTTTCAGACATTATGATGTCATAATATAAACCTTATATTAATACTATATTTAATTTTTAATGGAATGTTCCACTGTCTCATAAAATTAAGAAAAATTCGCTATAAGATAATTATGATATTATGCTTCCAAAAATAATAATTATTTTATCATAAAAATTTTATAAACATATTATTTTTTAACATTTTAGATAATAACCCATAATTATTGAAAATGTTTTTTTATAATAATATTCTTCAAACCCTTATGAAAATTACATTTAACTTCATAAAAATTATATGATCATTTATTTTTTGTAAAAATATTTTAATAATTGTATTTTATTAAAATATTTTTTTCAAAAATAAATTATTTATTCTAAATAAATGTTTTAATTGTAATTTTTTTCTAATTAAAAATATAATTTGTTTTTATTGTATAAAAATAAAAGTAATTTATAAAGTAATAATAAAAAAGAAAATATGGACATTGTTGTATTGAAAATACATATAAATGTTATTAGGAACTAACTCATAATTCCATCTAAATAGGAACTCAATCCAATTCACCACTAACCTGAACATTGTTCTTGACCTCCATGGGCCGACAAAAATCATATGGGCATCAAGAATAATCATTGGGAATAATTTTTCCCTAGAAAGATTAAAATAACTAAGTACAATGTAGAAACATATATATATATATATATAAACACATCTATATAATTGTACAAAGAGAGACTATGAAATATATAACTAGAACATAATAACCAAAAACCCATCTTGGTGGTCCATAACCACCCACCATGTCCCAAGTCACACACCATTGGTCACCAGAGCATTAAGACCAACAATAAGATAATAAATGGGTAAAAACTCCAAATGGTAGAAGAAGATTTTGAGTTATAGAGATAAGTAGGATTCCGCCAAATATTCTCTATAGATACTTCATAATTATATTGAAATATTCTAAATGATGTGTACAAATAGTAGAGTTCAAAGATTAGGTTAAAATATAATTTAAAAAATTTAGAAATAATTTATCAAACTAATCCAATAAAACATGTCATTTCACCATTTAAAAATTAATTATTTTCATAAAATATTTGAAAAAAATTTCCCAAGCTAATGTAAAATAATCAGGTAAGGATGAGAATATTCCACTGAAATGGAATGATGAACACGAATTAATACAATAGATTCAAAATGAAAAATAACAATAAATTAAGCAAGTAATGCAACATCAGTTATAAATAGTTACATTGAAGTCTTTGATGCATCAAGTATAAAATATATGGATTCCATGGGTATAAACATTGAATTATAGTGAATCCACCTTAGAATAGCTAATCAGCTGACTAATTTTTGGGCATATATATACTATCTTTGGTCTACAAGAATCCAGTTTCATGCACACCCCCTTCTCTGGCCACACATCTATAGCTTATACCATTAACGTTCTCTGTGGGTCCACAAGAAGGGTGTGATTTATATAGTGAAACATATATCTAGGTTATGTCATCTAACTATCTAGGCTGACGTGATCAGTAAAAACAAAAAAATTAATGTAATTGAGTTACAAGGATCACAGGAGGATCAATATCAACAATTGGAAATTTCCATAATAACACTCTCACTCTCTCCCCCATTTAATTAAATGTAAATAATCACATTTTCAACACCCATAAATGGGAAGTACATGAATCAACAAATTTAAATTAAGACATTATGAAAATATAGGATCATTATAAATTAAAAAACAGTCCATCAATAATCATCAATTCAATTCAAATCCTTTAAAAATTTCAACATCTAAAGGGTTAATCATAACCACTTCCTTTACCAGATTAGCATTTCAATTCCAAATGGGACGTTAAAAAATCATTTATATCATAGAATCCCTAATTAATTTAAAATATTTATTACAATTTTAATATTATTCAACACATTTCAAAACATTGGTTTACATGATCATTCAATGTGAATAAATAATTTACATCAAATAACCCAAGAGAAACCATTCTAAAATAATGGTAAAATCATTAAAATAGGGTTTTTAAGAATTTAATAAATACATAAATTTGTAACTATTTAAAAAACATCAAATAGATAAATACATTTCGTTCAAATCAAAGAAATAAAATTTTATATATCAAAACACATGATAATGATACCAATTTCACCCATGTTTCCCTTAAACTAACATTGAAAATAAATCCAATCAAACATGGAAATTAAACTATTCAAAAAAGGTGATATATATATATATCTGGATTATATCCATTCAATTAATTTTATTCTTAATTCAAATAGAGAATAATAAAAAGAATATTTTATGAAGAATTAAATGAAACAATTTCATGGAAAATGTTTTTCAAATTACAAAACATGCATTTGTGAATTATTAAGCATCATAGAATCAAAAAATTAAAAAAATGTAAAGAAACATATACATGTAATATTAGAAATTTAAATACAGGTAATCTAATACATGTCACCACCATTGGAAATCACAAGATATTAAGATGAAAACTCTTTATATAATAGAAGATATCCTAGATTAAAAATTCCAAATAAATCAACAAAGATCCAATGAATCACAACACTATCATATCCCCTAGGAAAAAATAATCATGAGAAGGTAGCTCCAAGATTAAGAATAAATTAAATCATGAAAATATATTATCTATAAATCTATTGGCACTTCGATCTAACAATGGATGAGGTTTGGGTATACAAAATGAATCCACAGGGCTCCCAAAAGACAATGATTAAATTTTGGTTTGATTGGGATGCGTTTAGGGTTAATTAGGTCATTTTAAGTCATTAATTACAAATTATAAAACATCAATTACTATTCACGTGGTTTTTTGGGCACGGTTTCACGATTAGTACTAACAATGTGACTTAAACATGAAACATTTTACACTTAGGTTACACATGTAGTTTACCCATATACCAACCATGATACCAGGCTATACACATTGTTTACTCGGGCGCAAACCACGGACCCAGGATGCACGCATTGTTTATCTATGCTTAAACCTTCCACAAACCATAAAAAGGCCTAAAACCCCTCCAAAAGGTCTCTAGATAAATAACAATAACTGCCAAAAAATAGTTCTAACCATTGGGTACTAAAATCATTGGGTCAAAACAAATAAAAAACTAACGGGATGTTGCAACCTCCCTACTATTGGACATTTTTTCCTTTGAGAAAGAATGTAGTCTAAATGATAAGAAAATATGATAAAAGAATAACTCCATCACACATTTTGTGAGGTGACTGGCCCATGGTCCAAAATTTAGATTCTCCCAAAGGATAAAAACACACACAACTCCAAGATCAAAACACCATGGTCCTCAAATGTCTCTAAAGTAGAGAAAGATATGAAACATATCATTATTCTCCCCACTATTTAAATAGTCACAAGAATTGTGTAACATGAAAAAATTGTGTACCTTAAACCCAAAAAGCTTATTCATTAACTATTATGTAGGAGAAAATTAAAATATCTAACATACACAATCAAGGTAATAAACTAACAAGGATTTATACCCTAGGTATATACTCGATAGTAACCTAAGATTTTTTAATATGAACCTCATATCTTGAGGATATTATCAAATAAAATACTAGAACCACTCTTTTATTTTTCTATCAAAGATTTAAATCATCCTAGTAAGCCATGCACACTCCCAATGTCTATCCAATTCCAAATAGAATGATCTCACACAAATAGGATAATGCACATTAGAGAATTATTCTCTTTTGAGGAAGATCATTCAGCATATCAATATTTTGCTTTAACTACTATGTTATAATAAGAATAACCCAAAGGAACAACAAACACATTCTCAAGAAATTAAACCATTATTACATTATCAATCTAAATATTACTTAAACAAAGGTTTATAGGGTATCAACCACAATAATACTGAAACAAAATGTTTCTAATTACAGAGATGCAACAAAATACAATATCAAACATTTTTTTACATTCACATTAGAAAAAAAGAAATGATTAATAGTTTTCATTGAAAACTGGAATCTCCTCCACAACATGAAATTATTCACTCCATGTCCAATGAATGGAGTCTCATTATAATGAATAATTTAGTTCCCTAAATACAGGATCTGATATTCTTAACTAAGGTTTCACTTTCCATTTGTACAGAATAGGAAAACTTTTTAGGTGACCAAAATAGTCACAATATCCACAATCCATTATAGATTTCAAAAATAATCTCTTTAGATGAATTGTTGATCCACACTAGAAACACATGATAGTCCTCCTATTTTACTGAGAAAACTAAACATCCTCAATTAGGAATGTATAATTTATATATTCCTGTTGTTTTTCTAGATCCACACTAGATAAAAAGGCCATTTTAAGCTTCATTGGATAAGAGATAAAACATTATATAGGCATTGAGGTTAAAAGTTCTGGGTAAAGACCTTTTATAAAATAGAAAGACTTACAAAATTCATTACCAACAAGTCCATGTACGAAATATGGGGAATGTGCGAACTTCATTTCATACATCGCAACTAATAGATCATCTTCATTGAAACTCTAGAATTTGAAAACATTAACCTTCATCAATTCCTTAAGATATTTCCAGGACAATATTTCATGCATACCATTGGTAATCACAACCTGTCATCATTATTAGATTGTTCTCTAAAATAATGAAAATATATTATTGTGATTCAAAGATTCATGGGGCTTGAAAGTATCAAAGATCACATAAACATCTTAAAGCCACAATACTACCTCAAGAGAACCTCATTCACCTATTTAATATTGTGGATGACAACACAATAATTCTAGGATGGGGTTGAAAGGTTGGAAATTCGTCTGTTCTACCTCATGATATAGGTTCTGGGTGTGTTTGTTGACAAGGGATTATACTAATATAAAATGTGAAGAACTACCCTAAGTACTTGACCATTGGACCAACATTCTATCCTTCTTAATGGAATATTTGTGAGGCATTTTGGAACATAAAAAACATAGGTATATCAAACTAAGCATCAAATAACACTAAAAAACAACATAGATGTTTTTATGAAAATTCACAACCCACTTTAATCAAAACATCATTGATTTAATTAAAAATAGATTTATCCATTTATAAAATATTACTCATTCTTATAATGTTAATAAATATTGTTATAAATCAATCATTGTTTCTAATACCCTTTAATAACACTTGTAAATTATTCCATGTTTTCAATGTCATTAATCTCATTTTCCAATTATCAAAACCATTATTGTTTTAAATCCATCACTAACCAAAATTCATTCTTAAAAAAAAATTTATCACGTCACATATGAGTATTTGATAATTATTTTTTCAATCCAATCACTTCATAAAAATCACTTTATTTCATTGAAAAAATTTATCAATGAACATTAAAAAACTCATTTTATGAAAAAATTTTGTATTCATAAGGGGTTAATTTTTTTCATAGTAGATTATATATGAAATAACCAAATATGAAAATGAAATAAGCCACATCCAAAACGCACATAACCAACAAAAGATAAGTGAATGAATTGTAATAAAATGGATAAATTTTCACGAAATGAACCATTTTAGAATTGAAAAAATTATTGGTCGTATGGGCTGGTAAACAACACACCAACCTCACCACTGTTTATGGATGGTTTTCCAAATTTTTTCACACTAATTCCTCATAGTATACCAGACCCTAAGAACATGTTCCCACTATGTTCATCCTTCCATTCTGATCAAAAAACCCATAATAGATTACCTAAATCAAGGATAGTATCATTGGAAATCTAAATATAATTTTTTATTTGAAAAACAATATCTCCAAATAAAGACTTGACTCATAACATCCTTGATAACTCAGTTCTCATCATGATGTGGTGGTGATCACAACCCTTCTCACGATTTACCTCTTGAGTCCTGACAAAATATTAATCTTTTTTACCATGGCTCACCCCCATGTTATCCTAAAGTTTTCACATAGAATTATTTTCCTTTAATTAAATAACCTAGATGATACCATTTGTTACTAACCAGCCCAAAATACCATCTAAACTGGTACCTGAGCCAATTTACCCCTAAATCATAGAACGTTATCGATCTATATGGGGCAAGGACAAGCACCTAGGAATAAAAAAAATAAAAAATAGGAAGTATTTCTCCCTAAAAATGATTAAATTAATAGAGTAATTTTAGGAAACATCAGATAATATATATCACTCAATACATATATATCATAGTAAATAGAGACAAAAATAAAATGAAAACAAAATATAATAACCAAGACTGGCATCCTAGTGTTACATGACAACCCACTTTGTCACAATTAACCGAACCTTGGTCACCAAATCCTGAATACCTTCTATAAGATAATAAAGGGATACAATAACCAGAAGGTACAAGAAGAGTGTTATCTAATGATCCAAATAGGATATCACCATATATTTTATATGTTTACTTAAAGGTAGTTAAAATATTCTAAAATATGAGTATAAGTTAGAGATTATAATGATTGGTTTAAAAATATAATTTTATATATTTAAAAAACATTTATCAAACTAAAACTATAAGACTATCCAGTTCATCAATTTTAAACAACACATTTTGTTGAAAATTATTGAAACCCATTTCTTAAGATAAATTAAATAATAAATAAAAGATGAGAATATGAACCCTGTATTGAAAGATGAATAATAGTCAATACAATAGAGTCAAGGATCATTATAATAATAAATGAAGCAAGCTAGGAAACTCTAGTCCCAAATAGTAACAACATTATATATCGACTATAAAATATATTTATGTAATGGGTACATCCTAGTAATGATAGTGTGTGCATCCCAAAATATATAATCAAATGAATAATTACCAGACTTACTTATTTTCTCACGGGTACAAAGTAAAATAGTTGCACACACACTATCTTCTTGACCACATGTTCATAACCTAATACTTTCATATTCTGTATGGATCCACTGTAAGGGTGAGAGTATGCTAGTGATCCATATATCTAATTTATCCTATCTAACTATTCAGGTACACCTGACTAGTCTAAATAGGTGATTGATGTTATATATTTATAGGGATCACTCAGGGATCCTTATCAAACATGAGAAACCGCCCTAATAACAAATCACACTCTCACACCTAATTTCCTCAAATTAAAAAAAAATCCATTTTTCAACACCCAACATTAGGAAGTATAAGAATAAATAGTTACATTAATATATTATCTGAATATAGGATCATCATAAAGATAAAATTGGGCCATCAATGATCATCAATTCAATCAAATACTTTAAAAAAATCAATATCCAAAAAGGTTAATCCTACCAACTTCCATTCAAAAATCATCATTTCAATTGATAACTGGCCTTTAAAAGAATAATTTATTTCAAAGAATCCAAAAACAATTTAAATGATGTATTGTAATTTTTAAAATATTTTATACATTCCAAAACATGGGTTTACAGCCTCCAATCCCCCCCCCATCCATGTAAATAATTCATTTATTTGGAATAACCTAAAAGAAAATATTCCAAAACAATTTTAAAATAAATTGAAGAGATTTCATGGATATTTAGTAAATTCATCCTTTGGTAACTATTTAAAAAGAAACAAATAGTTCAATTCATTTAATTCAAATCATGGAATTACATTATATAAGTAAACACCCAGTCCAAATCCCTCAATTTCACTAAAATATCATTTAAAATTTATTTGAAAAAAATCCAAATAAACTTTTCATTTAAATAATTCATAAAAATTTGACAGATAACAATACTATATCCATTTAATTAGTGTCATCTTCAATTAAATTTTAACTTTGTCAATGAATATTTTAGGAGGGATTAAATAAAAAAATAATAGAATATGTTTTAGTAATTAGAAAATATTCTTCTTTCAATTGTCAAGCCACAAAGAATCAAAAAATGAAGAAAATAATAGAAATAACTATTTGGAATATTATGAATCCCACTATAGTTAATTGAAGGTGTCTTACCTCTATTGGCGATCACCAGATCTGAAGAAGATATATCTTAATATGATAAAAGATATCATACATCTACAATTCTATATAAATCAAAAAAAATCCAATAAATCAAAAAGATATCATATCCTCTAGAAAAAAAGAATCTAGAGGATATGAGATATTCATTATTAAAAAGAAAATCACTCATTTAAAGATATGATATCTACTTCTAAGAGTGCTTCGATCCACCAAGAGATGTGGTTTAGGGAGTCAAAATGCATCTAGATGGATCCCAAAAGAAAATTAATCTTTGTATGTTTGAGTTTGACGAGTTCAGGGTCAATTAGGTCAGTTTTGGGACATTAATAACAATTTGGGAACTTTAATTTCCATTTTTATAGTTTCTTAGGCTATATCACATGGTTAGTACCAACCATGTGACCTAATCATGAAATATTACACACATAGGCTTCACACTTGGTTTAACCATGTAAAAACCATGAAATTGGTCTTCACACATTGTTGAAGCATGCGTAAACCATATAACTAAGTTGTAAATTTTTTTAACCATGCACAGACCATGTGTCAACCATGAAAAGGCCCAGAAACCTTCCAAATGGATTCGGTAAAATACCTTAACCAAACAGAAAAGTGTTCTAATCATTGTATAATCAAATAAATGGGTCAAAACACATAAAAAAGTAACTGGATGTTACAAAAATTTAAATTATGATGGTCTTGATACATATCACTTTAATGCACTAGAAAACAACCTCAGTCTTAGGGTCGTGATGGTGAGACATTCATGGGATGGTTCAATTTACATGGTTTTGTTCATGGCCTTGATATTCTTAAAATTCTCACATAAATGGTTTTTCTCATTCTTTTGTTATTTGATCATGTTTTGGGTTTGGATATGGGAAATTACCATTTTTATTTTCTCCTATGGAATCTCTAATTAGTGGGCTTCATAGGGTTCAATCCTAATGTTCAAGGGAATCACTTCCTTTGTCTATTTCAATTGGATTTTTAAAATTCCAGATTTATACTAATAGGGATATCACTATTACAAGGGTATATTATTTATGGTAATGATTATTAATAAATTTTTAAATATAGTATGATATAATAAATCAAAGGAAGTGCTTGTTTTTTCTATATCTACAATATATATTATTGTATTTTTTTAAATTTCATGGGTAATTTTATTTATGACATTTTGGGGCATTGTAATGTAAATTATTTTCTAAATTTTGTCACTAATAATGGTATATCTATGGATATAACCAAAATAGAGGCAATAGAATGATGGATAAGGAAAATATATATGATAAAAATTTGTGGTTTCTATAGATTATTTTGTTACTATTATCTATTTGTGAGAAAAATTTCATGATAGTCAAACCCACTAACAATGATTAATCAGAAGGGACATATATTTTTATGGACCTATTCATGAGAAGAAATATTAAATAATATAAATAATTATCAAATAACTTCACCTATGCTCACATTACCCACCATTGGGAAAGGTTGGTATACAATGATTTTTCAAAAATGGATTAGGTTGTGCATTCTTGCATGATAACAATGTTATAACATTTTATTCCTTCTAATTAATGACCCATGATTGTAACTATTCAATATAGGATCAATAATTGGCTGAATTTATTCTTAAATTGAATATTTGGAAACATTATCTATATAAAGAAAATTGTGACATAGGTCAAATAATCCTAATGTATATATTCATAAAAAATGAGATTAATGTGTTCTAAAGAAGGTGGTTATAGATAATAAAGGACTGAGATTGTTTAATTGATTATCATCCTGGGAAGGTGAACAAAGTAGAAAATGATTTGGGTAGAAAGGATCCTACAACCCTATCCAATATTAAAATTGCAATGGATCCAATCTCCATGTACATGCTAAGGATAGGCATGGGAATAATAAATGGATATTTCACTTAACCTTCTCAAATACCATCTTAAACAATCATACCGGAGAGGATCAAAGAGTCAATAAAATATTATGTTATTTAATATAAGAATATAGTGAATATTCTGAAGTTAAAATTTGTAGTGAATGGAGTTATAAATTTTTTAAACCAGATACGTGTCCCACAAAAACTATAACCAAATAGGTATATTATGTATGATTCACCAAGATCTTTTTCTCTATTTTTCTAGGATTCACTAAGATTTATATATATTTTATGAAATATTTCTTATGGGATAACACATAGATGGATATTGAGTAATTTACATCTTGATGCTTGTTATGCCAACATGTCAAGGTGGAATTAAAAACACATCAGGGTATGAACAAACCATTTCCCATTATAGTATGTAAATGGAAAAACATAACTATGGACTTCATCATAAGACTCCCCATGAAGCCTCAAGGAAATAATTCCATATCGGTGGTAGTTGGTTTCCTAAAACTTTTGGCATATTTCACTACTATCGTGAAATATTTCTATATTGACTAACATAGAAAGGTACACAAAAGAAGAGTGATAAGACTTAATGGATTTACACTCACTATTATATATAATTGAGATCCAAGCATTACATTGACATTTTGGGGAAGACTTCAACAAGAATTTGATACCAAAATAAAATTCAACATTTCTTATCACTGATAGATTGATGGTCAGTCTGAAATAACCATTCAAACTTAGGATGATATAATGAGATCATGCTCAATATATTTACAAAAAATTTTAATCAAAACATTCCACTAGTATTGTTTTTAATATAGAATTAAAATAGAACCTTAGGGGGATCTATATGAGAAGAGGTCTTAGACTCCAACATTCTAGGATGATGTTTGAGGGAAGAAGCTAATGGGACATGATCATATCCAAGAAAAGATAAGGAAAGTTCAAAACATTCAACATCACATGAAATCTACACATAGTCAACAAAAAATCAATTCAGAAAATCATTGATGATACCAAGAGTTTGTGGTTAAAGACATAGTGTTATTTAATATTAAATTTTGGAATAAAATCATTAGATTTGGGAATAAGGTAGAGCATAGTCCTACATACATCATCCACTTTGAGATCATTGATCACATCAGAACAAAGCCTCATTGACTAGCATTATACCCTAACCTATATCAAGTATATGATGTGTTCCGTATATCCCCGTTGAAAAATAACCAATGAGATCCCTAAAATGTACTAAATCTGTAGGTGGTACCATTGGATAATGATCTTTAATATAAGGAACTAGGGATGAAGATCTTAGATTATAAAGGCAAGGTTCGATGAAACATGAAAACTCACATGGTCAAAGTGTTGTGGAGAAACCAAACGATTAACGAAGTGACATGGGAACCCAAAGAGGTGATAAAAAATAAGTACTCTAATATATTATAATATTTGAAATAAATATTTTGAGGGTGATATTTATGAAGTGTTGAAGAAAGAAATGTCTTAAAATTTTATAAATGGAATTCCCTTTTCAAATGAGTGAATAACTTATTTAGAAATGGAATTATAGATAACACATACACTAATTTGGATATTTTAGACCATTAAATTGTATATAAAATTTTAAATACAATTAATAATAATAATCATTTATAATATATCCATTTTATGGTATCCATTAATATTATTACATTAAGGGTTATGATAAATTTCATTTAACACGTAAGAAAGAAGTAATAACCTTGACTAATAGGATTGTAATATTTTAAGCCCATTTAACAGAGCATGCAAGGGATATAGAAACACATGAATTTTAACATTAAAAATCCAAAAACAATATTCATCAAATTAATAATATGTGAACTAATTAAAAAAATAAGTTAAAAATCATTATGATCAAATACTAAACCATGTTCACCAAACCACCATATGAAAAAATTACCATCATACACCTTACCATTAGTTAATTCACTAGTTTAATAAAGGTAAATGTATATTGACCATAACATTGTGAATTTTTATATTTTATTATAATAAAATATTGATTATAATTATTTATTTTTAGTATTAATTATTAGTGATTAATTATTGAGATTGATAAAAACAAGGTTTTAATACAAAAAAACTCGAATACTATTTTTGGGTAAAATATAATTTCAATCAAAACACTCCTTTTGATGAATTAATGGTTTTCTTAATAAATGATATTTTAATAAAATATATTATTAAATAATATTTATTAAATATAATAGATAATTTAATTTTATAGAGTAAAAAAATTATAAGGGTCAGCAAACTATTATTATCAAAAAAAAAATATTATTCATTGAATGGATTTATTTAAATTTATAATATAAATTTTCATATTCATTGATTTTTTTAATAAAATAAATATATTTTTCTAATCTAAAACATTTAAATTTTTCAATAATGAATTCCTCATAATTTTGAGAGACAGTTACATTTTTTGTAAAAGATTAAATATCGTATAAATATATTATTTGTATTATAGTATCATAAAGACAAAAAATTATGTAATACATTACATAAAATATATCAATCGCCAAAGATATATTTATCTTTTAAAATAATGTTTTTTAGTTTTTTATATATTTTATAAATCCATATTGAATTTTCCAAAGCATATATTATATTGTATGGTTTTAAAATCAATTATTTATAAATATAACTCACTTCCTCATCAATAAGGGAATTATTTTAATATTTTTGGTTATTGGATTTATAAAATAACTATTGAAATCAACTTTTTTCAAAAAAAACATTAATAAAAATCTTGGCACGGATTGTTATGTTGATATGGTTTTCATATAAATACTAAAACCAATGTTTGGAAATTAATAGAGAATAATCATATATTTTTCTATATAATACCATCAAATAACTCATTCAAAATATCTCAAAACCCTTAGAGTAAGAAACTCATATGAATTTCTCACTATATTTCCTCCCAATGTTTCCCCAATCACATAATAAGCTTCTCACAACCTTTTATAATCACCCTCTCAAGGTAAGGGCGGCTCTTCTACTTCTCATTACTCATGTACCTTCTTCAAATTATTCCTTTTTTAGTTTCTCCTGTAATGATATGTTTTCACACATACCACATACTATTAAGATTGGTTTCAAGTGATTAAGTACCCCTTTCACTCTCATTTAACTCTTCCATGAATCTTTATATACTCAAATTGTGAAACTGAAATTATCCTATCATTTTACATGAAAATAATTTGTGTACTGAATAACCATCTCTATTTCCACTCAAGATTATTCAACTAGTTTTAACTATAGTTCATTGATTATGTATTTACATTTATATAACCCAAAACCCTTAATCATGGGGTTAATACTGATTTAATATATCCTCATGTTTTTTTCTATATTGAACATTTATGAAAGTACATGATATGAATGTGACAGGTGTGTTTAGAATTATATATCCCTCCAAAGTATTAAGTAATTCTTTTATAACATGATATTTCATGCATGGAGAATGGGATGCTATCATAATTATACTATGATAACATTTTAGGGTGGTTATACTTAATTAAGACATGTGTCTTGTTTCATGTTTATGCCACATTCCCATGTTACATATATGCTTTCATGTCATATGATACCTCATTCTTCAAGATTATTATTACTAACCATCTTATGTTACCTTCATATTCCTGTTATCTCATATTTATTGCTTTACCATATCATGTTATCTTTTATTCCCTTACATGGCTTTATATCACACCCATTTCTTATGTATATCTTTAGATTATCCTTGGTAATTTTTCACGAATGATAAATTTTGTTGATCATGTTAATGAAATTTTTAATAATATTATTATATTTCTATTTAAATTTGTTATTAAATGTTCTTAATTTAATAAACACACTATAAATCATGATATTCAAGGATTTTTTTTTATTTTTACCTATTTGTATGAAATCGTGAATTACGGTGTATTAATGATATTGGTTGTCCTACATAGACTTTAGTAGAAATGAAGAAATTTTTTGATGTGTTGTCAAGGTGGAAATGGGGATTGGATTTATCCATCAATATCCTGGTTTTGATAATAAAAGATATATATATAATTCAAAATAAATCCAAAAATACATTAATAGAAGAATATTATCCTTCCATTATGTTATAAGTGTGGAAGGAAACATGGAGGAAATTCTCTTTGGGGAAATGGTAAAAGTTCAATGTGTGGAATGAAAGGAAATCATGAAATCATAATTAAAACTGATGGGAATTATTTTTTTTAATGTTGTAAATAGAGTGAAATTTCAATAGTATGCACCACCCACACTCAAGTGTTTCATATATAAAGACTATGTGCATTATGCTTACCAGTTCTCAAATATGATATTTAATTATGATGATGATGATTGATTTTAGAAACAGTTCAATCCCAATGATAAATCGAAATCTCAAGTAATCACTATTTCTAATTAAGGGAATAATAACCACATTTATAAAAGTACACTTAACATCAACATTATAATTACTAATGTCTTGTTTGAATATGGATCTAACCACTCTTTTATATATAAATAATTTTCTAATGGTATCAAAACACTACCCCAATGAATAAAAATTTAATTAGTAGTGAAAATCACTACTGGTGAAATGATCCAATCATAAGTCTATGATTCTTCTCTGGTTAAATTTTATGGGAAAGTGCTTCTATAATATCTAATTATTCTCCCTCTTAAATTTGATGTTATATTAGCCATTTATTTTATTTATCTACATAGATACCACCTCAATTTCAAATGAAGGGAAGTTGTGTTTGATATTCCAAGCCAACAATTTATTTTATATCATTACAATGATATATATGAACAAAAAATGGAAACCACATCTATTTTATAGGTCTTTACTACCATTAAAAGGGGTGTTAATCACAAATTATTGGGTATAAACATTACATTGGTGAAATTACTATTATGCAGGATTTTTTTTGTTGTCTTTCCAAAAGAGTTTCTTAGTCTTCCGCAGAATCATGAAGTTTAGTTCTCAATAGAACTCATATATGGTGCTACTCCTATTTCAAATACTCTCTATAGAATAACCTTTATTGAGTTGAAGTAATTTATGAAGAAACTCTTGTATAATATTGACAAGGGATTCATTTTTATAAGTGTGTCACCTAATAGTGAACCCACAATTTTAGTTAAAATAAATAAAGATCAATTAAAATCTATAGTGATTATCAAGAAATAAAAAAGATCACAATCAAGAACAAGTATCCTTTACCCCTTATTGATGACTTCTTTGATCAACTAAGTGGATAAAAACACTTTTTCAATGATGATATTAATTATTTATATTATCAATTGAGGGTTAGTAAAGTGTATATACCCAATACACCATTCCATGAAAGCTATGGACATTATGAATATATAGTGATTCTATTTGGTATTACTAATGCCCTAGATTTCATTATGTGTTTAATGAATAGTGTCTTAAGAAATTAAATTGATCAGTTTCTGATAGTCCTTATGGAAGATATTATTATAAACTCAATGAGAAATGAATAGTATTTAGATCACTTGTTAATTGGGCTAAAGACCCAGCGGAAGGATAAGTTGTCTAAAAAATTTACCAACTGTGAATTTTTGCAACAAAATTTTTCATTTTTAAGTCATATAATCTCAGGAGAGGATATATCTATGGATCTATAAAATAACAAAATTTTTTAAAATATCTCTTGACTAACCACTATCACTAAGATCAAGAGTTTTCTTATTTGAGTTAGATATTATCAATTCTTTGTGGATAGTTTCTGACAATTTTTAAATTCAATCATCAAGTTAACTCAGAATTGAGCCACGTTCCTTCAAATAAATGAATGTGGGGAACCATTCAAGGAACTGAGGTGAAGGTTAATTAGTGCACCTATAATTTCATTAACCTATAGTGAGGATGATTTATTAATCTTTAGTGATGCATTGAATTTAGAATGAGGATGAATTCTAACATAGAATGATATGGTTATAGCTTCTGCCTCATGAAAATTTATGGTTCATGAGAAAAATTGTCCATCTTAATATTTAGAGTTAGTTGCGGTATTTTTTACATTAAGGATATAGATTCATTGTATTTATATAGAAATATGTGATATATATCTATATTTAAATATCATGAGATATTAAATTATATATTCACTCCAAAAGAGATTAATATGAGCCATAGAAGATGGTTGGATCTGGAAATCCATAAGGAAAGGGAGAAATCATATCTTTCTCAAATGAGTGTTCAGCCATCTATCTATGTGGTTATTAACGAGGTGAATTAGGAAGATTTGCAACTATAAAAGAGGTTCAAAAAATATTCTTCAGTTTTACCTTGATTATGACATAATGTTATGGTTAAAAAATCATGTGTGAATCCCATCAATACTATATTTAAAGGATTTGTTGGATGAAGATCATAGGTCATAATTATCTAATCATCCTAGAATAATGAATATTTATAGAGATAAAAGACATAATTTCTATTTGGGAAATAAGAAGAGGCCTATTGTAGAATATGTATCCCGATTCTTGGTTTCTCATCCTGTTAATGTTGACAGACAAAATTCAAAGGCAATTTTCAAACCATTACCAATAATAAAGTGTAAATAGGGAAACATCACCTTATTTTTTATTGTCTATATCCTCAATACAATTAGTGGATATAATTACATTTCTTTTTAGTCAATCCACTTATAAGATTAGTATGCTTCATTGGTATTATAGAATAATTTTCACTTGATCAGTTTTCTAGAATGTACACTATTATATTATTAGGAACTGAGGTTTACCTCAATGTTCTAACCAAGAAACTTTCTTCTTCATCATATAATGATGCGGTTAATAATATATTACCATCCTCAGTTATATGGTGAGTCTAAGAGAACTATTCAAACCCTTTATAATGTTTTGATATCTTTTTCTCTATACTTAAAAGGAGGTTGGGATCAAAACCTTCCTCTTGCTGAGTTTTTTACGACAATAGAAATCACTCAGGAATTCATATGGATCCTTTTGAATCCTAATATGGATTGAAGATTAGAAATTAAAAATACTAGAATGATGTTGGAGAAAGAGATGTATTGGTACTTGATCTTGCTAATGAAATGTCATAGAATGTTAAATCCATTTAGCAACACATATTGGCATCAAAAGTTTAATAGATTAGTTATACTAATAATCATCGAGGATGTTTGGAGTTTGATGTTGTTGACAAGGGGTTTATATGAATTTATACATGGAATAAGGTTTTTAGATTTATGAATAATGGAAATATGATCCCTTGGTATATTTTTCCCCTCTATATTATTGACCTAATCGGGATGGTACATTATTGTTTGGTGTTACCACTAAACCTCTATCGTTTTCTTGATGTGTTCCATGTATCTCTCATGAGAAAGTACATACCTAATATTTCACATTAATTGAAATGATAGGTAATAACACTTGAGAAATATCACTATTATTATGAAAAATTTATAGACAATATCAATCATAGGGATAAATTCCTACAAAGGAGACCACTAACCAGGTCAAAATATTTTGTGAAACAACTAATTTTAGGAAATTATATGGGAACCTTTGGATACAATGATGTATATGAATTCATATATATATATATCAGAGTGAAAAATATTTTATGGAGAAATTTATTTTAAGGAGGATATAATTTAACTCCTTAAGTTCTTACCAAATTTTTTTCTTTCTTTTGAATTTAATTTTTTTGAAAGTTTGTGTTTCATATAACACCGAGTTTTAATTAATCCTAATATACTATTAAAATATAACTATTTAATTGGATAGTTATCTCATAGTTTTTTGATTATTTAGTCTGAATAAGAATAAATAAATTATAAAAATTAATGTTTTACATATTTAAAAAATTAATTCATTGATTTTTAATTGATTATAAATGAAAATGAAAACCAATTGGAAATAAAGGAGATGTTTTTTTTTTGAAAAAATAGTTCTCATGCAGAAATTATGATCCTATATTAATAAATTAAATTTATCACTATTTGTGTATTATTTTAAGTAAATATTTGTATTATATATTCAAAAAAAAAATTTATCATTCATAAAATACTTTTTTAGGCATAGGATAAGAATAAATCAATATTTATGCATATAAATGTATTTTTCTAAAAAATAGTTTCATGAAATTTTACATACTAATTTTTAAATCAATTATCAAACTTTTAGACAAAAATTTGAATAATTAAATTATTTTTTAAAATAAAACAGTATAAATTACCACAAATTATATTTTTTATAATTTTCAAAAATGTTTAATTTTTCAATGAATAGTGAAAAATACTATTTTTTTATTAAAAATAATCCTCCCATTTAATAAACATAAATGTTAAAATTATTTTTTAAAATACTTTTAAAATATAAAATAGTAAAAAATATATTATTATTAATCAAATTTTGTTTAATTTAATCAATTTTATGTTGACTCTTGAAAAAAAAATATCAATTTATACATAAAAATTATTTCATTTAAAATCCACTTTTTTACGTGTTTGCAGGATTAATTTTAAATAAAATTATACCAATTATATGAATTAAATTTAATATTATTGATTAGATGATTATAATTTTTTTAATTTATATTGGTAATGTGCTCAACTTAAATTTAGGGCATACTGAATAGTAAAAATACTAAAAATCATTACCATAGTTAAGGTTAATACAACATTACTATGTGTTAAACTAATGTGGTAAGGGTTAAAATGAACTAATTTTTTTCTAATTAATATTTGATAGAAATTTTTAGACCTTATATCATGTGATTTTTTTCATTAGCCCATTTTTAACCTCTTTTCAATTAATATGACATCAAATTATTGAAAAATATTGAATATTTTTAAGTGTACCACTCACATTAATTATAGAAAAACACCTCCTCTTCTCTTTTCTTCATACTTCAAAATACCATTGGTTCAAAAAATACCATAAAAAATATATTCCTTACTTACCATAAAACTTCATATATTCCTTTATTTTATATTCAAACCCCCTAATATACTTTTTAGTGTAATCTTAAAGAGGATGTCTGAAAACGATGTATCATTCTTAACGAGAATTTTTATATTATTTATTCTTCCACATCCTTCAATTATTCTTAAAATATAATGAAATAACAAAATAATTGTAATAAATATACTATGATTTTCTTATATTAATATAATAACCAATATATGTATCCTCTTCCATCAAATTATATATGAACCCATCGATTGTTTGTTTGGTGGAATATCACCTTGTGAACCGATGTAATTTTTTTCCGTCACATCCTCTCACTATTGGATATAATGTTGGATTTCAAGTAATTATATGATATTTATGACAGAATTATACTTATTTTATTATAATATTTCTTCTAAATTATTACATTGCAATTAAATGAATAATTATAACATCACTCATGTGTACTTGTGGACTATTGCTTCCACGAATTGATCTGGTACATTTTTCATTTTATTTTTACACTGATAGTATTAAGGATATATTTATTGAATATATATTATATAAAATATATAAAAATTATTATATAGTGGTGAATTATTATTTACCGTTTCTTAATTCCATACATTATAAAATGGAAAAAGTGTTGTTGCGTACGCATGGCCTACCCAAATCATTATTTGTATTTTGGAAATATAATCAGCTTTACTAATTAAGTAGGAACAATTTAAAAAAACAACCAAAAATTCATATCGAAAAATTTTACATATCAATGGTGATAATTTATTGAATCAAGACCCATCTTATAGTTTTACCCAATTAAGCATGATCGAGATAAATCATCTATCTTCGAAAAGGAAAGTTAACAAAACAACCATAATCAAGTAGACAATTTTCCTAGGAATTCAACAACTCTAAACAGAACAGAATTAGAAAAAATTATAATAAAAACATAAAAATATAAACCAAATACTTCCCTTTGTGACTATAATATGGTGGATAACACCATAACCACCAAACAATAAAAATTATGTCATAATAAATAGGTAAGAAATATTCAAATATTAGAAATGTAAAATGAAATAAACACGAATTCAATTAGAAAATACCCCCAATACATCACTTAATTTTGTAGAAACTAAAATAATATCACAATAACAAAAAAATTCAACAATAAAGATAAAATCCATCATTTAATTAATTCCACCTGAATCTTGTATTAATTGAAGAAGAAGAAAACATTGGCCATCAAGGCTTCCCAACTAGGTCATCCTAGTTTGTCCATGCTAAGATTGTAATATCCTTTTCTAGGTGAGAGTCAACATACCTCTATAACATGATAGAACTAATGTAATTCAAATAAAGAAATTATACCATGTCAAACGAATGACCAAAATCCAGGAACAATATAATAATTTTAGAGGTATAATTTGCCATATGTTCTAGGATAATATTATCTGAATAGATTTCCTGATATATTCTATTCCACTCTATAGAAGCCAAATAATCCAAACAAAAATTTTTCATCTTTATTTTTCCATTTTGTGTATGTTTGAACATACTAAACTTTTCTAGTCTTTAAATTGAAAACCAGTGTTCTCAAAGACGCTCATTTATTCCAACCTTCTAATAGTTCACCCACCATTATGGTGTTGGAGACTAAGAGAACCATTGAGGTCAATGTTTCCACAATTATTGTTTCATTATCTCTTGGTGGGACACCAAGATTCCCCACTGATCTAGTCAATATAGGTTTGGGAAGGTATTAATATTATTTATTATTCTTTGT
Source organism: Viscum album (assembly GCA_963277665.1). Lineage (NCBI taxonomy): Eukaryota > Viridiplantae > Streptophyta > Magnoliopsida > Santalales > Viscaceae > Viscum > Viscum album. The sequence goes on from OY728132.1 coordinate 1,799,671,851, forward strand.
ATTCATCTTGGCAGGGGCTGAAAAGTCCTCAGAATCCATAAAATCTTTTTCCCTTTTATTCATGGATAAATAGAAAAGGTATTTTATAATATAATCCTCTTCTGATTATGGTGTAGAGGTATTACCATTATTCAGATCTCTTCCTTTAGTGAGATCATCTTATAGAGAAAAATGTATATACATCCCCTGATCAATATCATGAACCTATAAATTCTTATATATCTTTCTAGATCTTTCTAATTTCCAACATTTTTCTACATTGGGGTCAGGATGACATTTCTTATGGGTCCAAATTGATTGAACAATTGGGTCCTTTGGATTCAATCAAATCTATGATGCACATTTGGACATACATTTTCTATTCCCTTAATTTACTTCTTTTTGAGGGGACTCAACACCACTCCTTAGATGTCTCTTAATATGAATTAACCCCTATCCATATGAACACTATCCAAAATAACATGATTGCATTGATCATTCTTATTCTTAGGTTCATCATGTTTTCTTTCCAAATTTGATAGAAGAACTGTAAAAATTAAAACTATTATAGGATCCCCTTTATCCTACAGAATGTCCTTCCAAACTATAATGATGGGTCATCTTAAAGGAATACACCATACATAAGAGGAGGGACCCTTACCCAGAAGTAATGGAACACTATATCATTGATCACCACCCCACCCTATGAGACACTATTAACCTGCTATGGGTTGGATCCTTCCTATCAACCAAACTAGAACTCAGTCTATAAATCAACCATATGTTAGGTATTATGTTTGGAATCACCAAATTTCTACAACCTCGCAAACTTTACAATCCTTTTTCACTTCCACCAGACGAGAAACATTTTTGTTCTCCAAAAATTGAAACCATGTTGTACATATCAACCGCATGATCTTTTTGACAATAGCTAAAACAAAAAGGAGGCCCCGCTTTATAAACCACCTATTACATGAAACAATAGACTCCTATAATATGGATTTAAATGAAATCAATGAGATATTTTGTTAAATAAAATTCCACACATATATAGGAATAAAAATAATGTTGCAATGATGTAAAATGTGGATGAAAACATAATAATATACCAAAATCATTTCAAACAATTCTCAAGATTGAGGGATTGATAAAAGATGGTGAAAACACTAAAAGTGAACTCAAACCATAGCTGAAGGAGGATCCTAGACCATGTGATAGTCGATCAAGCATCTACATAAGATTAATATTAATGGATTGAATTAACAAAATTTTCATGACCACACCTTCATAAAAGCGTCCTCCTCATGGAAAAATAAAATGAAACTCCTTAAATGAAGAATACTAATCGATACATAGTGCTTTAAACATGAATCTATCCATACATATATTATGAATATATTTTTTAAAAAATAAAAAACTAAATTGATAAATTGGATCCAATGAAATCCAATTTAATGTCAGTGATATTTCTAAGTAGAGAATATCTATCTTGGGAAGACCCTCCGAGGGCCCAGGAACCTTTGGGCCTATATCGATGGATGATATCTATAAACACCAAGCCTGAGAATAAAGATAAAGCTAAGGAGGAAGAGTTAACCCCTCCCCCATCAGTAGGGGAGGGTACATCACATCCGATATTAACCATCTAGGTTATCATCTGATGATAGAAGTTGAGTGATCCCAATCCATAATCCTCTCCCATTATGTATAGCCTACCATCTCTATGAATGGTGTAATTCATTTTCAATTGATATATTTTTTATATTATTCAAAATATATATACATATAATGGATAAATATTATATTTATATCATTGTTAAAATTCTACATATTATATTACCATGATTGATGTAAAAGGATTGAAACTACCAAATAAAAATATGTGGTGAAAATAAATCATTTATTAATCAAAAAATAGAATTTATAAAATAATTGTAAATAAAAGGGTTATAAAATTTTATTAGTAAATCATACGTGGTATGAAATATTTTATAGGGTATTGTGATATATTTATAATAAACATATATTAATTATAAAAGAGGTTAGAATTTTTACAATGAAAATTAAGGCCTGAGGTAGTGGATTTTCAAATCACTTTTACTTTTTTGAGGCACATGTCATATTCCCCACTTATTTCTTTTATATGGTGTATATAATTCCAATTAATGTATTTTTTTATACTTATTATGAAATTATATGGATTGAAATATATATTCAATGTTATTTAATTCATAATAATTTGGATTCAAATTTTTCCAATGTGGTTTAATGGTTTTATATTACAATCTTATTATTTGTTGGGATTATTTATGTTTCTGTTTCTAATGAAGAAAACTTAATAAATATTCCAAAACAAAATCATAGTGTTTCTTATACTCTAATTATTTTAATTTATGATATGATTTCATTTCATTTTCCCCTCTTTTAGTACTCAAGAGACTTTAGGAATATATTTTTAATGAAAATTGTCTTTATTTCTCTCTTTGATCAAAAATAATTTTTCTTATATATACATTTTTTCTAAAAAATATTTCAATAATACAATTAATATTATACTATGATGGTTTTAAATCATCAATACCCATGATTTATTTTTTATAAAATTGTTTAAAAGGAATATTCATATCACTTTCCTAATTAGGTACTTTTCATCTATTTTACAAAGGTTTAAAAGGATTGTTTTCTTTAACCTCATATGACTTGAATGAAATTTCCTATAATCAAAAACAGTAAATTATTGAAATTATACTTTATAATTTTTTTATTTTATTTTTTAAAAAAAAAATTTATACATTATTTTTGATTATTTTTAGTTTTTTAAAGTTATTTTCAATGTAGAATGTTTATTTTCTTTAAAAATGTTTTGATGATATTTTAATAGTGTTTCTATTTATCATTAAAAAACCATTATTGTACATACTATATATTGAGGATATGATCAAAATATACCACCATTATTCCCTATCAAGATGGTGTTTATTATGATGAATTTTTTTGGAAACTCATATTCTTTTTATGGGTTAAGCTATGATAAATTGATGAAATGTTTAAGAAACCTATTTTTTCTACATGTTATGATCTTATGAAATGTTAATGAAACCCATTTAGGATTAACAAGTTATGATATGATGAATTTTATATGAACTTGTGTAATTTTTTTTTATTATTTTCATTATGTGTTGGGTGGGCCTAGAATTATATATCCTTCCAATGTATTAGATAAATACGTATATCTCTTGAGATTAACATGACTAGAATGGATAGTAAATATAGTTTATTAAGAGAATTTATCTAATATTTTAGTCTTGTTATTGAACCATGACTACTATGATGGTTTGGTGAGTGAACCCAATCCACTATTATATTTTTGTCAATGATCCTTGTCTATGAAGGAAATGATTTTTTGTACTTTAGTTTATGCCAAAAAAACAATGTCTTATGATAATGTGATGTTGTATTGGATTATTTTCATTAATTCCTTTATGATTATTGTCTTATAAACTACCAAGAATGATTTCATGACTCAAGATTAGGATCTATTATATACATAGTATTGTTTTCAAATGATTTTCTCTTGGTCTTGTACAATTATTTTTATTTTTTGTTTAAGTGATCATTGATATCTCTAATGTTTACTCTTAATAAAAATCTGAGCTCACCCCTTGTATTGTTTTCTATTCCCTTGGTTTTGAAGAAATTTATTATATATATAATTATGAACAAGGGTTATATATTGGAAGAATAAATTGTGTGATGATATAGTTCACTTATAAACCAGTTGTTTATGTATCTATGTTTCCAAATGCAATAATCCATTATCTTATGTTTGTTTTTTTTAAATGAAATTACTATTCATCTATTATGATATAATATATATGTATTAAAATTATTGGTCTGTATAAATAAAATTCATTTATACATTATCTTATTTTCATACATCAAAAGCATGATTTTCGATCACTGTTTCTCAAGATTGAATTCACCTTCTATTACTTCACTCATCCCCCAGATTCATACACTAGGTGATCAACATAGTGAACTATTATGATCAAAATGAAGAAATATATTTCAATCAATTAATTAAAGAAATATCTATGATAATTAACTAAATATTACACTATACCGATTAAGGATCAATAAAATCATGGGAATAATAAAGAATAAAATTAATAGAAGGATTAATAAGTCTTTTATGTGATTATGATACCATATGATCCCAGTTACTATCTCTATAAAGAATCTACAATAAAACATATGACTAGCCAAAAAATTCCCCACTCTCTGTGAATATATTTATTTTTATTACATCCACTCAAACCTTATCCAGTTGTGTGATTAATCCATACAGGCAATGTGATTTAGATCACTCAATATTTAAATTCATAGATTCATATGAATTTTTTTATCTTCTTTAGAGTACTTATTACCTCATCTATGCTCATATTCGCATATTCTCTATTCCAATAATCAACTTCCATATATACATATGGTTATTGGGATACTGAGTTCTTTAACATAATTTTGGTACATAATTACCAACATTACCTGTCTTCTACATATCCTAGTAACTTTTTCTATGGATCTCATATCTCATATTACTTTATTCCTTCTTTATTAATCATCTAATGACATATAGAGTATTCCCTAGATTACAGAAATAATTATTTGAGTGACTTTATGAATGAAATTTGTTTAAAAATTTCATGTATAATATAACATTGGTTGGTATCCAATATATTTTAGAGTATTCATGTTGACGGTGTTTAATTGATTTAATTGTATTAAGAAGAAATATAGGTAGCATCGCATGGAATTTACACCATATGTAGGTGTATTGGTAGTGAATTGAAAATAGAAATTCTTATATTGTGATGATATAAAATTATTTTTAAGGAATTTCAATAGATATTTTTACTTCATAATCACATGTTCTAAAATAAAGTTGGAAGTGTAATCATAACTATTCATCTTCCCCCAAAACTAGGCTTCGAAACACTACTTCCAAATTATTACAACACATTCTTGGGAATTAAATCCGGAAGAATAATATGTGTTTCACTACCTTGAGAAAAAATAATTTGAAACTTAATGTTTTTATATACTATATTTTAATCAATTCCAATCCCCAATGGTTTTATTATTCCCCATCACGATCAAATGTGTTGGACCAATAGCAACATATCTTAACATTATGCACACAAATACATAAAATTATATAATAACATATTTTCATTCCATTTATAATTTTCATAGTTACTTATCACATTTTTTTCATTTTAGTTTAAAATTGTGAAAATTGGTGTATTTTTTATCTCATTGAGAATTAATACACATAGTGATGGAATATTGTTAATCTCTTACTAACATACAATAAAAGAAGAAAAATATAGTTTTTATTGTCCACATTAGAGTGGTTTCTTTATAAATGGTAACCAAGACAATGTTCATTAAACATTAAATAGTTATTCTCTCTTGAGAATCCATAAGAATCATCTTATAAATTATGCACCAAAATATATTTGATTAATAAACATTCAACTGTGTTTGATCAATATAATATTACTGTTTAATATATTTTAAAAATATGATACCTAATTTTTTTATGTTCTTTTACTAGAAAACCATACCAAAAATTAATAAGAAAATTTTAATTATGTCATATCAAATCTATACTATTCATATTCCCTCACTCGTGAGATATTATTTATCATCATTTAGTTAATCTTAAGAAATCGTTCATAAAGAATCTATTTTATCTAAAATTAGTTACATGGGTCAATGAATAATAAATGAAAAGTAATTATATTAATCATGATTTTAATAAGAAAACCCGTTTTTATTCCTCATTTTCTCTCAATATTTTCATTACACTTTCCAATTTCACTAAATAATGATTCATAATTATGAAACGAATCAAATAAATTCATTTACCGATTCATATTTTGGATCAGTATTCCCCATCATTTTCATATAGGTTATGAATAAGAAATTGTTTTTATGTATTTTCTTATACTATTTTTTTTAATTTTACTTATTCAAGAATTTAGTATAGTTAATCTATAACTAAACTATTATAATCATTATATATCCCTCAAGATTTATTATAAGAACGAAATAATTAAATAAACATGATAGAGTCTATTACTAGATTCCTCGTGAATCTTATCCTTGCATTTCCTTTTTTAGTGACACACGCACACACACCATATTCTATGCTATATCAAAACAATCAACTGTTGGTTACCAAATTCTAATTTTATACCAATTCAAATAAATTTATAAATTTTTTTTCTTAATATGAATCATCATTATGTTACTCTTATATAAATAAAATCACCCATTTTTGTGTTAATTAATTTACTATATGTAATCACAAATTTGACTCATTAAAAATAAATTCAGTTAAAATTCAATAAATAGGTACTACAATCCTAAGACTCTTTGTTTTATTTATGAATTTATCACATTTTGTTTAATGGATTAAATTTTAACAATTATTTACTCACACACATAGAACACATCATACACTCTCAAATTCATGAATGATTTTTAGTTTATTTACATTATATACAAATGAGGGGATATGCAATGATTGATATAACAATGAATTCATGCATGATGAAATCAAACATTATGTATATGTAAATTAGTTCCTTTATTATTTTTTATATCAATGTAGTGTGTGTGGCTGTGCACGTCATTTCATTAGACACTATTTTCTAACACCACTGTATCATTTTTATTATAATAAGTAAACAAATTAGAGCAGAAAATGGATTTATCCATAAGAAATAGAAATAAAATATATTATTCTTGGGTTTCCTCTAATTTTTTCTCATTTTAATGTATTTATAATGTCTTTTATTGTCTTAATCTTATTTATCTTCCATTGGAGATTTATCTACCATGCATATGGAAAATTTTGGCTTCAGACTCTAAAATATCATTATATATAATTCTTCTTATTTTCTAATAATCATCAATAACATTTTTGAATGGATATGTAACACTTTTAATGGTCAAAGTGACATGTACAATAGTTTAATAGAAAACAATTTGAGACTCAAATTTAAAAGAAAAAATTATTTTCCTTCTATAAATCCTATCATTTGGATTCATTTTTCATGAAAAAAAATCCTTCTACTTGTTTATCCTTTTATTATCATATGATTGTCAATTAATTTTAACTAATAAGTTTAAAAAAAAATTATGTTCAATTTTAAAAATCCAGGGGTATAATTTTTAATCATTATGTGGGTATGGATATATTCTAATTGGTGTTTTTATATATTATTGTATGCCTATGGTGAATATTTTGGTTTTATCATCTGGAATTTTATCATATTTTATATAGTCTTCAAAAATTATCTATAATTCCTTCATTAATAGATCTTTTCAATGAAATTTATATGGGTGCTAGCTTTTTTCTAAATTTTAACTTGTATCCATATTGAATTATGAGTTATCTACAAATATGTTTAAAAAAATAACTCAATTTTCACTAATGATGGTCTAATGAATTTTATATCAATATAATGTCTTTTTTCTATCAAAGTTTACTAACAAATAACCCACATAGTCAAGTAAATCTATTTTTACTCCCCATATTTATAAATAGTTCACCATAAGAAATATGTATCTATTTTTATTTGATTTTGGAACCGAATTCCAAGATGCTAGTTCACATGGAATAATATTTTCTAATTCAACAATACCTATTTTAGTTATTTCATTTCTTATTCCTATGTTTCCTTTCCTTTGGAATTTTTTAAAAACCTCCACATGTTCACTTTAATCATTATAACATACTATCTAATAGAAACCACTTTATAATATCTAATGACTTGTTTTTATACCTCCTTATTATCCACCACACGGTATTCTATGACTATGATTCAATACTGAGAGCACATATTCTTCTTGCACACATTCCATTATAATATTACCTTTTACTTGTATAAATAAAATGGATACTTATATAAATAGTATTTCAATTCTACCTTGAATTAGTTATCTTTATTCTATGAGAGTTATTCAGTTATCCTTACTATCAGATAATAAATAGAAATTTCATAATTCCATGTTAGTCACATGTTTTTTATTATTAAAACTTCTAATTAGGGAATTCAACATTGATTAGATCAAAATTATTCTTCATTGAAACCTCTGACTTGGATATGTGACTAACCATTTTATTTGATATTCCCTTCTATATTTTTAAGGATCAAAATATTATAAAAGAATAACCTTCCTTTTCACCCTAGGTGTGTTTCTGTCTCTAGAGTAAATATTAAAAAATTTAATGGTTGATATAAATAATAACCATCATATCACTTTAATATGGTTATAGTTTTCCATTAAATACCAATATATCATCATTTTTTGTCTTTCTAGTTTAATCATTTAACCATTGATATTTTTTTGTATAGTATATAACATTTTGTTCTTCATCTTTAGTCTATCCACTCACTACACCTACTACAAAATCACTAGCATCACGCATTATCTCAAGAGGAATATACCATTTATGAGATGTCACAAATAAAGAAATGAATAACTCCTTATTAAATATATTAGAATATTAAATAAATTATTTTTTAAATAGTTACTTTATATTTTTCACCGAAAGTGAACATCTATGAGATATATTTTGAATCTTTTATAAAATTAATCTTTTTCTAAAACACCTATCAATACCTTTATTTAGTTTGGAGAAAATTATCACTTAGTGATTTATCAAATTTTTTCAACCTTATAATTATTAAAATTATTTTTTTGTATGTTTTTTATCCAATCATTTGATCCATCTTTTTAGTTTTATTTTTTATTAATTATTAATAAAACTCATCAATAGGGGAAAATTTTAATATTCATTATTTTTTAAAAGAAGTAATTTAGTATGTGACTATTAATATAAAATTTATTACAAAAATATAAATTAATAAATTATATTTTTAAAGGAATTTAGGATTGTTGGTAGAAAATTAATTCAATCGAGCCAAGATCTAGTTCCACCCATAAGAGGCCCAAGGGAAGTCCAAAATGTGAAGAAAATATAAGCATAACATTTTAGGACTAATTTTTCTAAACTAACTATAACCAAGGGTAGGTGGATCCAATTCAGGTGATTCCACTTCCTTTAGAAATTTAACTTCAAGAACCATACAAAAAACATTAAATACCACATTCTAAGAAAAATTCATCATACAATTTTATCAAGTGGAAATAAAAATCTATCATAGGATACTCACTTATACAAATGTACCATTTGATTATTTTGGATAAATCAGAAATAAATTACTTATAAAATGCCTCATATCCCTCCTTTTCATAAAATTTTAAACAAAATCTTAATAGAAGTGTCTTTAGACAATTAATATTTGTTCTTTCACTTCTATGTAGTGTTAAACTCCATATTATTTCAGATGGAGAAACCATGATGTAAATCTAGATCTTTGAATTTTAATTATTTGGATTATATTTCTAATAATGATACGTATACCTTTTTAGAATTATATTTTCCATTTTTATTTTTTTAATGCTATTTCCAAATCAAAATAAAAGTATCATGTTTGGGGGTATATATTATTTGATGATTTACACCTCTAATCATCGTTTCCTTCTCTTCCTCGAGTATAGTTTTTATAAAGATCATATTTCTTAATCAATTCCATATATAAACACCCATGATATTTGATATATAAGTCATGGGAACAGGGAAAAAATTTAAAAATAGGGAAAACATATTTAGTTTATAATGTTTTTTCTTGATCTTCTTTGGCTACGATGTTGGAAACTAATTTCTTGATAATCAGTGGTAACAGGGGAATCACATTATATTTTCACAAAAAAAAAATTAGTACCATACTAATAACTCAGATAATAACATTTTTTTAGAATCTAAAAGTTAGGGATACAAAGATTTATAAATTTTTCTTTAATCAATAATGGATGATAATAAAGGGAAATTCATGGGGTGATTACACTTTCATGAAACCACTTCAATTTCCACACATCAAATTTTATATGTTTTCTTTAATTCATGTAATTAAACATAAATTTGTTAAATAACCACTATATTCTAATAAATAATTTTATGCATTTGACAGCGTGACTATATTTTGGGTTCATTATTTGGGGAGGAATGTCAATTCTTATTTTTTTCATTTTCATTTTCTCATTCAATTAATGATTATTATTTTCATATTTCTTAATTTTTTTTTCAGGTTTCATCCTTCATTCCTTATCTCAATTACACGTTAATGTTTAATTCTCATACTAATTTATTATAGTTTATAGGTTTTTATTATTTTATAGTGTATCATTTAAATAACATTCTATCTCACTCAAATTTCATTGCATAGAACTTTTTTAAAAAGGTAAATTAATTGAAATGGGCCAAGATATTGAAAAAAACATATCATACTCTTATTGGGTAGATCAATAAACCATCATTGTTGTATCAATTATGGAACATCATGAATTCTCAACCCAATATAGGTGTAAACCAAATTAAGGAAATAAAAACATAGCTTGTAATAAAAGGACCATAAAAGAGCTAATCACCCCAGATGTAAAGTACAAACCTATATTCATGAAATATTACAAGAATAAAACCAAACTTAATTAAACATTATTTCTTATAAATATTCCCCCAAATTTCACAGTAATCCTTGTGAAGAACCATATAAACAACTCATGGTGTTTTATGTACTGTGATGATCTATGAAACCCCAAGTCCTGTCAGCAAACCTTATAATGTTTGTGGTTTCTCATTATCCCAAAATGATGTAGAAAAATAATGGATATAATATATTCCTATAAATATTTGTGTATTAATTGATCTCAAAAGTCCCTTTATATTTAATTTTTCACCATCCTTCCACATTATATCCATTACAAAATGAATATATGTAATTAAGAAAAAATGATATACCCTTCAATGGTATTGGGAATGATTTAAAATATTATGTTCAAGGTAAACATTCCATCATAGTAGTAACCAAATATTAATCCAATACTTATTTTAGGGACTTGTCTATGTGGTTTTTTTATGATGTATGTTTTATATGATGGTTCTATAGTTAATAAAATTTCTATTACTGCTTATGACATAATAGACATTGTAGAAAAAAAATTAAGAATATATTGATACATATCTAGTTACAACCCCTTGAAAAGTATATGAGGTGGACCTTCTTCGTTATAATAAAAAGTAGAAAATACTATTGATGAAATACATACAATTTTATGATAATAGTCTCAATAACAAGGTAATTCATAATCTCTACCATATTCATTGCATTGATGTTTTTGAGATGATAAGTCTCATTTCAATGATTAGTGTTCCCAACATCAAGATTCATCTAGGACTTCTAAGGAATCAATTTCAATAATAATGCCCTTACAAAAATGAAAATCTCATTCCAAATCCTACTCTTATTTTCCAAGAAACACCATAGTACTGATAGGGATCGAAATCTATTTATCCCAATAAAAACAATTTTTTCAGCCAATGTTCACATCCTCCCTACCACCAACCCCAAATAACCTAGCTCTTCATCCTAAAATAAACTCCAATCCATAAATATACGGTGTAAAAAATTGAATTTGAAATCCTCTACACTAAAAAAACAATAAATTCGACTCATTTTTTTGTAACATTTTCCAAAAACAATGATAAATTTTTAATTTAACCCTGTTTTCATAAAATGCTGCTAATATTGTGTTATTTTTTATCCATATTTTAAAAAATAGACAATTTAGAATTAAAAATGTTTTCAAAATGTGGTTATTTTTCAAATTAACAATATTTCTAAATGTAGCTCAATCAAATGAAGAATTAAAATCTATTTATAATATATATTTATATCAAATTATACCCCATGGGATCATTCTAATGGTTGTGCCCTGTTGTGGTATTTCGAAAGCTCTCGGTTTCTAGCCTCCCCATGTGCAAATAGTGTGTATTTTTTCATTGTTCCCCCCTCTCATGAATTATGTATATATATATATGACATTATAACTTTTTACACACATGTTATATATAATTTATAGCTATGAGCTATTAATAAATTTACATTTTTAGTCATAAATACTTTAAATAATGTGTGTGTATTTTTTTTAGGTAATATCTCATTCAATGATTTAATTAAATATGTGTGTGTGTGTGATATTATTATATTACATTAAAAATAAAATAAATGGACAATATATATATATATAATATAATAGTATTATGTAACATGAAAAAAGTAACTATTTTTTATTAATTAAGAAAAAAATCATATATAAATATATACCTATAAACACACACACAGACCCAAGATATATTTTCACCTAACACCAAGGTTATAAAGATATCTCATGGGGGGGGGGGGTTTATCCTTTAATGATCCATCGAATCCGAAATACCAAGATAATAATTCCAACAACAATATGTTATGGAATATATTATTAACATACTTCATATATCATGACAACATCCCATAAATTCCCATGTATATCAAACCACCAAATATGAATCGAAAGATAAACAAAAGTAGAAGCGTATAAAAAATACATTTGAAATAGTAGAAAAACAAGGTACAGATAGATCATTCCACATGGCTCCAAAATCAAATGAACATAGATTCAATATATATCAGGACATCATCTCAATATTATATCAGACACTTTCTTTTACATGGAACAACATATTTATAATCATTAGACTCGTGAAGTGTGTACATACAAGGAGTGAGAATACAATCCTCAGTAGAACCCATTTCATCCCTTGGTATCGAGAAGAGTTAACTAGGATCATATATAAATAGGATTTCAGTTATTTAAAAACATTGTTTTCTACATGAAACAATGAAATTAGTTCTAACACTTAAACACAAACAAACTCATACTTGGTTTGGTGAATGCCAGTAACTATATATTAAATGATATCCAAACTCTTGATTCTCCATCACCACTTACCGAAAACACTTGGAATCAAATTTTCTCAAATTCTAAACACATGAAAACACATAATTCGTGGTATTATATCAAGAAAAACCAAAAAAACTCTTACATATGTATCTCAAGTCTCATCTGAACCCAAGACTCCTTGTAAGTGATCAACATCAGGGTACATATCCCTATTTGAATAGTTATTTACACAATTTAAAACTTTTTTCATGCATATAATTTATAACAAAGTCACAAAATACATCATTTATAATCATCTCAATAATTCATTAGAATTAAAATAAGAACAATATGAATTAATTTTATTTTGAACCACACTAAAAATATCAATTTCATCAAAAAATAATAATTCCATCCCATGTTTTTTCATCAATATTAATTATATTAATTATTAAATCATTTCCACATTTTAATTGGTCATCCTATTTTTTAATTCTAAACATTAATTGTGTATTTTTTTAATTATATCACTTAAATATATTATTTAATCATAATCATCACATTAATACTTATAAATAACTATTCTTAAATCATAAAAAAATTATTCCAAACCAAAAAACACATATGAAATCATTAAAACACAAATAAATGAAAATATATAGATTATGAAAAAGATACATTCCAAAAGAAAATAATAGTTTACCTAAATATTAATTTTTTTATCATATAAAGAATGTAATATTCCCAAACTTATCCATGAGCATAATGAATTTTTAAAAGTTTAAATCTATAAAAAACATGAGATATTATAAAATAAAAATGACTAAGACATGTTTCCTTAAAATAGGAATATAGGTTTCAGGAAGTACATGCTCAAATGGAGTTAAGACCACCAATTAGTCACATATCCAACCTAAAAAAATAAGAAATTGCACCAACTGTTTGAAAGAAGAAGGATAGAGATTAAAACCTCCAAAGTTCATAAACACAATAACTTACATGAGTATAACTAAATTAATTCCCAAATACCGTGATAAAAAAATAGAAAAATATGGTCCTCTTATAAATGGGTGTAGAGAACATTGGGTACTTGGTAAGTCACCACCAGCCACCTAGTTGATCATTAGCCACCCATTTTTATACTACTAACCACTCCTTTCATATGGGCTTTATTTTCTCTCAACCTCACTAGGTATTAGATACCATATCATATGTTACACATTGACCTCCTGTTTTGTATTCGTACATCAACCACCATCAATCCCCTCTTCTAAATCCTTCCTCTTTCTATAACCTCCAAAACTATAAGAAAAGGTACCTAAATAAAATTCAAAACATTTAAATTAAAATTATCCATATTACTAAATGACCTAGGTCCTTATAAACTACCCTCTATATGGATTTTCATTCCTAATAACTATTATTGATCATCCACCTATTAAGACTTTGTGTTAAATTCTCAGTCATAGGTCTCCTATTGTACGTGTCCTAACTATTTTAAACCACATACAAGTGTCATGAGTTACCCATTATCTACTTATCTGTATAATAAATTATATATATTGGACTCTATTTAAAACAATCTTCCATATTAAGATCATACTCATAAAAATGAAGAACTTGATGATGATCAAGTCCATATTTATTCAGCTAGGATATATAAAAAACATCACGTACTATGTTAGTTTTTAGAGGTAACACTAATAAATAAAAAACCACCCAAATACTCTTTAGAAAATAAAATTGGCCAACAAATAGTAGGAAAAATACACAAGAGTTCCAATTTATTGATTTCACAATCAAAGGGGGACACGATTAAAGGAGAAATAAAAGCATCAAACTCAGTAAGTCAATTTAAATTATCATTAAAATATTTCAACCTATACAGATCCATGTAAAATACTTTCTAATAATTTTACAAGATAAAAAATTTCCTACACTGATATACACCCAAATAATGACTCATTAACCACATCCATCTAATAAAAAGATGACTAACATGAAATTTCATAAAACAATCAAATGGTTTCAGTTGAATAGATAATTAGCATTTGTTGTTACAATAAACTATATCAAATTTTCGTGATCCTTACATGTAACTCCAAATTCAAGAATACACGCATAGAAGGTATCCTTAAAAATATTAATACAATGCTCAAACTATCAATCTATTTGGGTATGATAGGTTTCACTCATCTTCACTTGAAAACAGAATTATTTTTGAAATCCATTCCAAAATAAAGATTTAAATATTTCACCAAGATTCGATTAAATGTTTTCTTCTATCCCATGATATCTTGAAATTTATTTGACATAAATCTTCCCAATATTTCCAATAATCTATTTCTCTCCAATCAAAATAAAATGGGAAAAATTATTTAACTGATAAATGATGACACAGGTTATATCCTTCCCTTTCTACGATATTGTGAAACCCATCATAGAAGACATGGTATCATCATCCAATTATCATTTCAAATTATTTATTGAATAAAGCACACCAAATGGCCTTTTTTATACATTCACTGATGATAGGTGAAAAAAAAATAAAGAAAAAATAGACGTATCCTTCTTAATACACAGTAATTAAAAATGTTTGTTGAACACCTTATTTAATCTTGGTTAGGTATGGATAAAATAAATAATTAGAGATATAAAAATCACCCTCCTTCAATTCCCATGGATCCATTAGAATATAAATTTTTCTATGAAAATATAAAAGAGAATCATCTCCAAGTGCCCACTTAGGCAACTGCACCCTTCTTTATAACATTCCCATGAAAACTAAAAACATACAATATTAACTGTGACATTCTTTAACCCAATTTTTCAATGATAATGTTATGGTAAATGTAATTAAAAAACAATTCCCTATTCTTCAAAAACATCCTCATATATCTCAAATAATAGAGGAAAAAATATCACTACTCTTTCAACTCA
Organism: Viscum album; assembly: GCA_963277665.1. Classification (NCBI taxonomy): domain Eukaryota; kingdom Viridiplantae; phylum Streptophyta; class Magnoliopsida; order Santalales; family Viscaceae; genus Viscum; species Viscum album. The sequence continues at coordinate 1,799,687,667 of OY728132.1, forward strand.
TGAACAACATCTTCTTAATATATTTTTCTTAAACCGTCCATAATGAAATTACCTTTCATTAGAGTATATTTAATCTCAAAATCGAATTAATGAATATAATAAAATCATATTCTATATATTCTATTCAAATAAATTAGATAAAATATGTACTTTAATCTCTTATAGTTATTGAACACCACAAACCACTCCCCCAAAAAATAAAGCTACCAAAATTTAATATTATATACACCGGAAAATAATTCAATATCATGAGTAGTGTAGTTATTATAATGTGCTCCAAGAAACCAAGAACCATATTCAACTACTTACCCTTTTACATTAGAACACATCCTAATACCACAGTGAAGGTATCATAGTACACCTCATAAAGTATTACATTAATATATACTCTAATTTTACATCCCATATAAACTTCACTCCCATCGCATATGGTATACCCATCGATTCCGATAGGTGATATATGTCATGATTAAATCAGTGATAATATCCAATAAAGTCTAAAGGTACTCTGAATCTTAACAACATTTTTATAATTTACCATGAAATTAATGTGTCCAATTTATCTAGATCTACAAAAATTTATAATTTAAGGATTCTATGAGAAATATATTTTACCTCTAAAATCCAAGATTGGAAAATTAATATCATTGAATAAAAGTGATGATATTGCAACATATCCAAAATATTAGCTAAATTCTCTCTATACTCAACATATAATCCTAAATATGTTGATATATAATCAATAAATAAAATAATGAATGAATGAATATAAGGATTGAATACACTATTCATCAAGGCCATAAATAGATCTGGTGTTTTCGTCACCCTGAATAGAATCACCAATAATTCATAATAACTTTACCATATACAATAGGTTATCTTAATTACATTTTAATTTTATACTCACAACTGATGTTAACTCGATTGGAGGATGTTTTTTGAAACCCATAAATCTCATCTCAATAGATAAAATAATTAATTAATTCCTGGATATGGATATACATTCTTAATGCTATCATGGTTTATCCAATAATATTTAAAACATGAAATAAAACTCACATATTCATTACATTAAAAAATATAACTAGGTAACCATATAGAGACACACTCTATCTGATGAATCTGTTAGATTAAATATGTTTTAACTAATTTTATAACTTTATTAGCTCTGATGAATCCATATGATAAGGAGTTATATTGATAGGTTAGGTAAAAAGTACTCGGCTAATCCCAAACTTCACCTCCCTCCTTGGTGGAGACAATAAAAATTCCCAAAAAACACATCTTCATTTAGATCAAAAACTAAAGAAATAATTGCACTGAAAATGATATCAAATAAAACAAGAAATATCCCCACTACATTAGATGTAATCATCCTAAGCTATCCCAAATTATATATGGTTATTATGGAGTGATAGTTTTATTATTATGTAAAAAAACAAATAATTTATCATAAGATGTACAAAATATCACATGTATTTTGTAGTAATCAATATGCTCTTAGAAAAAGACATCATGTTCATTCCAATGACCTTGTCAAAATCTCTCTCCTCAAAGAAGAAGAAATGTGTGATATATCTATGACCATAAATACATATTGAATAAGTTGGTGATATCTTAAGAGGATTATCTCTTCTTATCAATTTGGTATTTTTAGACAGCACCCTAGAATGAAACTCCACATGAAAACTTAGATTGAAAATCAAATGAGCAGGCATACAATGATAGGATTAACTTGGATTAGTCAATATTGTGATCAAGGTAATGGTAAAAAAACCACACATATAACAATTTAAGAACCCTAAATAGTATTCATGGGATCTAGGTCAGTAGTAAAAAACAAAACATAACACATACCTTGACCCCACCCTTGGATCAACTAACTCCCAAGACCACTGTCTACCCACTAAACTGGTCCTTAATAACCCAAATCACCGCCCCTAAAAAATAAAATAATTGACATACAAATTATTATTAACTACAATAAAGTATGAAATGCAATATATACCTATATATATGTTGAATCAAAACCACAAACCATCTAAAATACATTCTAATAAAACATTGGAAGGTATCAGATCTTTCTGAAACACTCTTACAACATATTATCACTCGAAAAAAATGTATTTCCCCTTCAAGATATTGATAAGGTTGAAATGGATACCTAAATATAGAATAAGTAGAATAAATTTCCTACTATTGGTCACTATATCATTCTATATCTCTGATATAATCATCTAACTTCCACTTCATTCAACTAATATATTCCATCAGATCCTCTAAGATCCTTCTTCTCATCTTCATGATATTTATCTTCCATCCAATCCATATTTACCACTTCTATTATGGTAGGTAAAAATGGTTAAAACCATGGTAAAATATATACCTTTGGACAATACTTTAACTGATACACATTTGAGGTATCATCAACTCCCATGCTCAAGGTAAAACGGAGAATGTACATAAACCAAGATGCATACACGATAAATCGAATGTTTCCATTCTTCAAAACTAAAACCATTTTCTATCCATCTATCCATAATGTCTATAAATAGAACTTCTCAAAAAATAGTTCTTATAAAACATTCCATAACAACCCTTCAATCCCTTTTTCCAAGACCAAAATGTCCCACCAATTTCAAGAATATCCTTTAAACATGAAAATAGTGATATTTACCCTCTTTCCATTTAAATTATCATTATAATCCAAGAAATTAGATATTCCCTCTATCCACTCCTCATCTAAACAAATCCCAGCATCACCCATAATGTTTGGATGATATTGTTTTGGAAAATATCATATCATATAGGATACCATTTCCACATCTAGAGGTTTTCATGCTATTTTATTTTGGATAACTTTCTATAAACTCATATTGATTTTATTCTCTACTAGAGACTTTGGATCCCCAATAATTGTACAATTCTCACCATCTCCTTCCATATATCCCTCAACGGAATGCTCTTAATCAGCCTATTTCCCTAATGGTTCATGTAATCACTTATTACGTTCCATTATTCTATAAGAATGACCCATTAATAGCAAAAATTAATAGATATTTTCACTAAGAAATTACATCCCACATCAATTAATGCATTTAGTCATAATGTCATTAATCAAATCATACTAATCACATTACATCAGTAAATTCTCGCTGAAAATTCCAACTAAATTCTCAATTATTAATAAGATATTCATGAATATAAAGATTATTTTTTAAGAAATCATATTGTATAACTAAAATTTAAATCACTAAAAAATTACAAACACAGACTCACACACGTATCATGTCACTATTTCCCAACAAATATTCATGAATAACCCACTAATCACTCTAAAAAAAGTGATAATTGTACCCCAAATCTTATTTATTAAACTCGTAATTAAAATATAGTAATCCCAAGGTAACATAGAATTCAAAGATTTTTTTACTGGATAAGAACACCCACATATCATTTATTCTAACTCCTAATATCTACGCTTAAAAGTGAAAAATATCATAACCATAAAAAAGAAACTACTGAGATACCATTATTTATTCTCTCTCCTAGTCATCACCATGTTACTGATGCAACATGAAAGATGGACCTATGATCACTCCCTAGTCACCATAGGCTGGAAAATAGTATCAATGGACAAAGTGTATTTCTTAGAGAGTGATTTATCCAATAATAGTCTATCACATAAAAACAATTAAGTTAACCATACCTATAACTATATATTTTACATACAATATAAAAAACACAATATATCATAATAATATCTTACAAGTGCATGTATATTCTATATAACCAAAAGTCACTCTAAATAGAAACTCAGGTACAAGAGTATGAATAATTAAATTGAAATAAATTATAAAAGATGGTGTGGATATCCCCATACACATGAATCCAAATGCACCTGAACTCCGCTCCATGATGCCTCCTGATATTATCACCCTTCGATATAGGCCTCTTGTATATACAAAAAATTTCATTAATGTAATATGTGCACACATGATGCGTTTATTTATAGGATATTTGAATATAAACGACAGTAAAAACCAATGAATCCCTTAGAATCCAATGAGTTTATATAATAATGTTTCTAATGTACATCACCAAGCATAATATTATTATAATCATTAGGATGGGAACAAAGAATAAAGCATATTTTAAATAAATTTATAAGATCACCCTTTTAGGAAAATTATCACAATATCGTGTTATATTTATGTCATTTATGAGTAGTAAATGTGTTTTTTTATATTAATCTTTTACACATTCTTGGATTATAAGAAAATTACTATTGTAAAATTCTTGAAGGATTCAAGAACTTACAGTCTACTTTTGGGTTAGATTCCACAACCTAGAAAACAATACCATGAATCATGATCATATATAAAACGTATAAATTTTTTTAATGATTAAATAGAATATTTTATATCATTAAATAAAGTAATATGTGAAGATTTTGAAACCCAAAAAAACTTATTCCTACTTTAGCTAGTGTTGGTAACTAAAGAACAGGATAACCAAACTCATTTTTCATCATCATAACTTATTCCAAACACATAGAATCACATAATATCATATACAAAACACTAGGAATTATATGATTTATATGTTATCTCATGTTCATAAAAGACACTTTGATCTCACATTATTAACTCAAGTCTCATCCTAATTTAATTCTCTTTATAGGTGACCACCTTCATTGATATTTTCACACCAACTTCCTAGTAGCTTTCACAATCACAAAAGTGTTTGTTGTAGAACACCCAAACACTATTTAAATTCCATTACAAGGAAACAATACATAACCACATGTAATTCCACCTGAATAACACAAATAATTTAAAAAACATATAAAAAAGAAAATATTACGAAACAGAATTCCATGAAAAGATATATAATTTCTATCATAAATATAATGCAATGAAATTATTATTCAATTACCTAAACAAATTAATTAATTAATAATCATCAAGTAAAAATTTCCCTCTTTTTAGCACTTATATACTCTAAAAAATATATTCTAGCTACTATATACACCTTTATATCATTATTTTCACTTACTCATGTTTATAAAAAATATATCTCAATTCTATTAGTCCGTTTTAAACTCATTGAAAAAGTATTTACCCTTGTATACACTTTATTTACTTTATAAATTTACAATCAGATCACACTCATAATTTTTTACCAACTTCACAATAATTCAATAGAATTTATATATGGACATTATGAATTTATATAACCTAAATCCACCGAAAACACATCCATTTCACCAGAAATTTTTTAATTTTTTCCAATTTACCATCATTAAAATTATTATATTAATGGATTAATCAATTAAAATTATTTAATAGACATCCTATTTATTATTACACATCTTTAAATTTGTATTTCCTTTATTTAAAAACATTGACAAATTATTATAGGATATATTTCACTTAAAAAATGTGTAACATTATTCTTCACTCTTAAAACTAATTTTCCTAGGAAAAACATATATGAACACATTGAATCAAAAATCAATAAAAATATTTATATAATCACAAGTTAAATGCAAAGAAGAGACGTCACCTTCCTCACACATGTTATATAATTTTCTCAAGGTATGATGCCCTAAAATTCAGAGACATTAGAAAACAAGAAAACCGATAAAATAAAATAATAATACGAGATATTAAAAATTAAGAGATACCAAAAATTTTCACATTTTCAAATAAAATATAAGGCTAATAAATTACTAAATAATTTGGAGATAACAAAACTGATGGATCAAATATCTGACTCCATGTGAAGAATAAATCAAACAACTTAGTTATAAGATGAAGGATATATATTAAGGATACTAAAGTTAGAAAAAAATGATCCCTAACATGAGGAATCCTAAATTTTTTTCCAAATCCTATCATAGAAAAAAGATGGATATGCCCCTCATGAATAAAATTGTCTTAGATCACATTGGGAACTATATCTCCCACTAACCGCATAGTCTAAATCCACCAACCACCCAATTCTCAGTCCAATAGACATGCTCCTCTAACACCCTCATTGGGTTCCTAATACCTCACCACTGGGTGTCCAATAGCCTCAAGTAGTGATTTCTGGAATCAATTAACTTTAATTCCATTTCTTAATTCATTCTTTATGCTAATAAGTTCAAAAAAACTCTAAACATACCTAAATAATATTCAATAATATAAAATTTAAATCAACTACATACATCAAGGAATGAGTTTTTTTAAATTTTCAACTATATTTTTACAGACTGAGGATGACTATGAGGATTAAAATATGTAAACATAAAAAGGAATGTTTCAAGATTAATAAAACATTAATTCTTATAAAGTAAAAAAGACCTACAAAACTTTGTGCGAATTGAATAATTCTTGATAATTCACTTTCTATTGTATTGTATTTTTAAATTATTCTATTAACATAATTCCCCAATCTATATTTTCTTCCTTATAGGTTAGAGTATGGAAACCAATATGTACCATAATGAAATTCTCAAACCATATAAATATACACCTGAATAGTGTGGCCAATGAAATCCTCATTTGAATAAATAATATCATTTTATCAATAGACATACATATCTTTATGATAGATGCTAAATAAACCCATTGACATGATCCTCTCATATGTAGTGACCTTGGTTTTTTCCTAGTGATACATAGCTTAATTTTGAGTTACATTTTCCTAAGACCTCTATATTTGTATATTTAATTTTCCATATTATGAAACCTAAAAACAATTATCTAATTTATTTTTGTCCAATATGGTTGTGTTTACAAATGGGTTGAGCTGGAAAAATGTTCTGAGTATTCTGGCACATCAGAAATAGTATTATTTGTAAAATTTGGTCACATGTTTAAAGGAATGATGATCTTTATACAAAATAATTCCTCATTTGGGAAATATGATAGCTTTATTGTGTATTGAAGGAACCTAAAAGTTCTATAATTTATCATCACTTCTGGGTTTCATAGTTGAGTCATCACGGGTAGAGAAATGAATAGCTAAATTTATTTCATTATTTATTAATTTGTTTGTTTGTTTGTTTGTTTGATTATATATATATATATATATATATATATTTCTATGTATCTACCTACCTAACTAGATACCTACCTACCTACCTAACTACTTACCTACCTCCCTACCTACCTACCTACCTGTCTATCTATTTGTCTATCTGTTTATCTATCTATCTATCTATCTACCTCTCTAACTTCCTTTCGATATACCTATCTATCTAACTACCTATCTAACTACCAACCCACCTAGATACCTATATACTTATCTATCTATATATATCTATATATTTTTCTAGTTATATATCTATATATCTATTTATTGATCTATCTATCAATTTATCTATATATTTATCCATTTATATATATATATATCAATTTATTTTTCTATTTCCACATATATTTCTTTATATATATATTTTTCTATTTTTTTTATCTATGTCTTTATCTATTTTTTATATATTTTTTATCTATTTTTTATATATTTTTTTATCTATTTATTTATCTATTTCATTATATATTTAATTATCTATATATATATTTCTCTATTTATGTAGTTATTTATTTATTTATTTTCCATACCATAATCCCTCTATTTTCTTATCATTAACCCTCTCTTATATGGTTATCCATAAACAAACCCTATATAGAGAAGGAGGGAAAGAGGGGATCGTTTGACTAATCGAGTTATTTGAGGATTGTATCAATGAATAGAATTCCATATTTTATGAGGAATAATAAATATTTATTCACATTAAATTTTGGAATATATATTTAATTTTAGATTTATTATACAAGAATTTATTATTAGATGTTTATTATTGAACACTATTTAGATTTCTTTGATTTTGGTACCATAATTTAATTGAATTTTATCCCCTAAAATAGTACATTTTGTGGTTGTGTGGATTGATGGTGGGAGGTAGTTATGGTGGCTCTAGAGTGGTGAGAGGTTACTTGGTAGGTGCATTGGGATGATTGGTATGGTTTTATGCATCATGGTGGATATATCCATAGTAATAGTTAGTGGAGGTGGATAAGGGGTCAACTTAGATGTGGTGACCCGGAATAGGAGGCAGTGGCATGTGTAGTTGTCAAGGATATAGAAAACAAGCCAAGGGAAACTCTAGGCTTTCTAACAAAATATCTTATCCTACTGGATCAGATGGTTCCTTGTCTAAAACTACCTTATTGGGTGCACATTTACCCCACGTTCTCACCTTCTCTCCCCTTGACCCAACACTAACTCATATTATGGCCACAACATGGCTAGAAATTCTCTTACATGGCATGATTTTCTCAACTAACTCACATGATGACCATTTTAGGAAAATAAAAAGCCAAAAATTTCTATTTTTTTAATTAAATTCATAAGGGTGGATTCTTTTCCCTTATATGAGGCTTGTTGTGAGGCGAGATAGGAAAAAAATTTAATTTTCTCCATGGGGCTGATAATGTTTATTGGGAATGTCAAATTGGGAATTCATGGGCCCAGATATACCATTTTTGTATTGTATGTTATTAACTGAAATTTGAAATTTTTGTATTTCTAAGAGAGTGATATTTTATTACTTCGACCTATTTTTGATCTTACCCTTCATACTGTGTGATTATTTTGTGCCACCTATAGTGTAAGTCCTCAATTGAAAATGTTTAATCCTTCCCCCCACAAGAAACGTAATCCTTAGCATGTTGGTCTTCTATTAGGTACTATTATCCCCCTCGATTGATAATTTTCTATAACGACCCATACTTTACTTAAATTGTTTTTACTTCAGAATTGAAGCATACTTATTACAACATATAACAAAACCATGGTAGGACCGTATAGGTATAGTGTCTTTAGAAACTGGGAAACATAAACAACTTGTTTATAAATTATCTACATTGTCTCCTGTTTATTTCCTCATATCTAGAGTCCCTTTTGGAATCCTACTTAATACCCTTCTTCTTGGCCTGGGGAAAAGAAAACAGACAAAAGGGTGAGCTTAAATTCTTTCTAAGGGTAAAAAAAGGAAATATCAATCATATCATATTTATAAGAACATAAAATTTTGAGAATCTTAACCGACGAAAGAGATCATAATATCATAACATAGGATAAATCATAGTTGTGAAATGTAATCCCAATAATCATAACATAAAACATGAAACATGGTGGCATACACACATAATCATAGAAAAAAATTTCTTATTAGTCATGACTCATTTCTAATACTATTATAGTGGACAAAGTCCATTTCTGAACCGAGTTCACTCCTCGTTCTAGTCATGTATCACTGAACTCGATTATCATGTCGTTCTAGCCATTTCAATCTCCTGAGATATAAATCATTACCCAATGAATTTGAGGGAGATATAGGTCCCACCCATCTCATAATGAAACCATTCTTATGTGTTCCACACAATCATAAATCATTAATCATAGCATAACCCCTGTAATAAAAATGGGATTCTTAAACATCATGCCATCATAAAATAATCCATATAATATAAAATGAATTCGTAAAAATAATGCCATCATAACATAATCAAATCATTGTAAAAATAGGGATAGAAACAGAACCCTGTATTATCTTAGATGTAAAATAATCTTGATAAAACACTTGAACTCTATTCTTGGGGAAAATATCCTTTCTACTTCAAAAACATTTTTACTTTATTAACATGTCATAAAATTTTAAACAAAAAGAAGTTAATTAAAAATAAACATGAAAAATTTTAATGGAAGCATCATGGAAATAAGGTTCTATGAAATCATAAAAATCCATTCATGTCATAAAAGTTAAAAAACATTATTCTCGTACTTTGGACGGAGAACTCAAAAAGTAACTCATACTGAAAAAACAAAATATTCCTTTCATATATTATACTATAAATTCACCAATAGGTAAAATTGGATTTAAAAATTTGTATGAGGATAGAAATAATATTACATATTGAGGAAACATGTATGTGCATGATAAATATTCCCCAGTAAATTCTGAAGTATAAACAATCTCGGCTAAAAATGTGATTGTGAGATTTTCCCTTACCTTAGGTCTGATATGATTTGTCCATGTATGAACCTCCTATATAATGATTTAAATAATGTCATTGATGTATTCCAGAATCATACTAATTGTTATGATATCATATTTGTTCATATTCATAGCTTCTTATTAATAATATTTTATTGCTACTTGTTATTTGGGTGTTCATTGCTTTATGTTCTTATGCATGTTTTGTCGAATAAATTCATAGTCATCATTTTAGGTAATAGCTACATCATTTATAGAATATTATTAGTATAATATATATCAAATTTTTTCATTCAATTCTTCTATATAATCATGGTTTAATGAAGATCATGTAGAACGAATCACATCGCACAGTGGAGATGGTAAGCCGTACATACACACGAGCGATGATATCGTTCCCATAATTATTGAATGGTATTGGAGTGGATGGTAGAATATCTCAAAATTAGTATCGTGTCATAATAATAATATACATAGTTGTTATTTTCACCATTATACCCATCCAAGTAAGGTGGTGGTGGAAAATACATTACGCCACGGTGTTGAGACGGTATTTCGTACGTACGCACGAGTAGTGATTTCATTTTCCGTAGGATGGATTGAAGGTGAAATATGTTTTTTTCATATTTATAATAAAGTACCATTATATGAGTGATAATGATGTTATTAATTTATAATAGAACAACTAAATAAGAGGAAGTAGAAAAAAGAAGAAACATTAAAGAATCGGTAGAAGAGATTACCTCTTCCTTGACATAACTCCTTTAAACATTCTATTAAGGGAATAGAGTTGGTCTTTTGGGAAGACCAGAACCTCCATAATATTACTAGGGAAGTTTATAAGAGTAATGGGTAGGGTTTTTTTGAGCTTTAAGGCTCAAGGTTGTGTAAAGAGGAGAGGGAGGAGGTGCCCTTTTATAATGGAGGATAGGTGCACCTTTGGAAACCTAAAAAATATTAATTTATAATAAATCAAACCCCAATTAAAATCATCCAAAAATGATTCATATTAAAATATTAGATGAGATAGGGTTTTAATATCATTAACAAATAAATATTAGACATGTTGTAAATTTATTTTAAACCTTATCAACTTGATTTATCCTTATTTAATCTATTTAATTTTATTTTTGGTAATAAGATTCTAAATATTAAATTGTTATAAATAATTACTTAGGTGTTTTTAATTGTCCATAATTGGATAATTTATGATATTTTAGACCATATAAATTTTAATTTATAATTTTTAAATATTTTTGTGATTTTTAAACAGTTTTATATTATGTTATTTTTATAAAATAACAATAGTGTCAATTTTTACGCAATTCATTTATTTGAATTTAAATAAAATCGAAATAAAATATATGTTCTAAATAAAAGATTTAATTGATTCATATAATGTCATATGTATCTATAAAATTCATATAGAACATTAAATAGTTCATATAATATTTATTTTAATATTTTTAGACCCATTTATTTGATATTTCAATCAATAAAATAATCTCAACCTCACTATTCTTTCACCTTTAATGATAATTATTTAATCCCTAAAAATTCTATATAAATTCACATGATGTAGATAATTTTATTATATTTCATGATACTATTCATGTTTGATGTTTTATGAAGTTTATCACTATATTAAAATTATTATACTTATAAGATTTAAGAGAGTGACATGTTGTCACTTTCTTTCATTATAATAATAATTAAATTATTTTCATGGTCCAAAGTCCATAAAATTAATATATTCCGACCCATAGATGATATGGGTAAACTTTTAGTCATCCAAAAGAATTTTGGCAGGTGTTAGGGTAATTTTATAATCTTATGTTTACCCTTAATTACCTGATTTACCGTTAACTGCAATAAATAAAAATTAACGTAGTAACTATTCATAATATCAAAAAAATAAAAGTAACCAATTAACATAATTTTGACCAACTGAATTCAAATATGGAATAAATTTTTTAAAATTCAAAACACAGAAGTTGCATTAATTAATTTAAAATTAATCTTGTTTTTAAGAAAAGATGTTTTAAAAGTTAAAACATTCCCAAAGATTGAAATGTTTTTACCTATGAATTCAATGTAAAATTAATGGTAATGAGATAAATTATGTTAAATGGTAAAAATATATTATATTTATAATTTAAAACCATTAAATATTATAATTTAACCATATAAATTAATACAATGAATAAAGTTGTTTTTAATTAAAATATAGCATGTTATTACTATTCATTAAAATATGAAAGTTATCAGAATAATATGAAAAATTTATCCAAAGTAAATTTTAATAACCATATTCTAAAGAAGAATTTTATTATGTAAAATTAAACTTTTAAACATGTAAAAAACAATATTTAAAGTGGGTGCGCCATCAAAAGGTAACAAAACTGCATTTTTTTTTAAATATTTATTTTACCCGAAAAATTTATTTTGTTCTCATACCACGTTGTAGAAAATGTGTAAGATGAAAAATAATGTTATAAAATTAAAATTTTGGTAAATAATATTCATAATGGCTTGTCCATAATAATATTATAACAATATATTGTTGTTTAGTGAAACCTGGTATTGTATACTACACACGCTATCGAGGAATGTCGCGATTGCGTATAACACAAGCCAAGAAAGTGTTGTATATAGTGAAAGATTCTTTTGGTGTTGTGTATAAAATAAGACATAAATATATATATATATATATATCTCATAAAATCTCATGGTGTTACATTCTACCCCCCTTAAAATGAATTTCGCCCTCAAAATTCATCACTTCGTAACAAACAGATGAGGATACCTCTCCCTCATCACATCCTCAAGTTCCCATGTAGCTTCTTCTAATTGGTGGTTCCTGCATAAAACTTTAACCAAGTAAGTGTCTTGTTTCGTAGGACTTTTTTTCTACGATCCAGAATCTCTATTGGTTGTTCTTCATAAGAATGATCTTGCTCCAATAGTACAACTTTGGAGCTTAGTACATGCGATGGATCAGATATGTACTTTCTCAGGAGAGATACATGGAACAAATCATGAACTTGAGAGAGATTCAGTGGAAGCGCCAATTAGTAAGCTACCTTCCCAACACGATCTAGTATTTTAAAAGGACCGATATACCTGAGACTTAGATTTCCCTTCTTCCCAAATCTCATTACTCTCTTCCAGGGAGATATTCGTAAGAACACTTTATCACCCACTTCAACCTCTAGGTCATTTCTTTAGGTGTCGGCATAACTTTTCTGTCGACTCTGAGCTTCTCTTATGTGTTGTTGAATATATATGACCGTTTATACCATCTCATTAACAAGATCAAGTCCTAATAGCTTTCATTCCCCAACTTCATCATAGTAAGTTGGAGTTATGCATTTCTTTCCACAGAGAGCTTTATAAGGAGCCATCTGAATACTGGAGTGAAATATATTATTATAAGAAAATTCCACCAAATATAGGTGTTGATCCCAACCACCTTAGAAATTCATATAGCAAGCTCTCAACATTTCTTTTAGAGTTTGAATTGTCCTCTCAGGCTGACCGTCTATTTGAGGATGATAAGCAGTTCAAAAACTCAACTCTATATCCAGAGTATACTGAAGACTTCTCCAAATCATAGAGGTAAACCTCATATCCTGATCAGATATAATGGAAATCTCTACTCCATGCAATCTTACCACTTCCTTTGCATATATCCTGGAAAGATGATCAAGAGAGAAATATTCTCTAGTAATAATGAAGTGTGCCGACTTCGTAAGACGATCAACTATAACCCAGATAGCATTATTGCCTTTGAATTTTTTATGATGTCTAGTGACAAAGTCCTTAGTGATGTTTTCCCATTTCCATTCTGTTATGGTAAATGGTTGTAACATCCCTGTAGTCTTCTATCTCTCAGCTTTCACTTGTTGACAAACCATGCATCGAGAGAAAAATTCAGCAACATCTCTTTTCATGCCATACCACTAGAAGTACTCTTTATGTTCCTATAAATCTTCGTGCTTCTAGGGTGAACAAAGAATGAAGAACTATGAGCCTCATCCAATATTTTATTTTTTAATTCTGGGATATAAGGAACTCAAAATCGATTCTATGAACCTTATTATTTCATCACAATCCATGTGGATTTTAGGAAAATTTATCACCTTCTTTTGTAACTCTACATCTTATTTTTGTGCCTCTTTAAGCCTCACATGTATAGATGGTTGAACATTCATTTGAGAAAGATAAGATTTTTCCCATTGCATTATAATTCCATGATCCATCCTTTTTAAATCCATAAATATCAGATCTTTTGTAATCCTCGCCATGGATAAGCTAGCATGGTCTTGTCGACTTAATGTGTCTACCACCTTGTTTGATTTCCTATAGTGGTAATGAATTGAACAGTTGTAATCCTTAATCCACTCCAACCATCTTCTTTGATGTATATTCAGCTCCTTTTGTGTGAAAATATACTTTAAAATTTTATGATTAGTATAAATATCACACCATTCACAATAATGATAATGCCTACAAATCATTAATGCAAATATTACCACAGCTAACTCCAAATCATGAGTTGGGTAATTTTGGTCATGGATTTTCAACTATCGTGAGGCATAAGCTATCACCATATCATTGTTCATGATAACACACCCTAACCCCTTCTTTGATACATCATTTAATGTCCCAAACCTTTCTCCAATACAAGGTAGTGTGAGCATAGGTGCACTGGATGACCTTCTTTATAACTCCTTGAAATTCTATTCACACTCCTCTATCCAAACAAACTTAACTCATTTCCGAGTCAACCTGGTGAGTGGATTAGATAATCGTGAAAAATCTTTGACAAAACGTCGATAATATCCATCCAAACCAAGACAAATTTGGATCTCAGTTACTATTTTTGGTCTTGACCATCTGTCGATAACCTCTTTTTTTGCTGGATCAACAGATATCCCCTCTTTTGAGATTATGTGACCAAAAAATGAAACTTTTTGAATCCAAAATTAACACTTGGTAAATTTAGCATAAAGTTTATCCTTTATCAGCATCTTTAATTCAACTATCAATTGATCTTCATGTTCATACTTTCTATTTGAATAGACAAGAATATCGTCTATAAATACTACCACAAACTGATCAAGATAGTCTCTAATGACTCTATTCATTAGATCCCTGAAGATAGTAGGGGCATTAGTAAGACCAAATGGAATCACTATAAATTCATAGTGTCCATACATTGTACATAAAGTCATCTTTGGTATATCGTCCCTTTTGACCCTTAATTGATGATACCCAGAACGAAGATCAATATTGGAAAAGTATTGAGCTCCGTTTAGTTGGTCAAATAAGTCATCAATGCATGGGAGAGGATATTTATTCTTGATAGTGATATTGTTAAGTTATCGATAATAAATTTAGAGTCTCATTTATCCATCTTTCTTCTTAACAAACAGAATTGGTTCTTCTCAAGGTGATGCACTAGGGAGTATGAATACCTTTTCAAGATTCTCATGGATTTGCTTATTCAATTCCTCCAACTCAATTGGAACCATTCTATATGGTGTCTTTGAATTAGGTAAAGCACCCGGTACGAGTTCTATTGAGAACTCAACTTCACGATTTGGTGGAAGACCTGGAAATTCCTCTAGAAATACATCATCATACTCCTATACAATGGGTATATTCTTAATCGTGATTTTCATGCCAACCATTTGCGATAAATAACCTTCATAGAGTTTAATCAAGAACCATAAGATGGAAGAAATTTCTACTAGAAGGTTATGTTCATCCTTGCATTGATAGATGATCATAGATTGATCTAGAATATGATATGTGACTCCCCTTATTTGGAAATTGATATGAGATCTATATAATGAAATCCAATCTGATTCGTCGAAGCTAAAGGAGCGAGTGGTCATCGGTTTACTTGATCGACGACACTTCATGATACGTTTTTATTCGGAGGAATATATGATCTACGCCTAGTCTACGGCCCCTTGAAGATGCAATGGAGCAGCGTTCTATCTATTTTGATGGAACTTTGATTTCCACATGCAGCGTGATCCTTTAACGTTTGTGACCTTGGTAAGTCTACCGGGTCTTCCACTTTCTTTACTGAACCCCTCTATTTTGTGAGTAATTGGCAATTTGATCGGGAGGTTCTTATGTTCTGATTAGCATACTGAGGTGGTGTGTAACCCTATTTGTCTGAGGATCTGTGTCGAAGATGATGATGCAAGGTAGTCGGTCTGAAGCATGTGGATCACTGATGATAAGGAATTTTGATGGAGGCAGGAGGTGGTTTTTTAATCATGGATGCACTACTGTGTAGCTTGTAGCTGTTGTGGTCACTTGGCGTTGAATTATCGTAGCGGGAGGATGAAGGGTTTCTCTCAGGAGAAGGTAATGCGTCACTGCAAAGGGGATATGGCTGTTACCCTGGAAATGACCTTGCACACTGATGTTGTTCTGGCAGTGAAATGGGATAAGGTGAGTTCCAAGTTGGGTCTTGCGGAGGTTATTGGGGGTGCTAAAGGTTGAGGTTCTGTCGAGCAGGGCACTCGGTTGGGGGATTTCGGAGGTGTAGGTGCTGTTTTAGATGAATCTTTGGTTCCAGTGCTTGTGCAGGGGGTGGAACGGGTTTTAATCGACAAAGTAGTGGGAGAGGGAGTATCTGTTGTTGAGGTCCCTGGTTGCTCCCCTAGTATGAAACAGTTGCAGGATGGTCAGGCGAGGGCTACGGACATTCAGGTTGTGGTTGAGCCATCGAGGCAATCTGCTTCTAGTGTGTCTTGAAATCTGACAGTTGAGCAGGTGTTTCACCCTTTGATGTCTAATCTTGGAATTGGGAATGCTAATATAGTGGGTTCCTTGGCTTGGAATCCCTTGCCGTCAGAGAATATGGAAGGCTGTGTCCCGGAGCAGGAAGAGAATGCTGGACGTATGATGATATTGGTTCCCACAGACAACAGATTTCTAGAATTGGACAATGAAGAGGCTTTGAATAAAGAGGATAATGTGGCAAGGTAGGATAGTGTTATCTTGAAGATTACTGACTCTCTAGTGGATGCTGCAGCTGGTGAAGATTTCCAAAACTTGGTGGATCAGCCTCATTTTCCCAACACATCTCAAGATTGGGGTTCGAGGGGGGCTTATCGAAAGGTGTATATTTTGGGAAAGTGGGGTGACATCTCAGATAGTGAGAAGGAAAAAGATGGTGGGGTGCTCCGGCCCTCCTTCAGTACTGTTGTTCAATGTGATAGGATGAAGGTGCATGGGGTTGAAGACAAATGTACTAGTCTACCACGTCGGCGGCCTAAGAAATATTATTCTTATCTCCCAAGGCTGGTGTCTACCAGAGCCTCTATTGGGAAGGAAAGCTGAGCTATGCAATCTTCTAAAGCGTTTTTAACTTTGTAGAAGTTGAATCTGAGAAGAAAATATGCAAACGTTCATAAGTATTATGAAATCTCCAAATGGGAAACTGATAATGCAGAGGAAATAGTCCACAATGGGGATGGTGATGGGTTTGGATTCTATGATATGTAGGTGTTTTGATGGTACATTGTACCTACATTATGATTTTTCTTTTATTAATAAATGGTCAGAGGCTTGCCTCTGACTGAGCGTTTCCGGTAAGGATCGGAAGATTTACAGGAACCACTTCCCAATAAACTTCAATTAGAGAAGAATTTTATACTTTTAATGTGACCATTGTTCCATTAAGAGTTGCACAACTAACTCAACATCTAATTGTTGATGTAATACAGCGATACACTTAGAAAATATTTCAGAAATAATAGAGTTGGTTGATCCAGAATCAAATAAAACATTTTCTACTTTATAGTGGATGGTAAGTGTACCTTTCACCACTTCGTTATCGTACTCCACATCGTCAATATAAATTGCATGTGACTTTCCATTATCTTTGGCCATAAGAGTTTGTTGACGTCGATCGTCATCAGAAACCCTTGGATTAGGTCATTGATTAGCATAATGCCCCATTTATTTACACTTGTAACAATGAAGTTTAGGAGGTGTATTCTGTGTAGCCTTTTCATTGTTCGCATCACTAGAAATTTTTTTCCCATCATTACAGCATTCAAATGCCCGATGACCCTATTTTCCACATTTGTAACATTTACTTGTCCCTTTAAGATAATTTCCTCCATATTTCATTCCACACTTTGAGCATAAGGGAAAACTCATCTTCTTTTCAATGTGGCATTTAGATTTTAATTTGAATTCCATTTTCCTCTTCTTATTAAACCCATATTACTGATGGGTTACTCCAATATCCATCTCAACCTTGAGAGAAAATTGAACAATTTCCTTGTAGCTATTGAAGTCCCTTATGGATAACTCCCTTAGAAGACTTGGTTTTAAGCCACTAAATAATCGATCGATCATACTCTCAGATTGGATAATAATCCTATAAGAATACCTTGCAAGCCTTGTAAAATATTCTTTGTAGGAACCAACAGATTCATCATAGTTTTTCTTTAATTCAAGAAACTCTTTCTCCATCTTTTTTTGAAGAATATGAGGGAAGTACTTATTGAAAAATAAGTTCTTGAACACGTCCCATTCCATGGACTCAATTTCATCTATTTGCCTCATATTATTGATAATATTCCACTATTGATCAGTTTCACCCTCCAAACGATATGTTGCTAAGATGACTTTATCAGGTTCAGAACATTTTAGAACAGAAAATTTCTTTTCAGTGGTACTGATCCATTGTTCATCCACTAATAGATCAGTAGACCCGCTGAATAAGTATGGACGCTGCCTCATGAAGGATTCAACAGAATGTTTCTCCTTTTCTCTTTGGGAATTCCTTCATGATTCATAGCTTGAGAATGTTGTGTGAGCATGGCTACAAGATTTTTCATTCCAGCTCCCATAACATTTGGTTGCCCAGGGGGACAATCATTTCATTGCCCGTCGCATTCAGCATTGACATGGTTCCTTCAGGTTCCAGCCATTGACTAAAACTAAGATGTATAGTGTGAGAAATACTAATCATAATAGGAAAACCACATAATCATGAATAAAATTTCACAATTTAGGTCTTATCATAGGTTATTCATGGACATTTCTAAAACACAAATATTTTGTTCTATGCTTAGAAATATCCTTAGGGTTCTTACTAAGGCTTTAAAATCCTAGTTTTCAAAGGTTGACTATACCTTTCCTCTGATACCAACTATAAAGACTCATACTTTACACCAATTGTTGTTACTTCATAATTGAAGCATACTTATTAAAAAATATATCAAAACCATGGTATGACCATATAGGTAAACTGTCATTAGAAACTGGGAATCAAAAACAACTAGTTCATAAAGCATCTACATTTTCTCCCATTTACTTCCTCATATCTAGAGTCCCTTTTACAATATCCTACTTAGTACCCTTCTTCTTGACCTGGGGAAAAGAAAACATACAAAAGGGTGAGCTAAAATGTTCAGTAAGGGTAAACAAAAGAAAATATCAATCATATCATATACATAAGAACATAACATTTTGAGAATCTTAACCTTCAAAAGAGATCATAATATCATAACATGGGATAAATCATAGTAGTGAAATGTAATCCAAATAATCATAAAATAAAACATGAAACTATGTTTCATACACACATAATCAAAGTCAATCATTTCCTATTAGTCAAGACTCATTACCAAGACTATCATAGTGGGAAAATTCCATTTCTGAACTGAGTTCACTCCTGTTTCTAGTCTTGTATCCCTGAACTGGATTAACTTGTAGTTCCAGCCATGTCTATCTCATGAGATATAAATCTTTACCCAATGCATTGGAGGGAGATATAGGTCCCACCCATATCATAATGAAACCATTCTTATGTGTTCCACAAAATCATAAATCATAAATCATATCACAACCCATGTAATAAGTATCAGATTCTTAAACATCATGCCATCAGAACATAAACCATATAAGATAAAAGGAATTCATAAAAATAATTCCATCATAACATAATTAAATCAATGTAAAAATAGAGACAGAAACAAAACCCTATATTATCTTATATGGAAAATAATTTTGATAAAACACTTGAACTCCATTCTTGAGGAAAATATCCTTTCTACTTCAAAAACATTTTTCCTTTATTAACAAGTCATAAAATTTTAAACTAAAAGATGTTAATTAAAATTAAATTTGAAAACTTGTAATGTAATCTTCATGAATATAATGTTCTATGAAATCATAAAAATCCATTCATGCTGTATAAGTTAAAAAACATTCTTCTCGTACTTTGGCCGGAAAAGTCAAAAAGTAACTCGTACTGAAAACGACATAAGATTCCTTTCATATATTAACTAAAAATTCACCAACAGAAAAAATTGGATTTAAATTTTTTTTGGAGGATATAATTAATATTACATATTGAGGAAACATGGATGTCGATGATAAATATGCCATAGTAAATTCTGAAGTATAAACAATCTCGGATAAAAATGAGATTGTGAGATTTTCCCTTACCTTAGGTTTGATATGGTTTCTACAAGTCTGAAACTCCTGTATAATGATTTAAATAATTTTATAGACATATTATAGAATAATAAATATTTTTATTATGTCATATATGTTCATATTCATAGGTTTTTATTAGTAAAATTTTATTGCTACTTGTTATTCGGGTGTTCATTGCTTTATGTTCTTATGCGTGTTTTGTCAAATAAATTCTTATTCCTCTTTTTAGGTTATTGCTACATAATTTAAATAATGGTATTAGTTTAATATATATCATATTTATTCATTAAATTTGTCTATATAGTCATAGTTTAATGAAGATTGTGTAGAACGAATCACATCACACCGTGGAGACGGTAAGCCGTATGTACGCACAAGCGATGATATCGTTCCCATAATTATTGAATGGTATTGGAGTGGATGGTAGAATATATCAGAATTAGTATCATGTTATAAAAATCATATATATAGTTATTATTTGTACCATTATACCCATCCAATTAAGGTGGTGGTGAAAAACAGATTACACCACGGCGTGGAGACGGTATTTCGTATGCACGCACGCGCGGTGATTTCATTCTCCGTAAGATGGATAGAAGGTGAAATAGGGTTGTTTAATATTTATAATAACATACCATTATATGAGTGATACTTATGTTATTACTTTATAATTAAACAAATAAATAAGAGGAAGTATAAGAAGGAAGAAGCTTGAAAGAATTGGTAGAAGAGATTACCTCTTCCTCGACGTGCCTCCTTTAAACTTCCCCTTAAGGGAATATTGTTGGTCTTTTGGGAAGACCAGAACCTCCAAAATATTACTAGGGAAGTTGAGAAGAGTAATGGGCAGGGTTTGTCTGAGCATGAAAGCTCAATGTTGTGTAAAGAGGAGAGGGAGGAGGTTCCCTTTTATAAGGGAGGTGAGGGGCACCTTTGGAAACCTCAAAAATATTAATTTATAATAAATCAAACCCACTTAAAAACCACCAAAAAATGATTCATATTCGAAGATAAGATGAGACAGGGTTATAATATCATCATCCAATAAAATTTCTACATGTTGGAGATTTATTTTAAACCTTATCATCCTGATTTGTCCTTATTTAATCTATTTAATTTTATTTGTGGTAATAAAATTCTAAATTTTAAATTGTTATAAATAATTACTTATTTGTTGTGAATTGTCCAAAATTGGATAATTTATGACATTTTCGACCATATAAATTTTAATTTATAATTTGTAGATTTTTTTGTGATTTTTAAACAATTCTATATTTGTTATTTTTATAAAATAACTATAGTGTCAATTTTGATACTATTTATTCATTGAATTTAAATAAAATCCACACAGAAGATATGTTTGAAATAAAAGGTTTAATAGATTCATAACATGTCATATGTATCTATAAAATTATTGGAGAACATTAAATAGTTCATATATTATTTATTTTAATATTTGTAAAACCATTTATTTGATATTCCAATAAAAATAATAATTTTAACATCACTATTGAGTCACATATAATGATAATTATTTAATCCCTAAAAATTCTAAATAAATTCAAATGATGTAGATACATTTATTATATTTTTGGGTACTGTTCATGTTTGATGTTTCATGAAGTTCATCCCTAAATTAAAATTATTATACTTATAAGATTTAAGAGAGTGACATGTTATCACTTTCTTTGGTTTTAATAATAATTTAATTATTTTCAAGTTCATAAGTCCATAAAATTAATCTATTACGACCCTTAGGTGATATGGGTCTACTTTTAATCATCCAATATAATTTTTTCAAGTGTTAGGGTAATTTTATAATCTTATTTTTACCCTTAGTTACCCGATTTACCTTTAACTGCGGTAAATAAAAATTACCGTAGTTACTATTCATAATATCAAAAAAAATAAAAGTAACGTAATAACATAATTTTTACCCACTGAATTAAAATACAAGATCCATTTTTCAAAATTCAAAACATATAATTTGTAGTAATTAATTTAAAATTAATCTTGTTGTTAAGAAAACTTGTTTTAAAAGTTAAAACATTGTCAAAGATTGAAATATTTTTGCCTATGAATTCAATGTAAAATTAATGGTAATGAAATACATTATATTGAATAGAAAAAATATATTCTATTTATACTTTAAAACCATTAAATATTATATTCTAACCATATAAATTATTGCAATGAAAAATGTTGTTTTTAATTAAAATATAGCATGCTTTTACTATTCATTTAAATGTGAAAGTTATCAAGGTAATATGAAAATTTTATACAAAGTCAAGTTTTATATCCTGATTCCAAAGAAGAATTTTATTTTGTCAAATTGAACTTATAAACATGTCAAAAAGTAGATTTAATGTGGGTGCGCCATCAAAAGGCGGCAAAACTGCATTTTTTGAAAAATTCATATTTTACCTGAAAATATTATTTTGTTCTCATACCATGTTCTAGAAAATATGTAAGATGAATAGTATATATATAAAATTAAAAATATAGTTAATAATATTCATAACGGCTAGTTCATAATAATATTATAACAATATATTGTTGTTTAGTGAAACTCAGTATTGTGTACTACACACGCTATCGAGGAAGGTCATGATTGCGTGTAATGCAAGCCAAGCCAGTGTTGTGTATAGTGAAAGATTCCATTGGTGTTGAGAATAACATAATACATACAAGAAATATATATATATATCTCATAAAATATCAGGGTTTTACATTTTCCCTCGGTGAGGTACAACAACCTCACAATATTTTTCTATGTGGTGACATGTGGTTACTTGTAGTCGTAGCGATTATAGTAGTATGGGTATTCCCTAGAAAACATTTACCCCAGTATTAGTTCCAATAAGTCTTTTTTAAAAGATACTACTAGTGTATTTCAATTATATGGTGTGATATAACCTCAATAGAATATAGTGAGGAGTGTTTCTTCCTTAGTGATTTCTAGTGGTTTTGTGGAAGGAATGTTCTGCTAATGGGATAATTCAAGTCTTGTGCTTATTTAGGCACCCCGAGTTTTCCATAATGTGGTAGAATATATCTGGGCTATTGAATTATAACTAATTCATCTTTTTTACAATGATGATTCCTAATTTATTATCATATAAGAACCTTCTATGGTTATAATTGAGAGACTAGAGACCTCCTTGAGTCTCTATGCCATTTTATTATAGAGAATATATATATTTATTTCATTCATCATTCCTTGGTTACTCCCTAGTACTAAGGCCTTGTGAAAAATTGGTTCTTTTTTTTTGTTTCACGGTTTCTTATAATGTATGTATTCTCTAACACTTGAATGAGATTTTTACCCACATGTTTTTATCTATGTAGATGATGGACTAGTAATAGATGTTCTTGGTGGATGTGAAGTTGGTATGTCCTATTTAGTGTCAAAATCCAGTGGCAACATTAGTGACCATAATGTTGTATAATCTTTTGGTGTAGGTTGTTGATGTAAATGGACATCATTTTAGTTTTGAGAGAGCTTACTGTGAGAACTACATCTTATCTTCTTATGTTGATTTTATTTTATTGTTGTTGGTTGTGCATCTTTCCCCTTTTTATATTATGGTCCATGTAATGGTTTAACTTTATAAATACTATTATTTTTCTCATTTATTTTATATATTTTATTTTGTTGTATTTACCATTCCTGTATTATCATATCCATTGTGGAGGTGTTTTTTTGTATAAGTTCATTAGTGTAAATCCTTTCATCATGTGTGATATTCTTTTATGAGGTTGGTTACAAACCCCTACCAATAGGATGTAGATGTCGGATGGAACAATCATCTTACCAACACCCAATAAGGATCCCTTTGGTTTTGGTCATGTCCATGGAATATCAAAGTTACTTTTAACTAGGGATGGATTTTATAGAAAAATTTATTATCTGATAGGTTTAGGACATGTGTAATGATAAATTTACAAGTTTATTAGGTCAATTTTATATATCATAGACCCCAATTTGGGTGTGTTTGATAACTCATTCGAACAGAAGGACTCTAAAAAACTATTGACTAACTTGAATACATAAGGAATTGGTTATTGATTATTGTTAAGTAGACCGAGACATCATTTAGTGGTTAGTGTAATATTGGTTTCAAGATGTCATATCATAAATTATTATATGTCTCCCAACAATTATTATGAATATTTTTCATATGGAAATGATTTTTATTGAGTGGTGATATGGACCTTCGTCGAATGATGAGATCAATGGGAAAACTCATATATGTGTGATATTTCTCTTCATATTTCTCCTATAAAAAATTATAGATGATAGATTTTGGTGCTATCAATTCCAATAGGAAGAATATTGATACTAGGATGTGGGATCGGTAGTCCCGCTGGAAACTACAAAGACACTAAGGTACAAGTTTCCCCATATAATATTTTAATGTTCAGTACTCCCCCATAGATAGAGGGTAATATACAACCATTCATGGGGTGTGGGTCCTCTGTTTGATCATGGGTAAGGAATTCCCTCAAACCTAACGAAGTTTTTGTCCCCCATACTATAGTGGAGATAGTTATACACCTAGAAACTATGTGTATTCTTGGGTGTGGGATAACCATTTGTAACGGTTGATGTTCTTGTTATGATGATATACTATTTTAGAAACTCTATTGAGAGATATATTTTCCCTGAAATCTATGTAATATTCTCTTAATGTTATTCCCGGTGAAATATTATTTGTAGAGTGGATTGTAGTTTTTGTTATCTGGATCAGACCTACTAGTGGTTGTATATATTGAGTATATTTTTATGAACGAGGTGAGCCTAATCCGCAAGTAGTATGGGATTATTTTGAATCTAGGACCCATATTTAAATATGGTTTATACATTCACTAAATATATAAATAATCTTACATTGGTCTTATTATAATCCATAGTGAGCTAATCATGTATGATGTTTCTCTCAAACTCATAATGGGACTTCTCTACAATGGTTTAGGTTTGATATCTTCACTAAGATGTGGTTCTATTTAAGGATGTTATACCCTTCAAAGGGTAGAATGATCACGTCTAAGAATGAAACGATACCCGAGGGACTCACAAGGTGTTCCCAGGATGTGTTTCCTGATGTAATTTTTTGATCTCAATGATTTATTTTGAGTTTTTATCTGATTAGTTATTTATTTTTGTCTTTTTTTTAAAACACATCCAATCAATAAGTCCTTGGAGAATGCATTGATAGGCTGAGTATTTTCAGAAAATATGCACAAAATATCTTGTCATAGATGATCATTTCACAAGATTATATGCTTATTGGATCCATGTAAAACCTACCAAATTATTTGATAATGATGTAATATAAGGTTTTTATCTTGAATTAAATGGAATAATAGTGAGTGTTTTCATTTTCTAAGTAGTTTAGTTGATGATCCATGTGGTATGAGAGTAATCTAAGTTGTATGATGCAAAGATCAACTCCCATGATCACTACTTCTATTAGTTTATTTCAGCTGAGGTGTGTTGACATTCGAGCCAATTAGAATATGTGTCTAATGGATAACAGTGGTTCAGAATCAATGGGTGTATTTCAATGTATGGTTTTTTTTATTCATAAAACTTATACTAGATGACTTAAAATTAAGTTATCATTTTTCATTTGATGTACAAGAGTTGTAACTTTCTATAAAACCCATATCCAAAACTTTTCTTAATTATAGAGTTTCCACTTATAGTAACCATATTTCACAAAGTACGTCTAGTGAATTGAATTAATTATTAATGTATAAAGAGGTATTTCTTGAGACTCAGTCATGGTATAGATGATATCTATTGGTACTTATTTCGATATGGATTAAAAATTAGTCCTAGTATTTTGTGGGGATACATAGTTGAGTGAGTGAGTTTAGGTCTACCCCTGGTATTGAGTTGGACACCTTGGTTATTTATAGAAGGTTAATTCATAAAAAAAATATTTAGTCTGGCAATCCATGAGACGATAGGCTTGAATTTATATACTTTGTGTGTGGATGAGAAATTCACATACCATGAATATTGAGAGATATGTGGATGATTTTGAATGGTGGCCCATTGTTGACCCATTGTGAGAGGATGATGTGTTCATTGGATTATATTACAGATGTGATGTTTAAATATTTATAAGCGCAATGATGAGACCTATTTTAATGTATATAAAGCTATAGTATAGAATCTATTGTGGTATCAATTCCTAGATAATCCCATTTACTATTGAGGGAAATTACCTACACATATATTGATTGTATTGACTATGTATTAACTGCTCATAGTGTGATGTTTGGATACAAGGACTAGTATTGGTCCTCATGTAATTAATGTCAGGGTAGTTAATGGGATCAAAGTGGTTCATCGTTGATGTGATAGTTTTCACTTTTAGAAAATGACTCTTTGTCTAGGTGATGGAATAGGTGAATGAGTAGTTAGCCTTAGAGAATTTGGTTCTTATATGGAAATACAGAGATATGTTTCTCACATTTAATCAATAGTGGTGGACCTAAAGTCTTTCTTTTTGTGTGGTAGGTACACATTCATGATGTTGAATTAGTTTTCCTATGTGACCATACGTTCTCAAGCATTAGAGTTGAAGGGGTTTCAGAATATTTTCATCGTATTTACTACATCCCTAAGAATAAGGTGGTGATTTTTTATAGTGAATTGATGGACTTATTGGGTAGATATTATCCTTTGGAATTGTTACACTAGGTGTTGAATTTCTATTAGATCTTGTGGGAGTTCACATCACATATTAAATTTCAAAGATGCTATATAGGACTAGTAATTCAAGGATTATCTATCTTTCAGTTGATCAATAGTTTTGGGTATTATCATGGTTTTTATTGATGGTAGAGAAAGGTCATATGAATGGCCAGAGCCGTCCACTTTTGATTATAGTGTATTGTGAACATGAATGGTAGTTGTTTTGTGATGAGAATATATATGTGTTTAGTTATTATCCTAATATCCTCATTGGTAACTTCCATGAAAGAGTGAAGAAAATACAGTTGGGTTCTCCTTAAAATAATGTGAGATCATGTTACAGATCATGATACAGATAAAGTAACCCCCCAATTTGCTACATTGAGATTTGAGAACGAAGGCCCTTATAGATCTTGTTTCTCGAGGAAGTGACAATTGTGTTAGGAACCTATTTATAGAATATGACAATAGAATCATGGTTAGAACTATGGATCATGTTGTCGTAAAAATCTCCTTATGTTAGTATGAAATATGTGTGAAGGGATTAGTGGTAGTTGGTAGCATAGATTGGTTTTTTGTCTTGTCAAATCCACCTAGAGAATTATTCAATGGTGGGGAGTGAAGCATTCCAACCATCGGGAACCTGGGAAAAAGTAATTATTTGGATTGATATCTGGGGCTCATGGATTCATTTTTTCACATATAGTGGGATGACATTTGGATAAATTAAGGTTTTAAAAGCATATTATTATAAATACTCACATCAAGTGGATATATATTTACATATACTTCAAACTTCAACATTGGTTAGATTTTTTTTCTTTCTGGATGACAGGGGAATCTTCCTTGCTAAAATTTTGTGTACTAATTTGTTAAAAAATTATACCTCTAAGGAAAAGAATGTTTTTTTATTATGGGTTTTTTCCACCTGAGATTTTTTATTGTGATATTTCTTTTCAATAAACCCAAGTTCTATTAATTTTTAGGATGATAATTTTTAATGTGGGTAGGGTGTAGTGATACAAGTTTTCCTCAAGAGAGGGTTTTCTCAATTTTCATTTTTAGAGTCCCAAGACCTCCCCATGGGTAAAAAAGTAAATTTACCCAAGTAGAAAACCTCATTAGTTTTATCTAATGGTTTTTTTATTTATAGTGGTGGTGTTTACTTCTATGATAATCTAGTGTGTATTTGGAAGTATAGATAGGACATGAAAATGAATATGTTTTTTATAAAAATATTATTTTTATCCCATGTGTGTATGTTTTTGTAAATTATACTCGGTTAAAAATAAATCCTCTGATGGGAAAACTGAGACCTTTATAGAGTATAAAGGGGTACAATTACCCAAAAATCACTATAATTTTTACTTGTATATGGCTTTTGGGTTTAGGCCTCCAGGGATGAAGAATTTAATAGATGAATTTATTTAATTATTTATTTATAATAATAACCTTAACCCATATATTTATTCATTATTACCCCTCTTTACATGGTTTATCTTCAAATAAACCACAGATGGATATAAAGATGAATTGGATGTGATTATTAGATTTTTTGTGTTCTTTTAAGATATAATTAGGAAATAGAACCATATCATCGACAAAAATTAGGCGATAATGATTTTCCATCAATGAAGTTCTGGATTTTTTATTCAAGAATCATTTTTCATGATTTTATTATTGGATTTTTATTATTTAGAACTATATGGATTCACTAGATATTAATTCAATTCATTAAACAGAATTATAACCCTGATATTCATGATTTTTTGGGATTGTGTTGATTAATGTTGAGATGTGGAAATGGTGATGAAAAAAAACTAAAAAATGATTTTAGGGGACAAGTCAACATGAATTGGTGTGTGTTTTGATTTCAAAGAATTCTAAGTGGCTCAATAGGTGCTTGAGGGGGTGGACGACATGGTTTGAGGTAGTATTATAGAGTCATATGTAACTCTAGTTAGTGATTGAAATGTATGGATCAATCATTAATTATGAAAATTTTAAAAGTATTAGATGAGGTAGTTTTTAGATTATTTTTAATAGGTGATAAAAAATAAATAACAAAACCTGATAAAATGATGAATAAGAATAAAAAGGAATGTTTTGATTTTCTGGGTAAATTGTTTTCTATTTGTAAAGTTATAATTTAATAAAAATTTGAAAACATGTAGTCCAAATACTAAATGAAAATATTGAACAGAAATTATTTGAATTTACTATTCTCCACCTACAAAACTCATTCAATTACTAATAATAAGTTTATTAAAATTTGAAATGATCACAACAAAATATTAAATTTTTTAACCAAAGCAGCCTAACATACCCTCTGAGATTCAGTCAAAAAAATTTATTAATATATTTAGTTATTAAATATTAATGGTCATGATCAATGAAATAAATAGAATACAGGGTGTATTCCCTTAATTTATAAATCCAGGATGTGCTCCCCAAAAATACCCTATTCTGGTTCTAGTTTTGTGGTGAATCAATTGTATCATTTATCATTGATGATCACCCTATATATTTTTTTTATTTTAAAAATATGTGTGTAATATCTATTGAAATATCATAGTAACTACTTCTAACCTTTCCCCAACTTCTATGTGACATTCCTTTACTATATATCTTCATCCAAACACAAATTGAGTAATGCTCTTCAATTCCGTTGTTTTCATCACACATAATATTAATACCCTATAAAGTAACAAAACTCACTCAAAACCCTACCTCTCAGCATTCTAAAAATACTCTAGAAAACTCTTTAATATTATAAAATATATACCTGCTGTTTGATCTATAATTCCTCCATTTTTTTTCCTAATTAGAGAATTAGGTCCTTATATTTTAATTTTAATGATAACATAATCATTTAAGTTTTGAAGTGTTTCCTTTTTGAAGCTCAAATTTGATTTATTTGTCATTTTAACCAATGATCATGGCCTAAACACAACACAAAATTTCTAGGATTGGCTTCATGAATACATGGACCATATAAAAAAATTAATGAAAATTCATGGTTGTATTTGATTAATAATCATAAATGAAATGATCTTGTATTGTGAAGTTGTAGCAGTTGAGACTCCATATTTTCCATCTTCTCCATTGATGACCAGAAAATAAACTCATAAAAGAAAAAGTCTTTAGTTTGGAAATAAATAATAATTAAAAAGAAAAAATACATTATCATCTTCATCCAACATCATCCTTGTTTAGGTCATCACTAACCTGGTCCTATTAATCATGGAAATATTTTATGTCATCTTCTATTATTTATTTCCAAACTCTTAAATCCATCTTTTGTCACATTCAAATTATGTTTCATTATAATATTCCTCTTCATTTGGAAATGATGCAGAATTCAGGTTCCAAAACATCTCCATGTTGTTCCATTGTTTGTTATATTCTCTAGATGATATGTCCTTGTGTGTTCAACACATAAATCATATGTCATGTATGGGTATCCCATATCTAACTATTTTATCAATATATATTCATATATATCACAATAAGAACAAGTGCAATAAGATATGTGTGGTCTTCATTCAGGTTTCATCAGAAAATGACACAAGGAAAACAATTCTGATATTGGGATGGTTATTTGGAAAATGGTATATCTTGGGTGTTATATTAAAGATTTAGTATTTACTATTCAACATTTACTACCTTCTACTTCATGATATATTATGGATTCATCATAAATAATTCATCAATATTGTAATGCCTATTTGGATTCTATAGATGATCTTATTTGGAGACCATTGGTTATCATAATGTGACTTCGATTTCACTCAGACTCTACCAGGGGAACTCATATCTAGATCAGGAGCTCTAATCACCATCTTCCTAAACTATAATTTTCATGAAATGATGAGCTAATCTTCATTGGAATGATTTAGAGGAATGAATTCATTATTCCAGTAGTTAGGGTTGGTGTGGTAAAATTAGATTCTTCTTTGGATACATATCCCCACGGTAATTTGTTCTCTCTAGCATGTTTAATTAATTTCCTTATGCATGGTATGTTCAAAATGACCATGATTTTTTGTTTTGATCATCTGGTAATAACTCAGGGTAGGTATGAGTAAAATAAATTGTAGGTATCCTCAAACCCATGTTAACTTTCAAAATCCTCCTTCACATTAAATTCAAATGCGAGACATAGTAAGATGCTGTATGGAGGCATAGTAGGTTGGAATGTTTTATGGGGTAGGTTGAAAGCATGCTCAATAGAAAAACATGGTATGTTGGTGAATTCACAAATGGTTATTATTAGGAATATAATATTTTCTTTTGATCAATTGGAACTTTTCCATACGGTCACATGGCATGGTCACTTACGATATTTTTTTTATGTGGTCACTTTTCTCATGGCACCTCCTTATTTTCATGTGAATTGTTCATTATAGTAAATTAATTTAAATTTATAAATACCTAAAAGAAATAAACATAAAAAAAATATTATTCATAAATAAAATAAATAATATGTAAATTAAAAATATTTAAATCTACTATTATGAAATACAATAAAATGAAAATGAATATCTTAGAAATAAAAAAAATTGACATTAAATTATTTTATTATAAAATAAAAAATAAAAATAAATACTATTTTAAATATACTCATAAATTTTATTTAATCATAAAATAATAAATTAACCAATTAAATTCATATTTTATCATCAAATTAAAATTTCTATTAATTTTCAAATTAATTAGCAACACTACAAATTGAATCAATTAAAAAATATTTTTAGAATAAAATTGAATTTTTTTAAAAGAAAATTTTTGGAAAATTAAATCAAAATGATAACCACACACAGTTCCATTACACATAATCAATTTCACTCTGAGGAAATTCATGTCATTTTATTTGTTTTCAAAATAACATTAAACACATTGTATTTATCCAACCTAGGTTCATAATACACACCAAAATAAAAGAAAAACACAAATCCACTAATTTCATGTAATTATAATGTCTTTTTTTCAAATCCACTCACTGAATCATTTCAATTCCAATTCAAGTTATATTATTTTGATAGAAACAAATTAGACAAATGTGGAATTAAAAATTGAACAAGAGGCACCATCAATTTCCACTCTACCTAAGGTTCCAAAAATAAATGATCTATTTCAACTTCATTGATTCAACATCAAATAATTTTTTTATAATTTAATTTTTTTCATTCTTTATTTAGGTTCAGTATTCCCATCACCTTAATGAAATCATTCTTTACAATTAAAAACTTTATTGATTTATTTTCTTTTATTAATTTTTCTCATCCATGTGAAAAGCAACTTATTGGATATGTAAAGGGGGATTACACACACCCTTAGTGTCTAAAGTCTGATTTATTCACTAGAAGGTCCAAATTGCCCATTTAAATCAATTTTCAAAGGGAATATATTATAATATTTAGGGTTTAATCACAGTAGTGTTTGTTCAAAAAGAGGGGGTCACCTAGGTTCAAGATAAAATTTCATGGTTCCAAAAGTTATAATCTGAATTCCAAAAAATTATATCCCATTTAACTCCCCTTCTATGTTCCTAAACTAAATTTTAATAATAAAAAAGTGGGAAAAATTCCCTCCACAATCCCACAACACTAAAAATATTAAACATAGTAACATCCCTAAATTAACTATGAAATTAATAACAATTCTGGATGAAATGATTTTTTATTTTCATTAAATAATGATTATTTTTAAAATCATATTTTTTATAGATATCCATAAATTAAGCATACAAGGAGACATTTTGAAAAAAAAAACAATTCTTTCTTAAGTATACTATATTAAATCATTGTAAAAGAATATTTAAAATACCCCACTCTCCCACACATACAATTCAACAACATCCCCATTGTTGAATCTTAATGTATAAAAAAAATTTATTCATTCTGATTCAAATATATTTAGAAAATATCATAGAATGAAAATTTTTTAAGTACTAATAAGGAAGATTATAAAAAAACTTATACAACACTACGAATTCCGGAAAACCAAAATCATTCACAAAAGGTTACTATTGGAAATTTCTTAATAGGTTTGGAATAGAAAAAATTTCAAAATGTTTCTTGTTAAAAATGAGGTCAAGACTAAATTTCAAAGAAGCACAAAAAATAATATAAAATGAATATGTTACTTGACATATAAACAAATTTATGTTATGATAGTGAGAAGTGGGAAATTGAAATATATTCATGCTAATAATTTTACCAAACCAGTAAAATGATAAGAAAATTAAGTAACTTAATATATTAATTTCATTAAAATAATTACTTCCCTATAACTGTAAAATATTTTCTCCAGGATGTACAGTAAATGTGAAACATTTCTTATGATCATTTAATGAGTTCTAGGGTTGAAATTTCATGTTCTTATATGATGAACATATCACAATAAGTTTATAAATTTATTAAAAGTGTAAAATATTAGGATAGTTTTATCCAGTTTTCTCCAGTAATATCTCCTTCTATAATTGATGTTCAAAAAGACTCTGCCACTATTAATAAAATCACACAACGGACTATACACAATTTTCATAGTATTGTGACCTATTTCACGACCACTTTTCAAGGTAAATTCTCAGCACATGCGTTATAACATTACACTTTCAAACAAAGGAAAAAATCTTGAGTGATAGGATCTAGTTGAATCTCCAACGATTTTTGTTCAACAACTAATTGAGATAGAAAACCCAGTAAGAAAAACATATTTAAAACCCAAAGTAAAAGAGAAAATACTAAATAAATAATGTGTTTCCTCCCATGAAACACTAGTTGTATAGTCCCCATCTAGATTCAAATCTATCACAATTTTCAAATTATGAGATGGTTTCTATTCTTATTGTCTTCCCCTTAAAGAAATGTTTGATTCTTATTCCATTCACTAAGAAAAGATTATTCTCTTATCTTACTAGCTCTACTGCTCCACTGAAAAGATATTGAATAATATCCATTGTTATAGACCACCTATATTTGAGTTTCCTAGGAAAAAATATATGTATATTATTGTAAATAATACTATTTGGACAAGCATTAAAAATTCTATTTTGGTTAAAAAATTATAAAAATATTTATAACTATACCTCTAAATCCTATATTCTTCATGGGTCTCTACCCTAATCTCATTTATCAAATTGAACTCAAGAATCCTTCTTTATCTAGATGTCTTCAAATAGAAATTCTAGGCTTTCACAACACATAAATACTTATATTGAAGTGCTTCAATAAAAATGACATGGTTCCCCAAAAATACGTCTATATTGTGAAATCCCTATGGGAGTTTAAAATTCAATTTTGTATGAACATAATACCTCATAATGTTTTAATAAAAAAATATTTCCTATAATGTTAAATTTTTATCTCTATGATTAGCCTTAAGTCCCTGAATTATATTTTTACATGTCCACTTGATTGGGGATGGTAAGTAGTTCTTGTTTTATGGGCACCCCTATCTTCCCCATTATTGATTTTAATTTGAAATTCTTAAAATGTGTTCCATTTTCTATTATAAAATCATTTTCCCCTCTAAATATTGAAAATATATTCTTTTAATGAATTTAATAACACTATTAGCTTGATTTTTGGTAAGTATAATTGCCTCATCCCATTTGGAATCATATTATAAAGGAAGAAAGTTATACTCATTCTCGTGTGAATATGGAAATGGTCTTATTAAATCTAATCCCCAAACATTAAAAATATTAACCTCTAAAATAACTTTCTTAGTAAAATAATATTTCCTTCCAATATTTCCTAACCTATGACACCTATTATCTTACAATTAAACTCCTATAATTCATAAACAGTGTATGGAAAAAAAAATTAGATTAAATGAATTTTTGGGTTTTTTTCTCTCCTCTATGATTACCTCCCCATGGTGATGATTGATAACTCTCCAGAAAGGGATTCATATTTGATACTAGAACACACCTCTTAAAGATTCCATTGGTACACCTCATAATCAACAAAAGATTATCCCATAAATAGTACTTATGTTCAAAGATAAACTTCATCCATTGACTGTTTGAAAAATCATTAGGGGTGAAACATGCTTCTAGAAGATTAGTAAAATCAACATACCAAGACAACAACTTAACTACAATAGTGGGAAACTTTTCATTAAGAAACATAGAATTGATCTGCTTGATATCATCATGTCGAATAGTATAAATTCAAGAAATATGATCTTTTATAACATTATAATCCAGATTTTATTTA
Source organism: Viscum album (assembly GCA_963277665.1). NCBI lineage: Eukaryota > Viridiplantae > Streptophyta > Magnoliopsida > Santalales > Viscaceae > Viscum > Viscum album. Next base: position 1,799,723,137 of record OY728132.1, read on the forward strand.
TAATATCCAAAAAAACTCATGTATCAAAAGTAACCACCTAATGAGTCTTGGTTTGGTGTTTTCTTTGATAGAATAAATTTCAAGGTGGTGTGGTCTATAAAAAATATGAATTTATAACCTAAAAGTTACTATCTCAAATTCTATATAGAAAAAAATATCCAAGTCCTAATTCTTAGTAGTAGTACAGTTCCATTGGGAAGTATATAGCAGTCAGCTAGCATAATACAAAACCTGTAATCTCCTTTCTCACATTTAGACTAAAATAGCTCTAACATCCACATCATTAGCATCACACATAACCACAAAAGGATGTATCCAATCAGGTATAGTGATGATGTGTGATGAATTTAGTTTCTCTTTAATTAGATTAATAGATTGTAGAAAATTTTCATCAAAGACAAAGTGTGTATATTTAACCAATAATGAAAACAAGGTCTTTGTTATATTTTAAAATTCTTTGATAAAACTTCAATAAAAATTGACATTCCATATAAATATTATAACACCTTTAACATTAATAGGAGAAGGGAAATTTTGAATAACCTCAATCTTAAAAATATTAACCTCTAAACCACTCTTGGACACTTTTTGTCCTAACACAATCCCTTTTGTGACTATAAATAAGCAATCTTCTAAGTTAATAACTATGTTAGTCTATAAGAATATCTTTAAAACCAATTATTGATTTTATAAACTTCTCTTAAAATTTTTCCCTATAGTGGAAGAATCATCCATAAAACATTAATATTTCTCTATATAATGTCTGAAAATATTTCAATCATGCATGTTTAATATATATTTATGACACCACACAATCCAAATAGAATTCACCAATAAGAAAATTTTCCAAATGGGCATGTGAAAGTGGCCTTCTCCTAATATGTTGGGATAAAACAACCTAGTTATAACAGAAATAACCATCCAATAGTAGAAAAATTATTTTCCATCTAGCCTCTCAAAAATTTGAAGTTAAAATATAATGGGAAAATGATCTTTTCTAGTAGTAAAATTTATTTTTCGATAATATATACAGACTGAACATTTGGTATATTTTCTAATATAAATTTTATCATTCATATAATTGTTCATAATATTTTCATATTTCTTTGGGAGTAAATGAAATATACATATCCAATCACTATCTGAAATGGTATAGATAATCCATATATCTAAATTATTAATTACCACTTCTCTCATAACTTATTTCTTATTTGGGTTCAATCTCCATTGACAATGAACCCTCGGTTTTTGGCCAAGTTCCATAGGAATATTATTCATTTATAATGAGGGGATAATCCCTTTGATTCTTGTTATATATCAACATATTGAAATAATAATTTTTTTCATAACTTCCAGTAATATTTTAACTTGACTCTTATTTAGTTCATTAGAGATTATATGATGTGGTCTAGATTTCTCACCTACATATGAGTATTTCAGGTGTTTTGGGAGTTGTTTAGGCTCCAAATTGGTTACAGTATCATTGGAAGGGAGAATATTAGGTATATAAGTACTAATATTTTAAATATGTTTCATAAATTTAATATGAAAACTTGAATGATTTTGAATTTATAAACCATATTTTCATTTTACTTTATTGTTTCCTAGTGTGTACATCCCACTCTCATGAATTTAAAAATCATTTTCAACATATTTAATAAACAAAAATCATCAAACTTCTTGAAAAATTCTATGTAAACCTTGTAAAATTGTTCAACATTACTTGTAGAAGAGAAATTGACCTCAAATTATCAATAAAAATACTTATTCTCCTGAATAAAAATTTTATCATCCTCACAAATCTCCAAAAATAAACTAGATGTATTTTAAACATCTAAAAAATTACAAATATTTTTATTTTTAGCACTTTAGAAATGTTGGGAAAATATATTTTTGACATACAAATTAGTTTATTTATATAAGTGTTGTTAAAAAAATTATTCTAATTGTTTTTATGGATTATAAACTTCTAACATCTTAATTCTAGAATAGTTCTCACCAAATGTGGGATATTTATCATTATTAAACAAATAAAACTATTCTTCTTATTCACTAAAAATAAAAAATAGGCTACCCCTTACCACATTGATAACAAATCATCTTTTTCCTATGAAGGGCCTACCATGAATTATAAGAACCTCTTGATCACACTATATGACTAGAATAATAAAATATATATGTAAAAACATTCCCACTCCAATAATAAATTCATTAAATCTTCCTATGGGATGAGGTAAAAAAATTCTACCAATTGTAGAAACAAAGTTACTGGTGGAAACTCCCATAATCCAAATTGTATTAATAGTGAGAAAGGGAGAAAGTTGACTATTTCCCCAAGATCATAAAGTTGATTCAATTGAAAATTATTCCATATGGTGTAGGGAATGAAGAAAAACCCCTATATTATTATGTTTTCGTGGAATCTTATTTTGAAGTGAAGCACTACACTCTTCATTGAGGTTATAAGTTACAAATTCATATGAAGTTTTATTGTTTGAATAAATTTTATAGTTGGATTTCATGTTTGATGAAATCTATATTAAATCATTTATGAAATAAATATTCACATTGAACATGTTAAATAGCCCAAATAATTGAAGTAATTCAATTTTGTTTGTTTTTTCTTGTATTTCAACCATTGAGGGAATGGGATAGATGGGGTAAACTTCCTATGAAATAAATTCATTTCTAGAATTTACACCACAAGATTTTTTCCCCTTTATTATTATTCATTTTAAAATCTTTTTATCCATGATTTATAGGTGGTAAATTTTGATTTACTTGTATGTTAGTAGTTAGGTTTCCCTTTTTCACAATTCTAGATTCAAATATAAATTCGTCTTGATTTATTAAACCAATCTTAGTAACAACAACCATGTATCTCTCCTAGGGATTTATCTTAGTGGTACTATGATGTTTACCTTTATAATTGACCTGTTTTTATATCTTAGATATGCATTCAAACACTAGTTTAGTCCATATCAAAATTTTGTTCTTCCTTTTATGAATCAAATTTTCTAATAAAATATTTAAATATCACATTAATATCATCTTTGTAAAGAGAAGTATCATCTGTAGCTTGATTCTGAAATTTTTTTATTCATGGATATTAAAAACTAGAGGATGAATGATGTTGTCTAATCAATTCTTTCTCTCTATAGGATATTAATTGATAGTTCTTATGTAATTGGAATTAATTTTTGGAAGACGGTTCCTTTGTCACATTCATCATTGAACCATAACCCAAAAAAGTAACATCTTCTTAAATTTGGTCTGGCATGCTGAATTTTGGAAAACGTGAATTTGACTTTTAAAACATTCCATATTTATGACATTTCACTCTAAGACATTTTCCTTGACATTGAATTCCAACATGATTATTAGTTTTATTACATTTTGATCATTGGGGACTTGAGTTGGTCTTTTATTTTAGTCAATTGTGAATTCATTTCTAGATCTAAATTGGTGTTATTCCTTCCCCTCTTCACTCTTTTTCTCCATTAATATATATGCTATGAATCATGAGATAATGTGTTTCAAATTTTAATAATCTATTCATCTGTTTTATTACTATAATTTCTTCAAGTAGATTGTTCAACCATGTTCTTATTTCCATATGAAAAAACATTATAATAGGAATCCATAATTTGGTGTTAAAAACATAGAGATGAGGAAATTCATAAATAAGTACCTAAACCAATACTTGGATTAATTAAAAGACTATCCAACCTCTTAATATATTATTTTAATATTATTTTCAATTTATCCCTCATATATATTTAGAAAAATTCGTTGTGATGGAGTTATAAATTTTTTACCATTATATATAGATGTTTTAATTTATTTTAAAAAACTAATTCCTCACATTTCAAATTAAATGGAAAGGTAAAAATCTTATTTTTATCTCATATTGACTCAACCTTTTTACGGGTAGTTATTGAACTATGTTGTAAAAGTCTATAATGAAGGAGAAGGCATCCTAATTAGGAATTCTATAAAATAAAGGTAGTTGTAAAATTTAGTATTTCTTTAGCTAGTGGTTTTAAGACCTACGTTTATGTTTGATGGAAGAAGGATTACATAATATCACAATGATTTAATTCTATTTTATACTAGGTCATTCATAATTTTCATGAAGTATTTTTGGATGAAAAATTTCTTGAATATTTTTAGTATCTCTCTCCCTCTCTATCAAATTTTCCATCTTATATTTTTATATACTCATATATTTAAATTAATTTCCAATTTTATGTTTCATCAGATCTTGATTCTAAGAAAATATATTTTTTCATGCAAAACTAAATTTTCTTAGTACTACACAAGAGATCCATTTTCTAATTAGAATTTGATGAATTTTTTATTATTTTTTCCTTTTTTTATTATTTTTTTTCTTTACTTTTTTTAATATTTTTTGAATTTATGGGAAAATAAAGTCATTCCTAGACACGGTGAAAAAATATTATGGTTATTTCATTGACTATCTCAAATTAAATTCCCAAAAAAGTAATACATAGAAGGTAGATCAGGTATAGTGTCCAAAAACAAGCAAATGGTGGGGGTAAGTCCAATAAAATTACTAAAAGAAATAAAATAAAACCATAAAAACATGAACTAATCGACTAATTTGATGATCATTAACATTTAATAATACAAACGGGTGTATTTTAAATATTAGTTTTAATATATATAAAAAAATTTATAATTAAAATTGAGTTGATGATGAATAAGAATGAAACATGAGGGAGGTTTTCATTATCTGATTAAAGTATTTTTTATTTTTAAAGAATTAATTGAATCAAAATTAGAGAAAGATGCAATTGAAATCATGGTTGAGAATATTGACCATTAATTTGTAGTTGTTTCAATTTATCACAAAAAAACTCTCTCAATCTCTGAGAATAAGAACTTAACTATAATTTTGAAATGATCTCACAAAAAATATTAAAATGATGAACTAGGGAATTATAACATCCCAGCTCAGATATTTTTCCCAAAATCATTGTGAAATTACACAATTAAAAATTATAAATAATGAGATAATAAATATGTATATTATATAGAGTCTTCCCTTGATTTCAAGGTCTTATATGTGCTCCCCACTACCACCATTTTTGACTCTAGATGTAAGGTGAATCAATCGAATCATGATCATCGATGGCCACCATATATCATTATGTTTTTCACAAAATATTACTTATATAATATGGATTGTAATATCAGGACCACTTTTAAGTAACATATCCCTAACATCTATATTGAATTATTTCATTGTACATATTTTTTCTCGCATGACTTGTGAAATTCTCTTCCAATAGATTTCACTCACAACATGTGGGTCTTCAACCCAGTCCTGTAACAACACCGGATCAAAATCCTTACAACATTCTCTTAGAACACTAGAAAATTTTGGAATCTTCTAGAATATCCACCTTCTATATCAAACTCTACTTCCCCTATTTTTATTTCCCAATTTAAGAAATAATTTTTTGTATTTTAATTTTAGTTATCATGTGACCTATATGTGATCATGTAATTTGGTATAATTGAATTTACAATGATTGAACATAATTTCTTTAGTCTTTTGAGTAATTATTATATCCCAACAGCTAAACACAAGTTCCAATCTTAGATTCCAAATGAAATCTATTATCATAATCGTTAATGAACATTCATTGGGTCATTTTATCATTCATTTGAAATTTAATGATCTAGGAATGTGTAGCTGTAGTAATCGAGAGTCTCAACACCCCATTATCTTTATAAATGACCTTTAAACAGACATAAAAGGGAAATAATCATCACTTTGAGATTAAATAATCATCTACAATGAAAAATATAATTTGGGTCGCACTCATTCAATCATGGATTTCATGTTTTCATCATTGAATCAATCTTATTATTTATAGAAATATTTCACATCATCTTTTTCCATAAATTTCCCCCTCTTAAATCCATCTTGTTTGTTCTTTAGATAATTCTTCATTAGAATCATATTTTATTCATTATATAATGATGCATAATTCTAGTTCCAAATCATCCTCATTATGTCCCATTAGTCATTGAATTCTCCAAAAGATGAATCTCCACTAGTTCAACCTAAAATTAGATCTCAAATTCTAGTGGATACTCTTCAACTAGTTCTTTAATCCATTGTCTGATCCCTCCTGATGAGATCATATGGAATATAGGGGGTGCAGTCTTCATTAATGATTCATCAGATAATGAAACCTTGATTAATCACTTTGATAGAGGTTTGGTTCTTCAGTAAATGGTGGACCTCAGTTGTATTCATTAGGTATCAATATTTATGATTTGGAGTTGTCTGGATTCCACTTAAGGCTATATCTTTGAGTTTAATCCAACAATTCTGTAATCTCAATCATCCACATTTGTCTTACTTGGTTGATATTCTCTAGAGATATTTGGTTATCATGGTGTTCCTATAAGGTCCACTCAATCACCATCTATTGAAATCAGATCTTGATCGAGTGTTTTAGTCGCCTTTTTATATGATATCAGGGCTCATCCATTGGTGTGGTGATCTTTGGTGAGATCATTCATAGTAAAATTTACATCATTCAAGTAGTGGGGTTTTGTGAAGTGAAACGGGATTTTGATCATGGTAGGTATCACCAAGGTAAGTTTTGTTCTCCAGTATGGTCGATTCATATCCTCATGAGTGGTAGGTTCTAAATGATCTTGCCTCTTTATTTTTCTCATGAGGAAATTACTTACTATAGGTAGAAGTGAAATTTCTGGTATGTATCCTCATACCCATATTCACTTGAAAACTCATCACTCATGGTTTGTTCAAATGTGAGAAATTATATGTTGCATCATAGAGGAATGGTAGGTTAGCATTGTTTGTATGGTTGGTCATACATAGGAATAATATCTTGACATGGTAGGTTGGGTCATTCACTCATGGTCAGTGTACTGATCATGGAATTAGCTTTCGGTCAGTTATCCATTTTCCATGTGGTCACACAGCATGATCACTTTAGTGACTACGCAACTTTTTTGCATGGTCACTTTCCTGATGGAACCTACTCCATGTTTGAAAATAAATAAAAATAGTGAATTAAATTCAAATTAAAAATGAAATTAAATTAAAAATGATTCTTTAAAAATAAAATAAGGAATGAATACATTTATTTACTACATTAATGAAAAAAAATTAAAATTATTTTTTTGAAATACAAAATATGCAAATGAAATAAATAAAAATAAAATAATTACATTAATTAATTTATACATAATTGAAAAAATAAAAATACATTATCTACAAAAAATATTCACAACATTAAGTTAACCATAAAATAAAAACTTAACATTTTAAATTCATATTTTAATTAAAAATTAAGGGTTTTATTAATTTATAATTAATTAACTACAGTACACAAATAGTCAAATAAAAAATTATTTTGAGAATAAAACATAATTAATTAAAATAAAAGTTATGGAAAACAATCAAAGTGAAATCTAAAATAGACGTTATGGAGTTTTCTAAATTAAGAATAAATTTTCCATGTTTTTATAATAACTCCAATTGAGAATCCTAGAGTAATGGTGGGTTTCCCCCAAATCATCTAATCCTTCAATATCAGATTATGTGGGAACCCTGGTTCAGGACCTCCAAATCTAACCATGGAAGACAAACATGATATGACCTAATTAAAAGTTATAGGATTAGGTGACTACGGAACTTGTGGGAAACATATTCTTATGTTAGTGGGAACCATGTGGCATGGTCCGAGGAGTGTATGTGGCCTAAAATTCTCTAACACTGCCTATTTTAACTATTTACTCACTAGGTGTTTATTTTGGGGAAAATAGCCAATACAGATTATTTTTTTCATGTAGATCGCAATGGTGTAGCTCGATCTTCTATTTGAGGGAATTTGTGTTGTGAGATTAAAGGAATTTTTTATTTTCTCTGAGGGAAAATGATAGGGATGTTGTTTGACAACTAAATTGTTATTGGGGATACATATACCCCCAATAATTTATTATTTACTATTCAGTGAAGTGTGGGACCCCCATATAGCTAATAAAGTTATTTTCAATTCCTATTTCCATTTTTTCTACCTTGTGTAATATATTCATGTTGTGTTCTACTCAGGTGGGGTTTTTTATTGATAAATCTAAATCCTCTCTGAATTTTTGTATTATACTTGAGGCATAGTTCTTCAACTAGGTTCATTAAAATCTCTTTCCTGATTTCGTTTCTTTAGTGAGTTGTGGGATCCCCTCTATGGATCTCTGGGTGGTGACATGTGTTTACTCGTAACCATGAAGGTTATGGTAGTAGGGATCAATTATCCCAACTCAAAAATCTTCCATGGTGTGGGTTCTCCTTAGATTTTCTAGAGAAATGATTACATTGGTGATTATAGATGATAGAGTGTAGTACCCCCTATACATGAAATCATACCATAGAAATTATTGTGTCCTCCATAGTGTTTTATATTGGTTGTTTGAAGGGAAGCATGGGTAGATCAAAATCATTAATATGTGTGACTCTTGAGGAACCTAAAGGATTCATTCAATGATAAATATATATTTTGGATAAATAATTCAGAATACTTGGTCTTTTCGATAGTCTGAGTGTTCTAATATTCTTATGAGATATGAACCTTCATTCTCTATAAATTAGAGTACTAAGACACCTATAATTATATATGTCATTTTATTATAGATAGTATCTAGATTATTTATCTCCACATTATCTAGGTACTCCATATTACTGTGGACTTGATCTCACTTGCTTGTTCATGTTTCATTTTTTGTTTTTATGTGTGCTATAGAATATTTGTTTTCTCACCACTATATGATATGTTTTAAAACATCTGTTTTCGTTTTTAAGATGATAAATAGTTTTATGATTTTTTTATTGAATTTAATGAATGTATGTTTAGTTAATAGTTAATTCATGGTGGTGACCTTGGTTTATGTAGTGTAGGTATAGCCATGTGGTGTCAGTTGTTGACATTAGTGGGAGGTATTCATGTTTAGATCAATCCTATTGTAAGGACTACGTCTTAATTTCTGATGTTACCTTCCTTTTCTGATATTGTTTGTGTATCTTGTCTTTTTTTTAATAATTGTTTATGTACTAGTTTAACTATATAGATATTATGTTTTTTGACATTAATTAAATATATTTCAATCAATTTTATTTACCTTTCATGTATTATTATATCCTTTGTACTGGTGTGTGTTGTGTACAAGTGAATATGGATATAGCCTCCCATCATGTAGGAAAAGATAAATCAATTCAATTTTCTATCACATGGCCTATATGAGGTATTACTGGGGTGGAACATCAGTTTACCACCACCTAGGAGGGGTTAAAATGTGTCCATTTGTGTCATCATACATATAAGGTAATTTCATGTTGTGGATAAAACAATCATCAACATCATAGTCGAACATTGCCTATAGATTTTTGGGTAGTAAATGTAATCTTCAATATTATCAAAGTAATAAAACACAAAAAATGAGGACATATATACTCTTCATGTCTACTTAATAGATGTTCTCCCTAAGGACATGTATAATTTTATTTCCTTTTACCAAATTCTTGTTCTTCTTCATCACTCTTAGAAAAATGGGGATACAATTAATATTTTAATTATTTCAAGTGTCTGAAAAATGTAATTTTTTTTATTTAAATTGATGGTTATGTTCATTATAGGGTTCCCATAACTATCAATAATTTTTAAATTCTTATTTAAATTGATTCACTTACTATAAAAAGTAATCATGAATAGACAGATAGTGTCATCGACCTCACTCACCCCAAACCCCCTCCCTCAAATGGAAAAACCATGGTATTGAAACCTATTAAAATTAATTTCAATCATACCTATCTTGATATTATAGACCAATTTAATATAATAAATATTTATAACCTCTCTCTAGATAATAAATTAAAACTATTTTAATTATAGAGGGAGTTTTAAAAGGTGATAGAATGTATATTAGCCAATATTCTGAGGACTAGATCATCTATTTTATAAAAATATATGTGATAAAATTATTTGTTACTATTATCTTCTACCAAATATCTAATAGTAAAATGGGTTATTTCAATGAAAATTATGCTAAATATAACTAGAATAACTATGGGGTCTAATAAAATTAATTAATTAGCTCATAAATATGAGGAAAATATTTGTTTTGTATCTATATTGACTACCAAAAGATAAATCAATCCACAAAAAAGACCAACTTCCACTATCACTCATTAAATAAATGTTAAAAATATTTGACAGTAAGTCCTTTTATTGTTTCATTGATTGTTAAATATGTTATTTTAAAATCCATATTTCCACCCAAGGATAAAAAACAAAATAATTAAATGTCTATTCAACATATTTGTATATAGAAGGATAAGATTTTTTATTTATAATGCTCTTGATAACTTTAAACACCATATGGTTAGTATTTCCATTATGTACCTTGACGACTTCATGGATTTTTTCATGGATAATCGTTCTATTTGTGTAACATCCTTTTATAATTGTTTGGTAATAGTAGGATTGTTCCTCTATTGATTCATTGATAAAATATATCTAATTAAAATATAAAAATTCCATTTTCTGGTGTAATTAATATATTTACTAGGAATGACGTCTATCTTGACATGATAAAAGATGAATAATTAAAAATTGAAATAATTACCTCTATTATATTCCCCATATTTATTAATGATGTGTAATCTTTCTTGGGTAATATTGGTTTTCATCACATATTAAAAAAAGTATTTAGTAATATAACAATTCACTTATCCCAATTATTGTAAAAGTATATTAATTTTTTAGATGATCTTTCACTAAATTCATTCAATTCACTACAATAGAGTCTCACTATAACGACCCATACTTTACATACATTGTTAATACTTCAAAATTGAAGCACCCTTATTACAACATATGACAAATCCACAAAGGACTATATAGGTATAGTGTCTTTAGAAACTGGGAGACATAAACAACTGGTTCATAAATCTTCTACAGTGTCTCCCATTTATTTCATCATATCTAGGGTCCCTTTTAGCATATTCTACTTAATATCCATCTTCCTGACTTGGGGAAAAGAAAACATAAAAGGGTGAGCTCAAATGCTCAGCAAGGGAAAATAAAGGAAATAAAAATCATATCATATCTTTTTGAACATCATAACCTCCAAAAGAGATCATAATATCTTAACATGGAATAAATAATAGATGTGAAAATGAGATCCCCATAATCATAACATGAAACTTGAAACTTTGTGGCATGCACACATAATCATGGAAAATCATTTCTTGTTAGTCATGACTCATTGCCAAGACTATCTTAGTGGACAGAGTCCCTTTCTAAACCGAGTCACCCTCGTTCCAGTCCTGTTTCACTGAACCGGTATAACCTACCATTCCAGCCATGTCTATCTCATGAGATATAAAATCTTTACCCAATGCATTGGAGGGAGATATAGGTCACACCCATATTATAATGAATCCTTTCTTATGTGTGCCACATAATCATAAACCATACATCATAGAGTAACCCATGTAATAAAAATGGAATTCTTAAACAACATGACATCATAAAACAATTCATATAAGATAAAGGAATTCATAAATATATAATTCCATCACAAAATAATCAAATCAATGTAATAATAGGGATAAAAACAGAACCCTTTATTATCTTAGATGGAAAATAATTTTGATAAAACACTTGAACTCCATTCTTGAGGAAAATACCCTTTCTAATTCAAAAACATTTTTCCTTTCATAACATGTCATACGACTTTAAAATAAAAGAAGTTGATTAAAAATAAAATTGAAAACTTGTAAAGGAAGCTTCTTGGAAATAATGTTTTAAAAATCCATTCATGCCGTATAAGTTAAAAAAACATTCTTCTCATACTTTTGTCGGAAAAGTCAAAAAAGTACCTCGTACGAAAAACGAAAAAAGATTCCTTTCATATCCTTTACTAAAAATTCACCGAAGGGTAAAATTGGATTTAAACAATTGTAAGTGGATGTAAATAATATTACATATTGAGGAAACATGTATGTGGATGATAAAATACACCCCAGTAAATGCCAAAGTATAAACAATCTCGGATAAAAATGAGATTGTGATATTTCCCTTACCTTAGGTCCGATTCGCATTGTACTTGTCCGAAGCTCCTGTATAATGGTTTAAATAATGTTATTGACTTAGTCCAGAATCATACATATTTATATTATATCATATATGGTCATATTCTCAGCTTCTTGTTAGTAATATTTCATTGTTACTTGTTACTCGGGTCTTTATTGCCTTTTGTTCTTATGCGTGTTTTGCTGAATAAATTCTTATTCTTCTTTTAAGGTTATATATACCTTATATCCATAATGGTATTAGTGTAACATATATCATATTTATTCATTCAATTCATTTATATAATTACTATGTAATGATGATCATGTAGAACGAGTCGCATCACATCGTGGAGACGGTATTCCATACCTACGCACGAGTGATGATATCATTCCTATGATCGTGGAACTGTATTGGAGTATATATATATTATTTCAGTATCAATATTAATTTATAATAATCATAAATAGTTACTCATTACACCATTATACCCATCCTTTTAAGGTGATGGTGGAAAATAGATTACACCACGGCGTGGAGACGGTATTCCGTACGTACGCACGCGCGGTGATTTCATTTATCCGTAGGATGGATAGAAGGTGAATTAGGGTTGTTTCATATTTATAATAACATATCAGTATGTAAGTAATACCGATGTTATTACTTTATCATGAAACAACTAAAGAAGATGAAGTTGAAGAAGAAAGAAATTGAAAAGATCGGTAATGGATATTACCTCTTCTTTGGAACGCCTCTTTGAATCCTCCACTTAGGGAACTATGATTGGTCTTTGAAGAAGACCAGGACCTCTAGGATTATTCTAGGGAAGTGTAGAGGAGAACATGGCAGGGTTTGGTCGAGCTTGAGTGCTCAAATTGGTGTGAGGAGGAGGGGGAGGAGGTTCCCTTTTATAAGGGAGGAGAGGGGCACCTTAGGAATATCTCAAAATATTATTTTATATTAAAGTCAAAATAGGTTTATAATGGTTACAAAGGGTCTTATTTCGAAGATAAAGTGGGGATGGGTCGAAATACTATCAACCAATAGGATTTAGACAAGTTTAGGGTATTATTTTAACCTTATCAATTAGATTTAACTCTAAGTTAAATAATTTAACTTTTACCGTGTCTTTTTGTTTTCTTTCACTATATGGTTAATACACTTCCTATAACATACCAAACGATCCCCAAATTGATTATTATTAATATATATATCCTTATCTAAGTCATTTGGCTGAACCTTAGATTTTTTGGAATAAAATAACAACTAATAATATAATATTTGATTTAAAAACTATTTTGTGTCAATTTTGACACTATTTGATATATGATTTTTGTGAAAGTCATAACAAAATTATATGTTCGAACCAAGTTTATTAAATCAACACTAATATATCATAGTAACCTATAAAATTAGTGTAATTCATAAAAAGTCTCAAATTACATTTATTTTGGTGTTTATAACATCAATTATTTCAATATTTCATTAATAAGATAATTACTACATCATCATTATGTCATAAATAAATTAAATTATTTAATGTCTAAAAATAACAAATAAAATACCATTATGTAGGAAATCTTTTTATCTTTCTAATTAATATTTATAGTCGAATTTATCTTATGTATAACCCCATATTAAAAATGATTTACTTATTAAACGTTGATTTTAACTATTTTAACCCTTCTTTAAATAAATTAATAATAAACGTCCTAATCTAACCCATGTGGGCCTAAATGGTCATATTTTATTCTTAAGTTTGTTTTTGGTCGAATTAAACTTATACAATAGAATTAGGACATGTGTTAGGGTAATAGTAATATCATATTTACCCTTAGTTACCCTATTTTCTATTAACTGCGGTAAAAAAAAAATAAAAAGTTACTATTCACCAAAAAATTATTTTTATCTAATTGAACAACATTTTAATTACTGATATCAACCGTGTCTGTCGGATTTTTGAAATTCCATTCACAGAAGCGGTAAAATTATGTTTTATGCAAAATTCAGTTTTTAACCTACCACTTAGTGGTTTCACTATTAATCAAAAATTGAAAGTTTTCAGAAAAATACCAAAATTTCACCCTAGGCTAATTTCGGTATTCCAAATCCAAAAATGAAGTCCATTTTGAAAAATAAAATTTATAAAATTTCAAAAAGCGGTTATTACTATTCATAACGGCTAGTTTTAATAATATTTTAATAGCATATCGTTGTTTAGTGAAACTCGGTATTGCGTATGACGCAAGCTGTCGAGGAAGGTCGTGATTGCTTGTAAAGTAAGCCAAGCAAGTGTGTAGTGAAAGATTCCTTTGATGATATATAAAAACAAAATATTACTCATAAAAATCTCAGGTGTTACATTCTACCCCCCTTAAAAAGAATTTCTCCCTCGAAATTCATCACTTTGAAACAAACAGATGAAGATACCTCTCCCTTATCATATCCTCAAGCTCCCAATTAGCTTCTTCTAATTGGTGGTTCCTCCATAAAACATTCACCAAGAGAGTGGTCTTGTTTCGTAGGAATTTTTTGCTACGATCCAGAATCTCTATCATCTATTCTTCATAAGAAAGATCTTTCTCCAATGGTACAACTTCTGAGCTGAGTACATGTGAAGGATCTGGTATGTACTTTTTCAGGAGAGATACATGGAACACATCGTGAACTTGAGAGAGATTCGGTGGAAGGGCCAATCGGTAAGCTACCTTCCCAACACGATCCAGTATTTTGAAAGGACCGATATATCTAGGGCTCAACTTCCCCTTCTTTCCAAATCTCATAACCCTCTTCCAGGGAGATATTCGTAAGAATACTTTATCACCCACTTCAAACTCTAGGTCTTTTCTTCGGTTGTCTGCATAACTTTTCTGTCGACTCTGAGATGCTCTTATGTGTTGTTGAATAGATCTGACCTTTTCTGCCATTTCATCAATGAGATCAGGTCCTAATAGCTTTCTTTCCCCAACTTCATCCCAGCAAGTTGGAGTCCTGCATTTCTTTCCATAGAGAGCTTCATAAGGAGCCATCTTAATACTGGAGTGAAAGCTATTATTATAAGAAAATTCCACCAAAGGTAGGTGTTGATCCCAACCTCCTTTAAAATCCATAGAGCAAGCTCTCAACATATCTTCTAGGGTTTGAATTGTTCTCTCAGACTGACCGTCTGTCTGGGGATGATAAGCAGTGCTGCAACTCAACTCTGTATCCAGAGTATGCTGAATACTTCGCCAGAACTTCGAGGTAAATCTCGGATCCCGATCAGATATAATAGAAAGTGGTACTCCATGCAATCTTACAACTTCCTTTACATATATCTGGGCAATCTGATCTAGAGAGAAATCCTCTCTAATAGAAATGAAGTGTGCAGACTTTGTAAGATGATCAACTATGACCCAAATAGCATTATTGCCTTTGGATGTTTTAGGAAGTCCTGTGACAAATTCCATAGTGATGTTTTCCCATTTCCATTCGGGTATGGGTAATGGTTGTAACATCCCCTTAGACTTTTGTCTCTCATCTTTAACTTGTTGACAAACCAAGCATCGAGAGACATATTCAGCAACATCTCTTTTCATGCCATCCCACCAGAAGTACTCTTTCAGGTCCCTATACATCTTCGTGCTTCCAGAATGAATAGAGAATGATGAACTATGAGCCTCATCCAGCAGCTCCTTCTTTAATTCGGGGATGGGAGGAACACAAACCCGATTCCTAAACTTTATTATCCCATCACAATCAAGGTTGAATTCAGGAACATTTCTCACCTTCTTTTGTAACTCGACATCTTCTTTATGTTCCTCTTTAATCTTCGTATGTATAGATGGTTGAACATTCATTTGTGAAAGATAATATTTTTCCCCTTCCATTATAATTCCAAGATCCATCCTTTGTAAATCCATAAATATTGGATCTTTTGTGATCCTCATCATGGATAAACTAGCATGGTCTTGTCGACTTAATGCATCTTCCACCTTGTTTGCTTTCCCAAGGTGGTAATGGATTGAGAAGTCGTAATCCTTAATCAGCTCTAACCATCTTCTTTGACTCATATTCAACTCCTTTTGAGTGAAAATATACTTTAAACTTTTATGATCAGTATAAATATCACACCTTTCACCATAAAGGTAATGCCACTAAATCTTTAATGCAAATATTACCGCAGCCAACTCCAAATCATGTGTTGCGTAATTTTGCTCATGGATTTTCAAATATCGTGAGGCATAAGCTATCACCATATCATTTTGCATAAGAACACACCCCAATCACTTCTTGGATTCATCACTATAGATTACAAACCTTTCTCCACTACAAGGCAGTGTGAGCACAGGTGCACTGGATAACCTTCTTTTCAACTCCTTGAAATTGTCTTCACTTTCCTCTGTCCAAACAAACTTAACTCCTTTCCGAGTCAACTTGGTGAGTGGATTAGATAATCGTGAAAAATCTTTTACAAAACGTCGATAATATCCAGCAAAACCAAGAAAAATTCGGATCTCAGTTACTGTTGTTGGTCTTGACCATCTTTTGATAACCTCTGTTTTTGTTGGATCCACAGATATCCCCTCTTTTGAGATTATGTGACCCAAAAATTCAACTTTTTGAAGCCCAAATTCACACTTGGTAAATTTGGCATAAAGCTTCTCCTTTCTTAGGGTCTTCAATATAATTTTCAAGTGATCTTCATGCTATTCCTTTCACTTTGAATAGACAAGAATATATTCTATAAAGACTACCACAAATTGATCAAGATAGTCTCTAAAGACTCTATTCATTAGATCCATGAAGATAGCAGGGGCATTAGTAAGACCAAATGGCATCACTATAAATTCATAGTGTCTATACCTTATTTTTATCTCATTGAACCACATTTTACTTACTAAAATCAACCGTGTCTGTCAGATTTTCGAAATTCCATTCACAGAAGCGGTAAAATTATGTTTTATGCAAAATTCAGTTTTTAACCAACCACTTAGTGGTTTCACTATTAATCAAAAATTGAAAGTTTTCAGAAAAATACCAAAATTTCACCCTAGGCTAATTTTGGTATTCCGAATCCAAAAATGAAGTCCATTTTGAAAAATAAAATTTATAAAATTTCAAAAAGTGGTTATTACTATTCATAACGGCTAGTTTTAATAATATTTTAATAGCATATCATTGTTTAGTGAAACTCGATATTGCGTATGACGCAAGCTATCGAGGAAGGTCGTGATTGTGTGTAAAGTAAGCCGAGCAAGTGTGTAGTGAAAGATTCCGTTGATGATATATAAAAACGAAATATTACTCATAAAAATCTCGGGTGTTACATTCACATCCCCACCGGACTACTTACTACACCTATAGAGTCTCCAATTTGAGATTATGTGTAAAACATATACAAATTTAGTGGCATGTGTTTTGTTTAAATGGGTTTATAGGGTTCCTCATATCATTTCAAATATTTTACATAATTTTACCCTAAACAAAGAAACCATAGACCACTAAAAATGAGCTTCTTTACATCATTTTTTTCTTATAAAATTTTTATTTCTATCTCTTTGGGTAAATTTTTATTGAATTTTTCAAATAATATAACCCTCCAATTTCCTTATAAAAATTTGGATGTTATTTCCTATCTCATAAGGTGGATTTTATTTCTCTATAAGAATGATCTAAGTATCTGGGAAAATATATGAGTGGAAAACGTGGCTTTTAACAACATTATTAGGATTTACCCACTATTAGAAACACATGTTAACACAATACGCCCCATTATAGTGTTCTTCCTAAATGAAAACCATTTTGAGGTAGTCGACATTACCCCTTAGTATATAAATATTATATTTTTTTGTAGAAAGTATATTCCATTCTTATTTAAGTAATTATTAATCAAAAAGTCATAAACATCGTAAAAATGGTACATTTGGGATAACCCATACTTATGGAACATTTTTAATGACCAGGGTAATTTTTTATTTATCCATGACTATGTTTCCAACTAAATTTTTACTTTTTATTATACCATAGTTTGTAACAATATCTTTAACTCTCAAATCATAGCCTAAGTGGACCAAAACTCTAGAATTTATTATACCAAATTCTTTACGATGATTAATTTTTTAGATCATCTATGAAATTTAAATTCAAAGGTGATAAATTTAAGATAAATTTGATTTCTATATAGCCAATATATTTCTATAATATATTTGATAAATGGGAATTGAATTCAAGGGACCCTTCCCAAGTTATTTTGGCTTTATAAACATCTTATTTTTTATTTTATGAAATTCAAAATGATTAAAAACATGGAAATAAGAATTGACAACTCCTGAGTGGTTGTGGAATTTTTGAGGTTATAGATTTTTAGCTGTTCTTGTTTTTAAAATTTTATTATTAGTGATCAATGTTCTCATATATATATATAATAATAACATGAAATCCTTTCCCTATGAGTATAAAGTCTCACATAATGTGTCTCATGTATAATATCCCCCAAAAATGGTCCTGTTGAGGTTTTCAATAGGTAAGATAACTAAATCATATATGAAATGATACAACCAAATAAAAATTATTAAAGTGTCCTCTTACATGATTCTCTATTAGTGCACAATACTACTTTTAAAACCCCTATAATCATTTCAGCATAAAATATTTTCAATGGAGAATATTTTTATGTAACTATAGAGGTAGATTACTATTAATAATGGGTTTTTTTATAAATGTAATATGAACCTTTTAGATGTATTTAAACATAAGAAATTACATATTTAATAGGTGAAATTCAATCGATATGATGATTATGAGAACTAAATGATCTATAAAGATAATAATAAGGTAGTTCATTATAGATTGATTATACAGTAGGAGTTCCATGTTTGAGATAAGGTCATCATATACAATTCAAGGATAAATCTTTTCCCACATAGGTTTCATTATCAATATTTTTACCACTATAAAATTATTAAAATTTATAATTATGGTTTAATTTATGGGTTTTTAAGAGTAAAGTGGATGAATCTTTACCATAAAAATAAAATCGATTCAAAATTTGTATAATGATTTTCTTAATAATCTAATAGAGAAACACTAACTAAATGATACCTTATATGTCACCAGTGGGCATTTTTTACCTTTTACCATATTTTATTTACTTTTATTATTATTTTAATTTATTATATTTAATATAATGAAATTTTGAGATATAGGTGGGAACATCATGTAGTTAGAATTTTAATATTTTATATTTAAGAAAAAAACAAAAAAAACAAGATAAAAAAATAATTTCATATAATCATAAATTTCATCAAACATAATGAAAATTAATTTTTAATGTTTCTCAATATCATTGGTAGCATGTGAATCCAAAGAATTATTTTACCATTACAGGTTATTTTTA